>JAKWJD010001756.1:8639717-9000222 GCA_027705065.1 Solanum peruvianum | reverse complement strand
TTTTAAATAAACTTAATGAAAATAATAAAAAAGTCAAAATATATTTAATTTAGATTGATAAAATTATTTATGCTCTAAATATCGGTGTTAAATTTAAATTCGGTCAAAAATTACGTGTCTACAGTTTGCCCCTCTTTGACTGGAAACACGAAGAGTTTTTCAGACAAAGAAGTAGACAAAGTGACAAGTTTTGACCGAACTCTTATTTGAAAGACTAAAATTTGTGCGACCGAGTCCTTGTTTGGACATCCTACATATCCCGGGTGATAAGGGAATCAGGCCACTTGTAGTTCGAGGAGATAAAGTGATGAGTTGGAAGTTAAGTGAGGTTCCATCGAGGCTCCAGATCGCGGCTCTTAACCTTACATAAAAATTGAAAACTATTAGTCAAAAGAAAACAAATGTACAAACTTCCATCCATGCAGCTTTTCTTGAATCTTCACTTGAATTTTGACTTTAAGATATCACCTTGATTTTTGAGTGAATATCTTAACTTAGAATTGGAATGGAGGCTGAACTTGCCACTTAGACGAAACTTTTGACATTCTTCAAAATGACAACTTGAAAAATGCTCTTGAATGAATGCTTGTTTTCTTGATCAAAAGTTGACTAGCAAAAGATGTGTGGAAATCAGGCTGCTACATGCATTGAAGAAGCTAATTCTAACCATCATGGATTGATTATTCTAAAAAATTTGAAACTTTGTTCTTGAATTTCAAATCCAGGTCTCGCTTGAGAAAACCTGAGAACCATCACAAACAAAAATAAATAAAATTTTTGCCCCAGTTTTCACTGGGAAAATTTTGTGAGTTATTAGCAAATATAATATAAAACATAAACTTCGCTTCGCTAGGAAGTGTTATTTTAGGAGAAAATAAAACTAAAAATCTAGACTAGGAAGTGTTATCCTATGAGAAAGTAATCTAATCCCATTATTCAGGAGGGTCCTGCTAGTCCCATTATCCAGGAGGGTCCTGCTAGTCCCATTATTCAGGAGGGTCCTGCTAATCCCATTATCCAAAAGGGTCCTGCTAGTCCCATTATCCAGGGGGGTCCTGCTAATCCCATTATCCAGGAGGGTCCTGCTAGTCCCATTATCCAGGAGGGTCCTGCTAGTCCCATTATCCAGGAGGGTCCTGCTAATCCCATTATCCAAGAGGGTCCTGCTAATCCCATTATTCAGGAGGGTCCTGCTAGTCCCATTATTCAGGAGGGTCCTGCTAGTCCCATTATCCAGGAGGGTCCTGCTAGTCCCATTATCCAGGAGGGTCCTGCTAGTCCCATTATCCAGGAGGGTCCTGCTAATCCCATTTCCTGCTAGTCCCATTATCCAGGAGGGTCCTGCTAATCCCATTATCCAGGAGGGTCCTGCTAGTCCCATTATCCAGGAGGGTCCTGCTAATCCCATTATTCAGGAGGGTCCTGCTAATCCCATTATCCAGGAGGGTCCTGCTAATCCCATTATTCAGGAGGGTCCTGCTACTCCCATTATCCAGGAGGGTCCTGCTAGTCCCATTATCCAGGAGGGTCCTGCTAATCCCATTATCCAGGAGGAGCCTGTTAGTCCCATTATCCAGGAGGGTCCTGCTAATCCCATTATCCAGGAGGGTCTTGTTAGTCCCATTATCCAGGAGGGTCCTGCTAATCCCATTATCCAGGAGGGTCCTGCTAGTAAAGTTTTCAACAAACTAATAATACCAACGAAACATTGCGAATGCTATCTTCATTATTTGGAAGTTCCTTCAAGGAGAAAAATAATAATAATAATAGTAATAAATAAAATAAATATTCCAACATTCAAGTAATTGCTATTTTGATATATATTAGCCAACTTTCATATGATATTCCACAAGTCTTTATTGTAGGGTTTCCATTTCGCTCGCTGCAGACTAGGTTGAACATCTAGGTTCCTCGAATCCTCTGTCTTGAAACAACTTGTGTCCCTGCTTCAACAAAGAAAATTTGTGAGTTTGAAAAGGTGGTGGTTGGTTTGTGGTTCCATCTTTCGACAAGGGCGGCTCAAACACTTATGACGCTTTGGTTGTTTCCAACGGTCAATACTTCTTATTGATTGATAGTACTTTCATCCGAATTTGCTTACTTTGGGACCTAAATCCAACGTCTTTATCCCACAACACTCATTGTTTAGCCTTCATAGGATCAGAGAATTTTCGAATTCAACACTTGAAGACAGATTAACTCAGTAGCCTGATGTTTTTTCTAGTATCGATTAGAGACTTGGTAGCGAGTCTTGAAATTCCTTCCTATTTTTTTTATTATTATTTTTTTTGACAAAGACTCGACTCAAATATATACCAAAAAAAGTGACGAAAAAAAGTATAAGAAAATTACGAACTATATGAGAATAAAAGAAAAGATTCGATGAAGACTTTTTTTTTTAGTAAGAAGAAGAAAGAAAAAACTTATTTGAGTGTGGGAGCCGAGTCTACTGATCATGCCATGCAATTTGAATTGATATCCAGACTTGTCTATCCAATCTATTCATCAACCACTATTGATCATTCAATCTTGATATGGAATCTTGACACTTAATGAAGCCATAAATAATTTGGAACCTTTATACACTTTGTGATATTCACGAAGTTCTTTGCCGCTAAAACTCCATCATGTTAATTGCTCCAGCTCACGTCCTCCTTATGGTGCATGTCAGAATTTTCACCAATAAGACTCTCTTATATTCAACTCCTTTTCGCCTTACGGTGCCCACTTAGGGTTTTCACCAATAAGACTCTCCCATTTTTATTTCTTTTTACTCACATTTGTCTTATGGCGCTCATTCAGGATTTTTACCTACCCTTAACCAACTTATTCTCGACATATCAAGGGTTGATGCAAAGACTTCTTTTTTTTTTTTTTTACTTTAGATGATGGGGTTGATTTTGAGCTTTGAGATGAGAGACCAAATGAATAAACAAACAACTTTTGCCCCAGTATACTACGATATGAATTTTTGAATTTGTTTTTTGTTGAACCGAACCCAATATTAGGGCTGCCTACGTATCTTGCCTAAACAAGAATCAGGTCAAACGTAGTTCAGGCAGACCTAAAATTATTTTTTATTTTGTCTTGATTTTTTGTACAAAAGACATTTTTTGATAAATGAATCAATTCATGGTTAACAATGCTTTGACTTTAGTTGGTACCAACAATTAACATGATGCATATGAGTCTTCTTCAACTACTTTCAGACAAATTTGAGGTCAACTTTGAGTAATCACTAAAAATTCAAATGGTATCTCAAACATACTTATGTGTTTACTTTGATTGATATTGCCTAAGTTAAGGTATAAAGTAATTCAAATTTCATGTTTCAAGTGCCCTCGCAATAAATGAAGTCCTATTTCGCACAATAGAAGTGTTTCGATCTTAGGACGTTTTTTATCAAAGTCACTCACACTCGGAAAGATATTCAAGGTATGAGATTGAGATGCCATATGCTTGGCCCTTATGTAAGTATCCATTGATGTGAGAACACACAAAATGGGATCAAATAGGACTTATTATTGGCTTGTAATGTAGGTTTGGAGAAAGGTAGGACATTCATTTGGGATAAAATGATTATTTCCTCCTTAAAATTTGCACAATTTTCAACATTATTTTTTTTTTGCAATCTTTTTCCCATCCATTTTTTTTTCTCCTTGCATTTTTTATAACAGCTTTTTTGTCATTTTGCTTGAACTTGCACATACTTGTTCTTTTCAATTTGATATCCAACTTAGATCTCGGCGTTGTTTATCTAATTGATAATACAAACATGGAGGTGAGATCCAGAAAATAGTGCTTTTATGCTCTAGAATGATATATGTGAAGTGGTGGTTATTCAAATAAAAGTATTTCAGGTTCAAAATGGGAGTCTTATGGATAAATGTCATTTGGTACGCTTGAAAGGCACAATCGGTTCAAAGAAAGCCTATAATCATTTCCTAAGTTAAATGTTGCTCACAATTTCACTTTAACCAACATTTAGGCCAAGTTCTAGATCAAAAGTCATTCCATTGAATTTTATCTAAAGCTCACCACACAATGCCCAGGAAACAATGAGGTTGAATTCGTTTTAACCTTAACTTTAAGCAAAATAGTTTCTAAGTATAACATAAATATATCAAGAGATACCAAATGAATTTTATAGGTCACAACAAAGTTAGTCCGTACTGTCAAATAATTTAACACTTTATTATTTTTCTTATGCATAATTTTTAGTTGGACCGAACCTCAAAATAAGGTTGCCTACGTATCTTGTATAAAGCAAGAATCAGGTCGAACGTAGTTCCAAGAAATTGTAAACATCACATTATTTTAATAGGAAATACTTCTATTTTTTAATTATTTTTTTTAAAATATCACCGAACGCGAGGAGGATTGCCTACGTATCTCATCGAGTTGACAAATAGGTGTGTATAGTTTGTTAAATTTACCTTTTTATTTATTTCTTAAAAAAATATGTATTCTACCTTTCGAAAATTATTTTTATTTTTGTCAGGTTGTTGTAAAAATACAAATATTAAACTTCTGAGATTTTACAAATAATTGTCATATTTATTACTTTTGAGGAAAATCCTTTTTTTTAGTTTACTAATTTATTTAAACGTTAATCGGCATTCAAATAGTATATTTGTAACATATAACACATACACTTGAACCCGATGTTGAGCCACATTAAATTTTAAAAAATGCATATGCAACAAATAAAGTGAATCCTATTAAGGACAATTAATGTTTGACACCTTGTTTACTAAGTTTAGCAAGCTAATGGAATGAGTGTCTAGAGTGTCTATAAAACGAGCGGACTACTCGAGTCGAGAAGGGACAACTTACCAGTAGCAGGGCTTTCTGGCCTCACTGTTAGTCCTTCCCATCCTAAGACATGTGTTACTATAGAATCCTTCCCAGGAGCGTTGCCGCATCTCTGGTATCTCATGGCTCGAGAGCGTAATCACATCTCCGAATAAAGTATCTCAGAAGACTAAGATAGATACGCGAGGAAAGATAGCTATATGATAGTTAACATATTATCAAAAGGGTAAATAAGCAAGCAAATAACATATTATGCAATTAAACACAATATTCACAAATCGATAAGTATGTAAATACATAATAAAGTCATGTAGAAGTACATGTTTACAAGCTCGAATTCTAGTTAGTCCCCAGCGGAGTCGCCAGAGATGTCACACCCCTTTTTCGCGCGGCGGCGTAAGGGTTTTTCAAATTTAAGTGACGTTATTAATTAGGGGATTATTTTAGCTTTTTCAGAGTCGCCACTTGGAATTGAGTTGTGGTGTTCCAAGTCACCTTTTATTTAATCCCTAATCAAAAGGAGATGACTCTTTGTTTGGTCTGCGAACGAGTTCGGGTAAGGAATTCTGTTGACCAAGGGGAAGGTATTAGGCATCCCTCGAGTCCCGTGGTTTTAGCACGGTCGCTTTATGGACATTCATGACTTAAATTAATTTATGAATATTGTATTATTAAGATAAATATATTTACCCATTTTTTGATTTATATTAACATATTTAAAACCATCCAATTTTAGAAGCATGTGAAGTTTTTACACATTTTTATTAATTATTATTGTTTTATTTTTTGCTCTCAACATTTGCATGCTTCTTAATTTCTCTCTTTTATTTTATTTTATTTATTTATTATTTTTTTTAATACTAATTTTCACGTTTTTTGTTTGTTTAACTTTCCTTTTTTATTTTTTATTTTTTTACATTGATTTTCTCCTTTTCTTTTCTTACCCTTTTTAATAGTTTTTTTTTGATAATAATAAAATATTTTATATATTTTTAACACTATACTTTTTGTATCTTTTCATTTTTAAAATATTTATTATTATTTTTTACTTTTTCGTGTACATTTTTTTACATTCTTTTTATTATATATATATTATTTTTTTTTATTATTCTTTTTCTAATTCGGATGTTCTTTCATCCTTATTCTTTTCTTTTTCTGTTATTCACGTATTCTGCCTCTTTTCCTTATTCCATTTTTATTGTTATTATTTTTCTTTCTTTTTTTCTTTCAATTTATTATCCTCTCCTTATCCTAACAAGTTTATTTTATTATTTTTTAATAGAATTCTAAAAATAATAATGTAAGACAACACACATAATATATATAAAATATATTTAATACATTTCTAAACACAACCAAATAAAGAATTCATTCAAATTAGTAAGACATGAATATAAAAATTTGAATAACTACACATATTATCATTAAAAGCTAAACATGAAAAATAAGAACATACTTGGACAATAATTTTTACTTAAGCATGGAATAAACTACGAGTTATTTAATATGAAATAAACTACGGTTTGTTATAACAATTTCACACAAAACATAACTATATAAGGGATCTAAACATAAAGTTGGTATGAAATATTTGAACAAACTTCATATAAAAGCATAACGATTTAACCACATGTGAAATTTGACAACTTCAATATATTGCAATCAATGCTTGTATAACATGATATAAAATTATTAAAAAAATAATAAATGGTACCTCTTGCGAAAATTCCACCAAAAGAAAATAGTTCGAATAAGGAACCGCGAAAGTAAACCTCAACTTCAACCTTTGTTTGTGATTTTAAAAAAACAGTAAGAATATGAGAATAATATTTTTTACGTATGTGTTGTCTTCTTTTCTTGATTTTTTCCTCCCTTTCGTTCTTTTTCTTTTACCTCTCTGATGTTCTCTTTTTTTTTTCCGTTCTGTCTGTGTTCTTTTTTCTCTTCCTCTCTGATGTTCTTCTCTTTTTTTCTCAGTTGAAAAAAATAATAATAATATCTTAGTAGTAGTGTGTGTCGTGTGGGGGTAATGGGTATAGTGGGGGGTTGGAGGTTTTTCTCTTTTCTTTTTTTTTTTAAAGATATATTTATTATTTCTTTAAGTAATAAAATAAATAAAAGCTTAAGGGATGATTAAAAAAATATATATATAATTAAAAAATATTAGTTTACTTATATATATATATATGTATATATATATATATATATATATATGTATATATATATATATATAGGTATATATATATATATCATATATACTATATTATATATATATATATTATGTATATATATATATATCATATATATATATATGTATATATATATATAGATATAATATCTTTTTTTTTTAACAATCAAAATAAACTTATCTATAAAAATTATATTATGTTGTTTATTCTTATATCTTTAAATAAACTTAATGAAAATAATAAAAAGTCCAAATATATTTATTTTAGATTGATAAAATTATTTATGCTCTAAATATCGGTGTTAAATTTAAATTCGGTCAAAAATTACGTGTCTACAGTGTGTATATGTTACTAAACCTTACCTTTACCTCATATTAAGCATCATATTCAATGGATGGCTAAGTTACTACTTTGCACCAAATGAAACTAGCCTATTATATATTATATACTAAATCTACGCTCATAATTCTTTTCTTATTAACTACCTCCTTGGTCTGGCAAGTAGCAATATGGCGAGTTCTAACGTTGGACACCATTAAAAAGACTTCTAAGCAGAATAATTATCAATATATGCAATAACCTATTTGATAATTGCTTAATTATTATTCATACTTTGTTAATCGCTCATGGTTCCCACAAACCTAGTTGTTAATCTTAGCTACTCATTATCTCAAAAATACAATAAAAATATATTAAAATAAATATGTTTGTGTTAATCATAAAAAGTTAAGAACAATATTAATCACGAATACAAATAATTAATAAAGGAGAAGAAAACATAAATCACAATTCTCCGGCCTCCAGGACGGCTCTTACACAGCTCCGAATCTAGAATAAAATTTTTATTATGTCTTGTATCTTATTTCTTGGATTCCTACCATATAATAATTTTCCATGCCTTATGTATAGATTTAGAAAACCCTAAATAAAATAATTGAGTCCAAACAAATTGGGAATCCAAAACCATAAGAATTAACCTGCTTTTTTTTCTTTTTTCTTTTTCCGCATGTAGTAGTGCAGCGTGAAGCGTGAGAGACTGCCACATAGCTTCTTTCTTATGCAATTCACAATTGCATAATATGCATTTTATATATAAATATATTATTTTATTCACTTTATTCTATTAATTTGCCTATTTTAATTTTCTTCTTCAATCTTCTATTTTTAATTTGTTTTAGCTTCTTAATTTTTTCATTTCTCCACCAATTTAATCGTACAAATAAAATACAAATAGGACAATCTATAAAATTTATGCTCAAAACTGACAAGTATGAATAATAAATGTGAGGTAAATAATGATAAAAATGTGTAATTTTGCCTCTCATAAACACCCCACACTTAAACTTTTATTCATCCTCGAGCAAACATTGAAGCTCATCTAAAAAAGATTATTCTAGAAATGTCATAACTTTGTTTGATAAAAAAAATTAGGCCATATATACATTTTAAAATATCAAGAAGACTTATCAATTATTATGCAAAACATCCAAGTAAAGAGAAAACCTCTAACCTCCTAACTCCAAGTAAGGATTTTGAACTCATCAAATTTAAGTTTGCTCCCTTACTCTCATCGAGAATGTTAATAACATCACCTATCTATCATGAAATTAGTGCCCTGACAAAAACAAATAGTCCACACACTAAATTCAAAAGATTGAATATAAATTAAGGACTTCATATTAAGAAAAACTCTCACACTCACAAATAAAATTCACATGTATGCACAAAGAACCATATTATTGCCCATTATGTACATCTCGACTAATTAAGCACTCTTGAATAGAATCAAATAGGACTTTAACGGGTTATAACGTAGGCTAGGGGACAGGTATAAAATATATATAATAGTGACTTATACTTCCTTATGCACTTTCCATTATTTATACTTTATCACCCATATTTTGTTCTCTTTATTTTCAGTCCTATATTCAACAATTATTTCACAAGTAATTTCATCATCACAAGAATGTTTCAGTCATTAATTTTTTTTCATAATAGCCACCCTCAACTTGTGTATTTTACATTGAGTTAAGGTGTACGATGTCCTTCGAAGGACTAGGTCCATTATCAAGATAATATATTTTTTTTATGTCACATGCCGATTATATATTTTTTTCACATTCTTTCAAAGAGGTTATTTATGAACTTTGTAGCTATCATTGATTATCTTTTCACTCATCCATCCCTTTTTCTCATAAATGAATAATTGAAATAGGTTTTATGCTATGATTCTCAAGGAAGCAAGGTGAAAAAACTAGGGATTGAACAAAAAAGTCAAGGGAAAAATATGGGTACCAAAAAAGGCTACAAGCTCAAAAGGGCTAACTAGTGATAAAATATCGGAAAAGGCTAAAATTTATAAGAAAAACCAAAGAAAGTCTATTATCATCTCCTAAACAAGCAAACACTTTTTTTATTTCGCTTCAATAACATGCAGAGCAAGTCAATGACTAAGATGCAAAACATGGAATAAACAAAATCTCACCACACGTGGCACAAGTATCAATAAAGATCGATCAATTCTACTTCTAACAGAGACAGGATCATAGCAAACGACCAAATAAATAAGCTATATACAAAGTCACAACTATGAAACTAAATGTCAAAAGTTTTGCAATTTCACTAGTAATCAAGCATTCATAAGAAAGTACTACTTAAAATTAGACACAAATAGTAAGTATCATATAACTTAAAAGGGCTTATTTTTTTTTTCCAAATAGAATCATTAAAAAAAATTATTCGTAAAATAAATAAATAAAAGACACTAGGTTCAAAAGGGACAATCCTCAGGAAAAGAACTGAAAACAAAAGCCAAGGAACCCATCCTAAAAAAAAAATCAGTAAAACAGTAAAAACTAGAAATTCATTCCTCCACCCCACAGTTAAAAAGATGATGTGTCCCCAAAATCATTAAATAAAATATAAAACAAGGGTTAGAAAAACTCCCTAAAGCCTTTAAGCCTTGCTAGTAGCACATTCTCTAAATTTTTATCAAAGGTCGTCACCCCACACTTAAGCTCATGCATGCTCCTTTAATATTTTTTTTGGTTGGCTACTTAGACTTCCCCTAATGTGCAAAAATAAAATTAAAACAAGGTGATACTGATAAAATAGAATAAAAAATAATAATAACATAAAAAGAAAAAGTTACACCACTAATTGGTTCGCGATACGACACTATCAATTTTACTTTTTTTTTTGACTTTGAAGATATGAAATGCACCCCCAATTTTGAATCAATTTTTCTATTACGCTCAAGGGGTGGTGGTTAAAAAAAGAAAGGTGCCAAACAACAGATATCGAATTATGCACTTCGTGTATCCTAAGTGAGGATTGTATTATTTTGATGTTGGAACAATAAATTCAAGAATATAGACACAATTTTCCTCCTTCATATAATCTTTAATAGGCTAAGAATGACTCAATGAAAATAATAAAGAAAAAATTTAAAACTAATCCTAAGAAACAAAAAAAAAAACTACAGGTTAAATAAATAATAATGACAATTTCTAAGCCGTAATCCTTGGCAGCGGCGCCATTATTTGAGAACGTTCAAATATACTTCTTGAAAAGAAATATTAACGATCGTATATAATCTATTTACTCAATTATGAGTTGGGATTGATTCCAAAGAGAATATGGAAGAATATTATCGATAGAAAAATATTTAACTAGATTGGAGTTATATTAAAATGGGGTATTTTAAATTTAAATAAAAATAAAATAAATAAAAATTGCTTTGAACTCAGTATTCATTAATATCCAAATTAATAAAAATAACTACGAATGTGATCTTCAAAAGCTCGTAACGCGGTAATTCTAGTAGTTGTAATTCTTCTCTAGTGTTATGCATGCAAAGTGATAAGTTATGTATCTTTAAATCCTTGGTCCGGTATCTAGAGAATTTCAACTCGTACTTTGATCTGACTACGTGTGTAGACTTTACTAAACCTTACATTTACCTCATATTAATCATTATATTTAATATATGGCTAAGTTACTACTTCGCACAAATTTAAACTAACCTATTAGATAGTATATACTAAATCTACGTTCATAATTCTTTTCTTATGAACTACCTCCTTGGTCATGCAAGTAGCAACAAGGCGAGTTCTAACGTTGGCCACCGTTACAAAAAACTTCTAAGCGAAATAATTATCAATACATGCAATAACCTATTTGAAAATTGCTTAGTTACTATTCATACTTATTTAATCGCTCATGGTTCTCACAAACCTAATCATCATCTCAAAAACATAATAAAAAATTATTCAAATAAATATGTTTGTGTTAATCATAAAAATTTAAGAACAATAGCTAAACTATATTTTTATTAATCACAAATAAAAATTAATAATAAAGGACAAGAAAGAATAAATCACAATTCTCTGGCGTCCACGATGGATCTTACAAAGCTCCAAAGCTAGAAGGAAATTTAGATTATGTCTTGTATCTTGTTTCTT
The DNA here is from genome assembly GCA_027705065.1 of Solanum peruvianum. Taxonomy (NCBI): domain Eukaryota; kingdom Viridiplantae; phylum Streptophyta; class Magnoliopsida; order Solanales; family Solanaceae; genus Solanum; species Solanum peruvianum. The sequence continues at coordinate 8,988,755 of JAKWJD010001756.1, read as the reverse complement.
GGCTTCCTACCAAATAATAATTTTTCATGCCTTATTATAGATGTATAAAACCCTAAATAAAATAATTGAGTCCGAACAAATTAGAAATCCAAAACCAAAAATTGCACAATTGCAGAATTTGCATCTTACATATAAAAATATTATTTTATTCACTTTAATCCATCAAGCTACCTGCTTGATTTCCTTCTTCAACCTTCCATTTCTAATTTGTTTTAGCTTCAAATTTATTCATTTTTCCACCAATTTAATCCTAAAAATAAAATACAAATAGCACAATCCATAAATTTTTTGTTCAAAACTGACAAATATAAAAAATAAATGTGAGGTAAATAATGATAAAAATGTGTAATTTTGCCTCACATCAACTACCAAAGATGAGGGATTGGTCTAGCAAATGCTTGACAAACACCCTTCTTCATCTTCAATTTGTCATTTGTTGGAATGTACCCCAAACCATACCTTGCTCTTTTGGCGGGAACCTAAATAGGCTCGACAATTCCTTGGAAATTTCTTCCCAATCCAAAACTTGGCTCAAATTTATTCTAGAGCATCACCGTGGAAATAATCTTGTACACAGAGGGCATATGAGGTTGCGAAGCCAAATCATCACCAGTGTCATTAACCATCTCTACTATGTAGAAGTCAGTGACTTGAGAGACATCATCTATGATTGGCGCATACCCACAAGAGTGGATTCCTTCACGGTGAATAACTAATTTTTGCTCCTTCCAAACAAACTTCATGAGTTGGTGAAAGGTAGAAGGCACAACCCCGACCATATGTATGGATGACCTTCCAAAAATGAAGTTGCAGCTAGTGTCCATGTCAAGGACCTGAAACATTGCGTTGAACTCTGCAGGACCCATTTGAATGACCAAATTTACTACTCCAAGTGTGTCTCTCTACACCCCATAGAAGGCTCTCGTGTTGACTAGGTTTTTTTCAAGCTTCCCCAAATCAAACCAGAACTGCCTCAGAGTTGACAACTGACAAATATTGAGACAACATACATCATCTACCAAAACATGGTATATATGCTTTTTTTGAGATATGACAGTGACATGCAAAGCATTGTTGTGCATCCTCCCTTCGAAGGGCAGCTCTTCATCACAGAAGATGATCTGATGTCCTCAGATAACTCAGTTGATTATGGTCACTACATTGTCGCTGCTTGTGACCACGGGCATATATATATCATCCAAAGACTTCATCAGGGTTTACCTATGTAGCAGCGCACTCATTGGCAAGACCCACACAAAAATCTGAGACAGGGTTTTCTCCAAATGTATAATAATCGAATAGTCCTTCGGCTGCATCTTTCTATAGAATTCTTTAGTTTTGACCTCACTTATCAGACTCTTTCCTTGGTCTTTATTTTTCCCTCCATGGGAAAACTTTTCTAGAGTATAACATCTTCCAAATCTGGTCATACCCTAAGTTGAAGCGCATTCGATCACAAACCTACGCCTAGAGGGAGTTTCTATTCGCACCAAGGCAACTACCTTTGCTAGTGTCAGAATCATGAACTCTTTCTTCTCCTTGATGCTCAGCGAATCAACGATTCTTTCCAGCTCGTCAAGAACAATCGGGACTATTGCCTTTGTCATGCACCAATCGTCATCCGGTCTTTATCATGTTGATATTGACGCCCCCCTGATTTGGCAAAGGATTAATGTTGATGTTATGTGTGGTTTTCTTGAGGGAGACCACGTTCTGGTCGATAAGATCCTAGATTTTGTTCTTGACGTTAAACCAATCCTCAGTATCATTAAATTTTTACTGGAGTGATATGCACAATTTTGATTAGGTCTGTAAAATCGGGATCTAGTGTCCATTGGCTTGGGTCCTACTAGATGGAAATAACCTACAAAGTCAATCGCTCGTACAACTTTATTCGGCTTTCAGGCAAGCGCTGTAAAAGTTCGATGGGCTTTTTCTCAAATCTAGGGCGATAGGTATAATAATTTCCTTGAAAAGGAGACATTTGACGATAGTTTTTGACATTAGAACGCGGAACTTGATATATGGCATAATGATTAGTTTGGTAATTTTATTATGGTTGTTTTTTGTTCGTTGGGATATTTTGATATACTGAAGCTTCGTATACTGGGGGAGTCGCCCAGTAATTTGGCTGCATGTGGCACTGTTCGGGGCACCGCTTTGATAATGAGGAGATGAAGTTTTGTAAGCTGGTGAAGGATTTTGGTAGATGGGGATTGAGTTTGATAAACGGAAGGGGGAGTATATTAATAACTTGGGGGATCATTATTTTGGTATCATGGAGGGGGAGCATTTTGATAATCGGCTTGCGTATAAAAAGCCTGGTGTTGACTCTTTGAAGGTCGAGAACGACCTTGTACGATGATGATGATCTCATGGTCTTCTTCCTCTCATACAATACATATGACACGTCTTCTCTTTTCTTTTTTTAACAAGCCTAAGGATATGGGTGAAGCAGCAACATGGGCAATCTTCCCGTTCAAACCATCCTCGATAGTCTCACCTATCTTGACTATATCGACATATTTTCCTCCAACGAGAAGCATGATTCTGTCATAGTATTAAGGTTTTTGAGCCCACGAAAATACCTTAACAATTTCTTTTTCAGACATGGGAGGTCGAACTCTTGCTGCCTCCTTTCGCTATATGTATAAAAACTCTCCATAGCTTTCATTGGATGTCTATTTCATCTTTTCTAAGGAATAACAATCACGAACGATCTCTACTTTTTAAGAAAATCGTTCAATGAAGTCCGCAGCCAAAGCACTCCAGTTGGACCGTTGTTTTGTCTCATGGATGTAAATTATTCCAAAGTTTCCCTGCTCAAACATCGGCTAAAAAGTCGCAGTAGAAAATCATAATCTCTCCCAACTCATACGAGTTGGTCACAGTATGTCCTTAGATGCGCTAAGGGGTTCCCTGTTCCTCCAAAAGTGTCAAAATTATGCATCATAAACCCTTCTGAGAGGTGACATTCGAAAGAATCCCTAAGTTCTCATAGTTTATACCGGCGACATCAGGAACACAATGAAATTCCTTTGTTGCTATTCGGATATCCTCTTTTGTGTCTATCTTTCTCTTCATTATGGTCGATCACATCCTACTCATCAAAAATTTCGAAAGTCTTTTTTCTAGGTAGAGGTGGAGCTACGAAGGGACTTGGGGCGTTTTGAGTAGTTTTGTAATTTTGTGGAAAGGTTTGGGGGTTAGTGTTTTGATTTTGGTGATGGAGGGATGTTTGGGACTAGAATCTATTTTGGTTTTGTGGGGTTGGATGTAACATTCAAGAAAATGTACATGTCTAGTGAAGAGATTAGGTTTTCAGAATATGTATTGGGGTACATAGGCATCCCAATGCCCAATATTGCGTAATATTGCTCATGTAAGAGAATATTTGCTTAAGGGTGTTAGTAAATTTCTATGATTTAACAACTAACTAAAGATGTACTTTGATGTTCAAATGCGCCAATCCAATCTGGTTTAGGAATTGTACCTACAATAAAGACCTTAAGCTTAATTTTTTGCTTTCATAGCTTACACACTAGATACGAGGCATCCAAGGGTCAATCCTAGGTACCATAGCACATGATCATTTAAAATGATCATGTAGATTAAGCAGTGACCAAGGACATAGAAAGGATACATGGGAGAAGAAGGGTGCAGCAACACATGTGCAACCGGCCAAGAGACCAAACGACCAAGCCTAACCAAATTCGGTAAGGGCATTTAGGGGTAGGCGTGCGCCAGTTCAAGACATGTGGGTCCTAGCTTACTAACCAATCCTAGGCTCTAACTAACTTACCTAATTATCTAACTAGCCTAGGACCAACTAAAATAAACTAACTAGCTTTCCTAAAATCCTATGACCTAACCGGGTGACACTAGTCGAGTAGCCAATTAAAGAAACATCCTAGTACCTACCCTAGGATGGTCCAAAGAGGTTGGTTATGGTCCTACTGACTTAGGGGTACTATTGTAATTACACTAGGTCACTTAATTATTAAAATTAGCAACTTAATAAATTAACTGAAATTCATGGTCAAACCCGAACCCTTAGCAAATTGTCATAATTTGGCTAAGTCAAATGCTTTCTTATTTTTAGTCAACTTAGGAGGACGTTTTGATAATTAGATAATTGATTTATTTAATTAACTTAATTATCCTAAGTTTAATTACTTAATATTCAGTTGTTAAGACTTAGACTCACGTTTAACTACGTTAGAAACTCACTACTGAAAAAATAGAAAAAATACTCTTAAATCTCCTTATACAATTTCAAGGCAATTCTTCAAGATTTTTCGGCAAAGTACAGGGTGATCATCGTAGATTCAATTAAAAATCAAGGTATGGATTTTATCTCTTGGATTACTTTCCCCATGAGTTTTTTCAAACGTTTTTAATTCATGAACAACAAAACTATGGTTGTTCCCAATAAATTATCGAATGTTCATCTCCCTAGTTCTCTCCATTTCCCATTCTAGTAGTATCTATAATGCAAATCTCAAGCATATTGTTGGTTTAATTTCGAATTAGACATATAGGTTAGATACATATAATTAGAGTATCACTTACATGAGATAAGCAATGTTGTAATGCCTAATTGTGTTCGAGAAGATGAAATTGTTATAAGTGGCTTATGAAAATCAGTTTATTGTTGAAAGGAATAAAGGTTACTATTACTGTGTGTGTTTACAGTAGATTTGTTTATAAGTGTTTGGAATGCAATATTTCCAACAAGATATAAGAATTAAAATAAAAGCTAGTTAATGAATCTTCAATGTCAAATAAACTTTATAGCTTGGCCAAACTAAACACTGAATTGTCCCTATAGGCTAATCAAATGATGAAAGTTGGCTTTCTTAAAATGATGAGATTACTATAGTATATAAATGAAGTTAATTGACTTTGCTAGTAATAATATCACGACAAGTGTTTAGTAAATGTTTGGTTTATGCCAATAAATTGGGTAGTAATATTATTTCCAAAATATGATATAGAGTTGGCCAATGACTAAGTCATACCACTCTTATATGTTAATGTAAATTATGATGTTTCTTGTATGTCCAAATACATGTTATAGATTGGCTTGACAAGTTGTAATTCAATGAACTCATAACCTAGGGTATGCAAATTATTGAGAGAAGTCCCAACATACCCCATCTAAATGAACTTGTGAACATACTAACATAGAGAATAAGCCCTTATATATTTCTTAAAGAATGGTTCAAGACTACCAGCTAACATTTAAAAAGATAACATGAGTAATGAAAGAACTAGAAGCTTATGAGTCATGAAGTTGACCTAGAATGGGGTTTTAAAGGAGGTGAGATAAGTCTCCCTTGCACCTAAATAATTATGTTAAATATACTCACATAAGAGGGTGTTATAAATCGTGAGACAAGTCTCATTCTTACCTTAATGATAATGTAAGTTTTAAGTTCACATTCGTCAAGTATAGAAACGGATGACAAGTCATCCATTGAACAAAGCATACGTCATACTAGAAGCAACCTTCCATAATATATGAGTCAACTGTAAAAGTTGTAAAGTATTATAAGTTGAGCTAATCACCGATAGAGTAGTAATGAGCATGTGCAAGCACATATAAGCCTCATGAGATGAGACTACCACAAAGGTGAATATGGGTCTCCAAATTCTCCTATTCTTTGAACTATGTCGCTAGCATAGGTTACTAGCTATTGGACCCACCTAAGAAATTTAGGAAGTATTCGGTTGTACTTTGGCCGGTGAATCACCTCTTTTTAAGTGTGAGGAAGACACTGGATTTATTGTTAGCTCACGTGATTTATGTCGGTTAAGTGCAAAAAAATTCTTTAAGAAAGTAAGAAAGAAAGAAAGAACTAGGAAGATGAGGGGTGTTCGGATAGGATGACAAAAAGGTGAGGTTAGACTAAGTAATGATGTAAGTCATTCTTAGTCATTGCACAGAAAGATCCCAATGGAAGTCATAAAAAGAATATCGTAAGTCACCTAACATGCTAAAAGTGAACATGAGATCAAAGAAGAAGAAATGTAAGTTCAAAGAGAACTAAGTAAGCAAAAGCATAAGTATGTCAAATCATCAGTGTTTAATAAGAATGATATTTTAACAATTATTGGCTTATTCAAATAAAAGGAGCAAAACATAATGACTCATCAATTGGAGTATGATATGTGACCATCATCTTCATATTATGCAAATGATCAAATAATGGGCATAGCCAATAAAGATTGGCTTATTAAAACTTCATTCCCAATTTAACAAGAATAGAAAGAATAACTTGTGATTAGGGTAGCCAAATCACCTCCTTAGTCTTTTAGATTATTTACTTGATTCATTGTAGAAATGGGACTAAAATAAATCATTGCACTCGTAAGTAAAACATAGAATCAAAGGAGATCATTGAACTACACAACAAAAAGAAAAAAAGACTCAAAAATAAACTAAGTCTCGGAGAGGGAGTTCTCGGCCTAAGATGAGCAAAAATATTAAATTTTTCTTGAGTTGTTCTAATATTATGTTCATGATTCCAAGGTCATATGTTCAAATAGAAAATGATTTTTGTGCTTTAAATGCAAGAAAATATGTCTATTCATAGCATGATTCATTAAAAACGAATTAGGACAGTGAAATTACTTCACTTTCAATAAATGACATGTTGTTATAGGAAGAGCTTTACTTGTTTATGTGCATATGCCCATACTTATTACAAGTGCGTACTTATCCATATACGATTATTATTTTTATAGGTGCAGGTCCTTGAAGAACATTGTAGATCAGTTGACACTGTTTTGGAATAGTACCTCCAGAATTTAGTAAGTCCTCTTGAATTCGAGGATGCCTACGCTTTATTCTCTAGCTTTATTAAATTAGACTAGTGGATATTGTCCCTAGTGTTTCCTTTCAAACATTTGTTCAACATTTTGTATTTAGGTCGGTTTGACAACTATTAATGATATTATGAATTCTTAATTTGTATTGTTCAATATGTTAATAGATTGTTATCTATTTTGAGTTGTTCGTATATCACTATTATGCAAAAATTATATGAAGTCTAAGTACACTTCAGAATAGTTAAAAAAATTTAAATTTTTTGCTAAATCTAAGAAGATGCTTGTCTGCGACCTCTAAGAGGTTAACAACGTCATTTTCATCTAGGGTATAGGACCCGAGTGTGACAAACTTTGTATCAGAGCATGAGGTTAAATCTCCTAGGAACTAAGGCTCAAAACAACCAAGTTGAATAGTTTCTAGCGTATGGTTATGAGGTGCACCAGAACCATGACTTAGAGACTTAGTGATGTTAAAAATATTCCCTTCTTCTACTATTTATCGTGTTGTGTACAACTTTGACATTTTGTGTCATTCTAGCATTTAACTTCCTTCTTCTGTGTGCGTGTAGAAAAATGAACACAAGAAGAAACACAACCAAGAGAGTTGGTGAAGCAGCTGCTGGGGGAAAACAAAGCTCCTCCTCAAGCCCCAGTTGCTGGAGTGCAAGTGCCTGTCAACCTAGCTGTTTTGACGGATGGAGAAATTAGAGCAGCACTGGATCAGATGGCCCAAGCCATCATTGCTCAGAAAAAGGCTATTACAGCCAGGCCATTAGAGAGGGTGCTCTCAGGGAGAACCCACATGCTTGCACCATGCCTAGGAAACTGAGAAATTTCACCAGGATGAATCCTCCAGTCTACTTCGGGTCAAGAGCCAGTGAGGATCTCTAGGAGTTTGTGGATGAGGTACACAAGATTCTCTGTGCTATAGATGTTAATGAAGAGGAAAAGGCTGAGTTGGATGCATACCAGCTCAATGATATGGCTCATTATGGTACAAGATGTGGGTAGATTGCCGAGCACTAGGAGAAGTCCCCTTCACTTGGGACATTCTCAAGACTGCATTCGTGGAGAGGTTCTTTTCTAGAGAGTAGAGAGAGTCTAAGGTTTAAGAGTTCATCAACCTACGTTAGGGAGGTATGTCAGTCAAGGAATACTCCTTGAAGTTTGTTAAACTTTAAGAATATGCTTCTTCCTTTGTGTCCAGTAGCAGGGATGATATGGAAGGTTTGTTACTGGTGTATCGCAGGAACAGGAGGAGGAACGTCGGGCATCCATGTTTCATTATAACATGGACCTTGCTAGGTTGATGGTACATACACAGCAGGTGGAGGAGAGTCTTCGGAGGAAGAGAAGCCCAGAAGGCAAAAAGCCTAAGCCCTCGGATCAAGCAGGTTCTAGCACTTATAGGAGTTCGTTTGGAGTCCAAGACAGGGCTAAGTTCAAGAAGGAACACAAGCACTCACGAATCCTACTCCTTTAAGGAATACTATTGCCAAGAGGGACTAGTCTTGCCCCAAGAAAACAAATGATAGAAATGCCCAGCGTGACAGAAAGTGGTGTGGTAAGTTTGGTCTTTTGCATGGAGGTGAGTGCATGGTAGGTTGTAATTCCTACTATGGGTGCGCAAGAGTGTCCATATAATCAAGGACTGCCCATTTGTGAAGAATCAGGCCAAGGCAGATATGCAGCTTCGGCCTAATCCTACTACTACAGTCGAGCCTCCCAAGAGGAACAGGTTCTATGCTTTGAAAAGTGGAGACGGGCAGTAGAAGTCACCTTATGTGGTCACTAGTAACTTGCATGTCTTTTCTTTTCCTGTGTATGAATTGTTAGATCCAGGATCCACCTTTTATAAAGAACAAAACGTTTTTCCTAGAATTCATGATGTATTTGATCAGCTCCAAGGTTCAAGTTTATTTTCCAAAATAGATCTCCGGTCAGGGTATCACCAGCTTAGAGTGATACAAGAGGACTTTCCTAAGATAGCCTTTCATACTAGATATGGTCATTACGAGTTTCTTGTCATGTCATTTGGTCTCACTAATGCACCAGCCACATTTATGGTCCTTATGAATATTTATTCCGTGAATACCTTGATTCTTTTGCCATAGTATTGATAGATGACATCCTCACATACTGTAAGACCAGAGAAGAACATGAACAACATTTGAGAATGACACTGCAAGTACTCAGGGAACATCAGGTGTATGCAAAATTTAGAAAATGTGAGTTTTGGCTGAGATCAATGACCTTCCTTGTTCATGTGGTTTCCGACCAAGTGTTGAGGTTGATATGAAAAAGATTTAGTCAATAAATAACTGGATGAGACCCCTCACTCCTACACACATTCGGAGTTTCTTGTGTTTGGCTAATTACTATCGCTAGTTTGTTTAGGGCATTTCCATTATTCTTTCTCCATTCACAGCTTTAACAAAGAAAAAGGTGAGGTTTTAGTGGTCTGAAACTTGTGAAAAGAGCTTCTTAGAGCTCAAAGACCGACTAACTTCAGCCACTGTTCTCACATTTCTGAGGAGTGGTGAAGGTCAATGGTATATTGTGATGCTTCCTAAGTAGGTTTCGGATGTGTTTTTATGCAGGATGGTAAGGTGATTTCATATGCAGCAAGACCATTGAAAATTCACGAGAAGAGTTACCCTACCCATGATCTTAACTTAGCTGTTGTGGTATTTGCGTTAAAACGTTTGAGACATTACTAATATGGTCTCCATATTGATGTATGTGCTGACCATAAAAGTGTTCAGTATGTTTCTACACAGAGAGAATTCAATCTGCGTCATAGAAGATGGCTAGAGATGCTCAAGTATTATGACATGCCTATCCACAATCACCCAGGTAAGGCAAATGTAGTGGCCGATTCTTTCAGCCGATTGAGCATGGGCAGTGTGTTCATATTTATGATGAGAAGAAGGAGCTGGTTAAAGAGGTTTAACAATTGGCTAGGTTAGGTGTACGGTTGGTAGATACATCAAGTTGGGGTGTTTCAGTTCATTCAAGTTCTGAGTCCTCTTTTTTTGTAGATGTTAAGGCAAAGCTGCATCTCGACCCAGTACTCATGGAGTTGAAAGACTTATTGTTGAGTAAGCTGAATGAATCATTCTCCCTTGGGGGGGATGGTGTTCTTAGATACAAGGGCATATTGTGTGTACCCAATATTGATAATCTAAGAGCTAATAACATTGTAGAGGCTCATGGATCCAGGTATTCAAGTCATCCAGATTCCACCAAGATGTATCATGATCTCAAGGAAATCTATTGGTGGGAAGTTATGAAGCGAGATATTTCTAAGTTTGTGGAGGAGCGCCCCAATTGCCAACAGGTTAAGGCCGAACACCTTAAGCTTGGAGGTATTACCCAGTTGATTGATATCCCAACATGGAAGTGCGAGGCTATTGATATGGACTTTGTGGTTTGTCTGCCCAGGACCAGGAAACTGCATGATTCCATTTATCTTATTGTTGATACGATCACTAAGTCTGCTCACTTAATTCTTGTGAAGTCTACCTACAGGTCCAAACATTATGCTAAGTTGTATATTGATGAGATAGTGATGTGGCATGGGATCCATTTATCTATCATTTCGGATAGGGGAGCCCAGTTCAATTCTCACTTTTGGAGATATTTATAAAAGAGCTTGGGAACACAGGTGAAGCTTAGTACTGCTTTTCATCCTCACACAGATGAACAAGCAGAGAGTACCACTCAGACCCTTGAATACATGCTGAGAGCATGCGTTATTGACTTCAAAGGGAATGGGATGATTACTTGTCACTGATTCAGTTCTCTTATAATAATAGCAACCGTTCCAGTATTGGGATTGCACCTTTTGAAAAACTGTATGGTAGGAGATGTAGGTCCTCAATAGGGTGGTTTGAGGTAGGATAGTCTTCCATCCTTGGCCCTGAGATCATACATAAGGCTATGAAAAAGGTGAGAATGATCAGGGACAGATTTGCTACTGCTTATGATCGTAAAAAATTTTATACTGATAAGAGGAAGAGGGCTCTTGAATTCAAGGTAGGTGATTAAGTCTGCCTGGATATATCACCCATGAAGGGGTGAGGAGGTTTGGTAAGAAAGGGTAGTTGAGTCCGGGTTAAATAGATCCTTATGAGATTTTACAGCGATTAGGGAATGTTGCGTATGAACTGAAGTTACCAAATGACTTGTCTTTTGTTCATCCAGTGTTTCATGTTTCGATGCTTAAAAAGTGTCCAAGTTATACGTCATATATCCTGCCTTTTGAGGGGTTAGGAGTCGATGAGAATGCTTCTTATGAAGAGGTTCCAGTTGAAATGTTAGATCTCCAAGTGAAGCAGCTGAGGAACAAGGAGGTTTCCACCGTAAAGGTGTTATGGAGGAACCACCTTTTTGAGGGAGCAACATGGGAGGGCGAGACCGAAATAAGATCCTGTTACCCTCACTTGTTTAAATCTTGAGGTTAGATATACTCTTCCTTAGTCTGATTCTGTTTATGCTCTAAATTTTAGTGCATTAGTCGGTTTTGGTGTTTTAATCCCATAACTGTGTGTTTTATACTTGAGCAATAAGAGTTAATAAAAAATCATGCTTGCATTCATGTTGTTGTTTTTGTATAGCGTTGATATTATTTTGTGTCCCATGAGTTTTGATGTTCATTGAGTTTAAGTGAGATAGAGAAGGAAGTTCCTTAATCTCAGGTTTATGTGATGTGCATCATATAGAGTAGGTTGTGAATCATATATTCACAAAGAGTAAAGTTTCAAGAAAGTTGATGTGTTTTTCGAAAATACCCTCTTTGATTCAAAATGATGTGTAATGTCATTCATGGACGAATGTTTCTAAAGGGTGGATAATGTAAAATTCCATAAAATGTACTTATCTAGTGAAGAGTCTATTAGGTTTTAAGAATGTGTATTGGGGTACATAGGCATCCTAATGACCAATATTAAGTAATATTGCGCATGTTTGAGAATATCGACTTACTGGTGTTAGACAATTTCTATTTATTAACAAGTAACTTAAGATATACTTTTATGTTCAAATTCTCCAATCCAAGCTTTTTTAGGAATTTTACCTGCAATGAAGACCTTAAGCTAAAAATTTTGATTTCATAGTTTACACACATTATGTACTAGTCATCCAAAGGTCAAGCCTAGGTACCATTACACAATGATCATTTAAAATAATTATGTATATTAAGCAGTGCCCACGGACATAGTTAGGATCCTTGGTAAAAGAGTGCGGAGAAACACATGTGCAAGAACATGTGCTACCAGCCGAGAAACTAAACGACCAAGCCCAACCGAATTCGGTTAGGGCGGTTAGGGCGCAAGCACGCATCGGATCAAGCCATATGCGACCTAGCTTCCTAAAAAATCCTAGGCTATAAAACTTACCTAACTAGATGACTAACCTGGTACTAACTAAAATAAACTAACTAGTGTGCCCGAAATCCTAAAACCCAACATGTTGACACTACCCGAGTATCTAACTAAAGAAACATTCTAGTACCTAACGTAGGATGGTCCGAAGCGGTTGGTTATGTCCTAGTGACTTAGGGGTACTACCGTAATTACCCTAAGTCACTTAATTAATCAAATTAGCCACTTAATTAAATAATGTAAATTCATGGTCAAACCCAAACCTTTAGAAAATTTTCAGAATTTGGCTAATTCAAATGCTCTCCTATATTTAGTCAATTTAGGAGGGATGATTTGGTAATTAGCTAATTTATTTGTTTAATTAAGTTAATTAGCCTAAAATTAATTAGTCAATATTTCAGTTCCTAATACTTAGATTCACGTTTAACTAGGTTAGAAATTCACGACTAAAAACCATAAAAAAATACTCTTAGTTCTCCTTAGGCGATTTCAAGGCAATTCTTTAATATTTTCGTACAAAGTACATGGTGATCTTCGAAGATTCAATTCTACAGTAAGGTATGGGTTTTGTCTCTTCGATTCCTCTCCCAAGGAGGTTTTTCATAAATTTTGAATTCAAGAAAATCGAAACTAGGGTTGATCCCAATGAAATGGTCGAATATTCATCTCCCTAGGCCTACCTATTTCCGATTCTAGTAGTATGTATAATGCAAATATCGTGCATATTTTTGGTTTGTGGTGCCAACAGATCATTATGTGTAGGTTTCTGTGATTTGATAATTTCGAATGAAACCTATATGTTAGATCCATATGATTAGAGTATCATTTACATGAGTTAAGAAATGTTGTATTGCCTAATTGTGTTCAAGAAGATGAAAGTATTATATGTCGCTTATGTAATTTAGTTTACTGTTGAACGGAATAAAAGTTTTGAATACTGTGTGTAATTATAGTAGAATGTTTGTAAGTGTTTGGAAAGCAATGTTTCCAAGAAGAAATAAGAATGAAAATCACAGGTAGTTAATGAATCTTCAGTGCCAAATCAACTACATAGCTTGGCCAAACTAAGCACTGAATTATAACTATTAGCTAATCAAATGTTAAAAGTTTCCTTGCTTAAAATGATGAGATTACTATAGAATATAAATGAAGTTAATTTACTGTACTAGTAATAATATCACGACAAGTGTTTAGTTAAAGTTTGGTTTATGCCAATAAATTGGCTAGTAATATTATTTCCAAAATGTGATAAAGAGTTAGCCAATGAGTAAATCATACAAATCTTATATGGCCAATGTAAATTATGATGTTTCTTGTAAGGCAAATACATGTTAAAGATTTACTTGACAAATTGTAACTCAATGAACTCATAACCTAGGGTATGCCAATGATTAGGACAAGTCCCAACATAGACTATCTAAATGATCTCATTAACATAGTAGGACATTGAATAATCCCTTATAACTTTCATAAAGAATGGTACAAGACTACCAAATAACATTGAACAAGATAAGGTGAGTAATGAAAGAATTAAAAGCTTATGTGTCATGAAGTTGACCTAGAATTGGGTGTTAAAGGAAGTGAGACAAGTGTCACTTGACAATTATGTTAAAGATACTCACATAATAGGGGGCTAGAAATCGTGAGAGAAGTCTTATTCACAACATAATGATAGTGTAAGTATTAAGTTCACAATCATCAAGTATAGAAAGGGATGACAAGTCATCCAATCAGCTAAGCATACCTTATACTAGAAGCAAGCTTCCATAATGTATGAGTCAACTCTAAAAGTTGTAAAGTATGATAAATTGATCTAAGAACGGATAGACTAGTAATGAGCTTCTGCAAGCACATGAAAGCCTCATGAGATGAGAATACCAGCAATGTGGATAAGTATGTCCAAATTGTCCTAGTCTTTGAACTATGAGGCAAACATAGGCTACTAGATAGTGGATCCACCTAAGAAAGCAAGAAAGTATCCGGTTTCACTTTTGCCAGTGAACCACCTCTTTAAGTGTGGGGAAGACACTAGATTTCATGTTAGCTCACATGATGTATGTCAGTTAAATGCTATATATTTCATTAAGAAGGTAAGAAAGTTTGAAACAAACAAAGATAGAACTAGGAAAATGAGGGGTGTTCGGATAGGATGACCCAAGGGTGAGGTTATACTAAGTAATGATGTAAGTCATTCTTAAACATTTCACAAAAAGTTTCCAATGGAAGTCTTAAAATAAAATCCGATGTTAACCTACCGTGTTCAAAGTGAACATGAGATCAAAGAAGAAGAAGTAAGTTCCAAGAGAACTAATAAGGAAAAGCATAAGTATATCAAATCATCAGTGTTTGATAAGAATGAAGTCTCAATAGTTAAGACCCGTTTTGTAGGCGCTATTAGGTAGAATAATCCATGGATTAAAATTTAATCCAACTAATACATTGTTTGGTTACTTCATATAATTTAATCCATGGATGTCTTATCCATCATATGTGGTATTATCTTATCCCTTGAAAATGGAGGGATAACTAATCCAAGGTTTGTGAAACCTTGGATAAGATCCCTAAATGACTAAACTAACCCTTTATTCTTTTTTTAAAAACTTTCTTTTGTTGTTTAATTTCCTTTTTATTTATATTAGAGTGGTTATAAATGTTCTTTTTTAATTCTCCAAATTTGTTTGGTGTAATTTAATGATTTTACTAATATTTTTTTCTCCATTTTTTCTTTATTTTTCTATCTTTAAGATAATTTGTCAATTACCCACTTGAACTATTGTTTTAAAAATAAAAATAAGCATTAGGTATTAACAATTTAAGTAGTCTTAAATCTATGTTAAGTTTAAGATATATACTTAACCCACAAAAAATTAGAAATACATTGTGTCATCACTGATCTTCTTAGTGGTAAATCATAGCTTATAATTAATAACAATTTTGTATATATGTATTTGATTTAAGTAATTAAATGGAATAAATAATTATTTACAAAAATTATCCGGTCCGGTAGTTATCTACCATGACTTAGTTAAATGAAATAAACAGTCATAATAACACAAGGGTATAATAGGAAAA
Organism: Solanum peruvianum; assembly: GCA_027705065.1. NCBI lineage: Eukaryota > Viridiplantae > Streptophyta > Magnoliopsida > Solanales > Solanaceae > Solanum > Solanum peruvianum. Next base: position 8,973,465 of record JAKWJD010001756.1, on the reverse strand, counting down.
AAATTGTAGAATTATAAATTAAACACATAATTAAGTGGAAAGTAGTGAACAAAACATTTGACAAAAAATAATCCCTGCACTATTAATCCCTGCATTTCTAATCCCTACATTACTAATCCCCGCACTATCAATGTTTGTACCAAACGACCCCTTATTGTCTTATGCCAATAAAGGGAGCAAAACATAATAACTCGTCAATTTGAGTATGAATATATGCCCCAACATCTTCATATTATGCAAATGATCAAATAATGGTCATAGCCCATAAATATTACATTATAAAAACTTCATGCCCAATTTAACAAGAACGGAAAGAATAACTTGTGAGTACGGTAGCCAAAACACCTCCTTAGTCTTTTGAATTACTTACTTGATTCATTGTACAAATGGGACTACAATGAATCAGTGCACTTGTAAATACATAGGATCAAAGGAGATCATTGAACTACACAATAAAAAGAAGAAAAGACTGAAAAATAAACTAAGAATGGGAGAGGGAGCTCTCGGCCTAAAGGGAGCAAAATTTTTAAATTTTTCTTGAGTTGTTCTAAAATTATGTTCAAGATTCAAAGGTCTTATGTTCATATATAAAATGAGTTGTGTGCTTTAAATGCATGTAAATATGTCATATTCATAGCATGATGCATAAATAACGAATTAGGACAGTGAAATGACTTCACTTTCCAAAAATGGCATGTTTCTATAGGAAGAGTTTTCCTTGATCATGCATAGTATTTATGTGTTTATGTGCACACACCCATACTTTTTACAAGTGTGTACTAACCATATACAACTATTATTTTTATAGGTGCAGGTCCTTGAAAAAGATTGAACATCAATTGACGCTCTTTGGACTAGAACCTCCAGACTTTTGTAGGTCCTCTTAAGTTCGAGGATGCCTTCTCTTGATTCTCTAGCTTTATTAGATTAGACATATTTAGTGGATATTGTTCCTAGTGTTTCCTTTCAAACATTTTTTCAAGCTTCTTTATTAAGGCAGGTTTGGCAACTATTAATAATATTATGAATTCTTCATTTCAATTGTTCAATCTGCTAATATATTGTTGTCTATTTTGAGCTATTAGTATATCACTCTTACGCAGAAATTATATGAAGTCTAAGTACACTTCAGAAAAATTAAAAAAAAATTAAATTTTTTGCTAAATTTAATTGTATGATTGTGATGAAAGCTAAGAAGATGCTTGTCTGCAAACTATGAGAGTTATTGACTCCGGTCTCATATAGGGTCTAGAACCGGGCTGTGACATTGGAGAGGCTTGATGATGGGCATTTTGAGGATTTTGTGTGGTTAAATTGATGATTGATGGATTTTGAGCAGGAGTAGATGGTGGGTTCTGATCGTGCTCCATGTTTGAAGAGAGAAAGTATAGTGGAGGCCTTCCATCTGTCGCAGCATTGAAAGTAAAACTTGGTGCAGGAAGATCATGTCTTCTTTTCATTTCCTCTCTCATCTTGGAAATCTTCTACATTAGCTGCATAATTAGTTCATTCTGATCCTCTATAATGGGTTGAGCCCCCACAATGTCAGTAAGACTGATTTCGTCATTGTTGTTCCCCATTACTTCTTTTCCCGTATCTAAACTTTGGTCGAAAAAGGATTTTGCGGACCCTTTAGATATAGTAAAGTAGGGATGATCATCTAGTTTAATCGACAAAGACCAGTATTTAAGTACATGTGAAGGAAAACAACTCAGAGGCAAATTTGACAGTTTGAGTTCAGAATGCATAACATAGAATACCACATAGATAGCATGTAAACATACAAAAAAAATTGTTTGAGGATATGGAGACCCACGAGTAAATGGGAAGCTAATTTTTTGAACAAGAAGGAATTTGCTCTTTTTACTTTATAATTATCTAACAAATGTTAAATCACGTTGAGATAAGGTCTTCTTGCTGAATTTTTTTGACGTCCCTTGATCTGTTTCTCTTATTTTCCTTGTGAAATGGAGATGGGGAGCATGAAAATTTTGAAAGATAGGGGCTAGACCTTGAAAGGTTTCCTACATATCTCACGAGAAGAATTAAGGACCTACATAGTTCGTGTACAAAAAAATACTTGTTTTTATTCATTGTAGATGATCAAAGTGGAACTGAAATCAACCAAAAGATTCAAAAGATAAAAGTTGGTTCCATCTGAACCCTTCTTCTCTTCGACGTTGCATCAGCCACGGGAAACGACTAGACTTGAATCTTCCATATTCTTATGAGGTATTCCATGTCGTGGCAGAATGCAAGACATTTTTCAATGCTATGATTCGTATCCTTGGGATAGGGGACACGTTTTAAAACTTCGATTTCAAGGGAATATAACACTTTCACGTCCTTGTAGAGAGGGGTAAATATTGTGCTTCGAACCAACTATGAGTAGACCTTCATCATTATTTTCATGAAAGGAGTGAAGGAGAAATGATAAAACATAGTTGTCTCTATAACAGGTATGTCGATCCTCAGTTCATCACATGCAATGATGACGTTGTCACCCTAAGTGTTCACAATACTACCCATATGCACTCCTCTATTGTGTGGCCTTTATGATTGGTATGACACTTATATGTTTTGAGAACATCTCATGATCCCACTTGGAAGATTCTCTTTCAATGGGCCTCAACATATGCCTAGACCGATAGTGTTCGAAAGTGAGGGCACAAAGAATGTCTTCCATCCTTATTATGTATTTTGTTGATATGCTTCGAGAGTGACTTTCTTGTTCCCTTCTGTTTAACGTCCTTGGAGAAAAGATTTGTGGACAATCACTTCCTCGTAACTTTCTTCAACATTCTCCAATTCATTGTTTTCAGGGGGAAACAGTATGTTAAATAGGCGCTTTCCGCATTGCCACCGTATGTCGATCATCTCCTCTTCGGTTGGTTCAGACTGGATACTCTTCCCTTTATCCATAGTTGTGATCTCACCTTTCCTGAGATGGTTGAGCATTGTTTTAGGATTTTATTGATGAGATTTGTTTTTTGTTGGGAAACTTAAGACTCAAAAAAATTGGTCGTACTTTGTAGTTATTGACTTGTATATATTTTGGAAAATTTCTGGAAAGGAGTGGGTTAGTAAAGTCCTCATTGAGAGCAACACATCATATAAATAGTCAAAAACACATATATCGCGTCCTTATCATGCCTGTGGCCCTTTGTGCCAAGGGTAGGCCTAGGGATGTGAAGGTTAGAATCTATCAAATCCCCAGAAGATTCACCATGCTGTTTTATTTTCAATTTTTTTTTAATGTTTTAAAGACTTGTTTTAGTCGTTACTTATTTTTTAATAATAATCAAGAAAACTTAGTTTTCTGAAAAATTTAAACAGAAAACCTTAAGAAAACGTTAAAGGGGCTCAAGAATTCCTATTTATATTTTAGGAAGGTGTTTAAGGCACCCAAAATATCCGTTAATACGGTTTTCCATCAACTAAAATATTTGGATAAAATGATCTAACTTAAAATTAATTTTAATTGATAATTTATTTACGAATTATGAATGTTTAATACAAACCTATTTTCTATGTGAGTTAAAAACTTGAAAAATTTATTTTATGTTTATCTACTTGATTGACTTACGAGCCGGAATCTTGCGGGGATTTGAGATCTTAACCCTAAGACAAGCGACAATAATCAACAAAAAATACGATAAATTAAGGCAGATAGAGAGTGTTGGTCTAAATCTTGTTTATGTCCACCTGGACAGGTATGTGGACCCCTTTTGTGTTTGGCTTTAGACCCATTCTATTTGAACATGTCCTAAACTAAACATAAAAATAATAATACAAAATTTGTCTTAAACTAAAAATAAAAAAATACAATATTAAAAAATAAAATTGTGGACTCCTTGGCCTAATTCCTTCAAGTTCTCTGATCTTGTATAAATTCTTTCAACATGGATTTGAACGATGATTTTACAGGATGATTGACTCGATGAAAGAAATTGAGTCTTTACGGCTCCCTAGAAATGCGAGAGGAAGGGACTAGGAGTTCATATGGAACTCAAGTGGATTTCTCATGCAACACAAGAAATGAAAATAAAATTAGAATGTCTCCACCATAGCTTAACAAAGATTATCAAACCTTAAAAACTTCGAAGAGAATTTCAACTGAAGCACCTTAAGCTAAAGAAATAAATAGAAAATTTGATAAGAGAAGACAATTGTATCATTAATTTTATCCAAAATATACCTACCGATGGGCTAAAAACACTCGGAAAGTAATCAACAATTACTACTACAAAATATGCTTGTAGAAACAATTATTTAGCACCAATTAAATACATGTTGCCATATATACTCATTCGCAACGGTTACAACCTTTTCAATAGACAACTGGACCTAATGAAACACTTTAAAAATTAAACTTTTGTATTAGTACTACAACAGTTGCCATAATATCTCTATATTGCAACGGTTTGTGAAAATCGTTGCCTTATGTACTCTATGGCAACGGTTCATTTCCCTCCACTTATTTTACTACACCAGTCAATTTTTTTTAATTAATTGAAAAATTAAAATAAATGATAAATATATCACATTGGGTCAATATTATTATTCAAAGTTTAGACCATTCCTCGTAGGTCTAGCCTTCGCTCTCTTCTCTCTGAAGATTGAAAACAGTCATCCATAACATCTCTTTAACCATTGTTCTTTGATTTTCTTTGTAGGAATCTCCAACTTTGGGGTCTTTTTCTTTATGAGTTGTACGTTTCTGCAGCTACAGGTATGTTGTGTTCCATCTTCTTCAAAGTTAGAAATTTATCTGAAGCTAGGGTTCTTGATAAATGGGATTCTTTAAAGTAGGTTTTGCTAGAGTTTATTTTTATTATGTCATCTTTTTGTGCATTAGAGTGTGTATTTCGATTTTGGTGAAGATTGATAAATCTCTACAAAAATGTTTTGATAGAAATTTTAAGTTTAGGAAGAGTTAATGTTATGAAAGAAGAGTTTTGATTATTCAATCTGCATGATAGTTCATATCCATTGAAAAATCATTTGTTGTTGAACTAGACAAACAATTTCAAAGAAAAAATCTTCAATCTGCATGATAGTTCTTAAATAAATATTTTCTACTCTAAAAGTCATTGAAGTCGAGCATGAAGGGATTTTGTTTCTCTCTTTCATGTATATTTTGCAACTTCTAAGTTTATACATTCTTTCTTGAATGAATATTTTAGTGGACAAACAACGAATTGGTCGTCAAGCTTAGCTCACTGGTCAAAAAGAGGTAATGTTCTTTATTTCTCTCTTTTCTTTGCTTTTTCTTTTTTGAATTTTGATGTAGATCATTGTGTATAAATCTTTTTCCAACTTAAAAAGTAAGTCATTCAAATAATGAAATAACTTACCTTCAATTAAATGTAATTCGAAGCTACATTTTGAATGTAGATGCATCTTTTGTTTAAATGTTATAATACAACCTGATGGAGTACATGTTTTTTGCATTTTTTTTTATCATAGTTTGATAACTAAATGCATCTTGCAGCACTTGATTTCAGAATAGGCATATAAAATTATGAAAATAAATAGAAATGTAACGTCTCATTTATACTGTTTAGTTGGTGTATATATTAGATACTACAATCATTTTTATACCTTTACTCAACAAGGTGTTGTGGTAGAAAGGAACAGAAAGCTATGTAATCGTAATCACTTACTCACATAGGTGAGTGACCTGCACATTTATTGATTTAATGTTCTTGTGTATGTTAACTTTGATGTAATGTTCAAGTTAGCAATGTTTTGTTTTCTCTTACTAATCTTTGTTTGTTAGTGCTCATTCATTATTAAATTAAATCATTCCATATGACTATGTTTTTCAAATTTAAGGTATGTATTGTATGTTAAGAATGTTGGAAAATTTTTTCTTTATGCTTTTATTGAAAAAAGAAATTCATGATAAATTTTCTTTGTTATGAGTTAAGAGCTTCGATAACTAGATCATTCATGTTACTTTCTACGTTTGTGAAATCCATCTCTTCCATTCCTTTCCAAGTGTACTAATACAAGAAATGACTCTTCTAAACATACTTGTGTAGTAGTGGTGTGGATTCTTCTTGAAATGAAAACAGAAGTCGGAGATCGTAGATTTTTTAATGATTATGATAGGGTTTCCTGGTGCTTTTAACAAGCATTACTGGTTCATGAATAAATTGAGCAGACCCCGCATCTACTTGATCATAGAATAAGGCTTTGATTATGAAATTATCATCTTTAATATTTGATCACCGAATAAAACCTAATATATTGAGTAGTTCTTAGTTTTCTCCTTTCATATCCTTTTTTATGATAACTATTGTATTTTCATTTTTAATATCATTTCTTCTTTTGGAATACAGTGAGTAGATCTATGGTGTAGTTGTGCACAAAATAAGGCTTTGAGTGTTAACAACCTCTCTAAGGCTGCTTCTAGATTTGGATCTTCATGCATACATTTAACCAAACATTCAAGTTCTCTAAGGCTGCTCCTTGTCTTTTCTTATAAACTTGAAGTTTTACTATTGGGTTGCTTAGTTTCTTTAGCGAGGTTATTGACTTTTATTTTGTTGTCTTTTCATGCTTTTCTTTTACCTTTATATTTGTTTTGAAGTCTTTAATTAGAGACACAACCCCCTCAATTTATTAATTCAAATTTGCCTAGTTAGATTAGTTATGCTTATCTTAAATTTAAAAGGTTATAACTAGTAACGTTTAATGTCGTGACGTATTCGCTACTTAAAAAGAGGTAATAGTCACTTGTCTCTTAATTTTGTAGTTAGTTTCCTTTTATTCTACTCTCATTTCCATTTATGTGTGTATGAATCTTGATTTTTAATCTTCTATTGTGTTGTTAATAATTATTTCCAGGTGATTCTTTTCCCATATATGTGCTCTTTAAATGTTGTGCACGTATAGATAGTTTAGAGTGTTGGACAATATTACCCTTTTATGTGAATTCACTATTAGTTTTTTTTTCTAATTAATGTTCTATTTTTTGACCAATGCTGATTCTAGAACTAATCTAGTAGATACTTGGTCTGGTTGAAAAGTTACTCATCCTCTCCAGGGGGAGTCATGCAATGTGTGATGCTTAGTTTCTTGTGTGAGGTTGTTGTCTTTGACAAAATAATATGAATTTTTTGTATTTTTTTTATGATTTTTTACATCTTGTTAGTGTTTAAATTTTTCAAAATTGTTTGACTTTATTGTCATGTCTAATTATCTTTAGATTGATTTTTTAGATGTTTAATATTTTACTTTTTTTATCTTTTAACTAATTGAAATTATAGGTAAAGTTGATATTCTTAAGTAGGCAATTGATTATGTATAACAAATAGTTCAAGGAAAACACACATTTCAGTTATGTTGTTACATAAAATAAGATAGAGCCACTGATCAAAATCTTCTGTTTTATGTCATATCTTGGTAATTTGATTTTGGTGTCATATATGATATTCAATATTAAATATATAGTGGTGATAAAAGTTAGACGATTCTTCGGAGATCCATCAATGAGTATATCGATGGTGTGAATAACTTTCTTGATACAACTTTTGAACTAGCTTCCAAATGAGATGAAATATTGTGTCCTTGCAAAAAGTGTGCTAATTTTAAGTGGCATCAACAAAATGTTGTAGAGGATCACTTGGTTTTTTATGGGTTTGTACAAGGGTACACCAAATGGATTTTTCATGGAAAAAGTATTTCCTCGAGAAATAATCCAGATTATAATAAGGAAGGTTCCAACATGTGTGACACTATAGATGGCCTACTTCATGATACTTTTAGAGATGTTGCAGGTGACTTGGGGCTTGATGGAGTAATATAGCTGTTAAACAAAGATGAAAAGTAATTTTATAAATTACTGGAGGAAGGTAAAAAAGAGTTATATCATGGGTGTCAGAATTTCTCAAAACTGAATTTCACAATTCGATTATTCTTGTTGAAATGCATTCATGATTTGAGTAATGTCGCCTTTAGAGACTTGCTAGACCTGTTAAGAGAGGAATTTCCATTTGCTCATACACCCGAGTCGTTTTATAAAGAAAAAAATGTGAGGAAACATTTGCGTCTTGATTATGAAAAAATTCATGCATGCCCTAATGATTGCATGTTATTTTTCGAGGAAAATGAGAATGAAAAAAATTGTTATGTTTGTAGCTCATCTAGATGGAAGACTGTTAAAGATCCCTTGACTAATGAAAGCACAAAAATTCCTGGAAAGGCTTTAAGGTATCTTTCCTTAAAATCTAGACTTCAGAGAATATTCATGTGTCCTGAAATAGCTGCAAATATGAAATGGCGGGATACTCAATCACCCTATGATGGAAATATAAGGCATGCGGCTGACAGGGAAGCTTGGAAGAATTTAGATTCCTTGCACGATGATTTTGTTATAGATCCTCGAAATGTTAGATTGGTTCTTTCAAGTGATGGTTTCAACTCATTTCGAACCATGAGTATTTCCCATAGAACATGGCTTGTTATTTTAGTGAATTATAATTTATCACCGTAGATTTGCATGAAACTGGAATATATAATATTATCTATGATCATTCTAGGTCCATCGTCTCCAGGAAAGGATATTGATGTCTACCTTCATGCACTAATTGTTTAATCGAAAGAATTGTGGGAAACTGGGATGGAAACATATAATGTTGATTCTAACCAAACATTTCAGTTGTGTGCATCCTTATTGTGGACAATCAGTGATTCTCCAGCCTATGCAATGCTTTGTGGTTGGTGCACAAACGGAAGAAAGGTCAGCCCAACTTGGGATATGCTCTCAATATCTCACGCATAGTTGTAAGATGTGTTACATGGGTTATCATGCATTCTTACCTCCTGATCATCCATTTCAAAGAGATAAGAAATCATTTGATGGTAAATATGATCACAGATCTGCACCTACTCCCTTATAAGGCACAGAAGTATTGGAAGAGTTGCGTGGATTCAATAATATTTTTGGAAAGGGTCAAAAGAGGAACTGTTGTGACAGCTAGGGTCCATGGAAAAAAATCCATATTTTCTTTAATTGCCATATTGGAAACATAAAAAACTGAGGCACAATCTTGATGTGATGCACATAGAAAAAATATTTGTGACAGTTTGCTCGGGACTTTGTTGGATGTAACTGGAAAGTCAAAAGAATATGGTAATTCTCGTTATGACTTGCAAGAAATGGGGATAAAAAAGGATATTCAAAATGTAAAACATGATAATGGAATAAGTTGTTTTGTACTGTTTTTAAAAATGTCAAATTTCCAAAAGGTTGTGTTTCAAATAAATCAAGATGTGTGGAAGTGGATGAGATGAAAATATCAACTTACGAGAGACATAATTCTCATTTCATAAGGCATTACTTGCTCCAAGTTGTTGTTAAGAATGTGTTGCCTCAAAAAGTTTCTATAGCCTTGATTCGGTTGGGGGACTTCTTTAGAGTTATAAGTAGCAAGGTGATAAGAAGAGAAGATATTGAGAAAATGCAGTTTGAAATCAATGAGATTATATGTGACCTTTAAAAGATTTTCCTCCATCATTTTTTTATGTACTGGTACATCTTCCCATCCATTTAGTAAATGAAGTTAAGCTTGAGTATCCGACACATCTTCGTAGGCTGTATTTTACTGAAAGAAACCTATTTTCTTCAAGGGTCTTGTTCATATTCGATTTCATCTAGAAGTATCTATACTAGAGGGATTCGTGGGACTAGAGCGGTGAATTTATGTTCCAGATACCTACATGCTGGGGTAAAAACAAAATTCAGCCAATACCAATTAGAGGATGAGCAGGAAACTGAAATAAAGGGAGATAATTCGTCACCTATATTCCCTAAACTTGGCCATCCCATTAGAAGGCAGAAAAAAAAAGCGAAGGCAATTATTTTCACATGGATCTCCATTTTGATCTTCATATACATCGATATGTATTGTTTATTACCGGAGACGAAAAAATGTAGACCTTTATCATGTAAGATATGCCACTTTTATTATAAACTTCATTAGTTTTTATATGATAAGTGCTTTTAAACATGCTAATTTGAAATATGCTCGCTTGCGGGGAACATAAGAGTGTAATTGACAATCATAGTAGATCACAATTCATGGATTAGAGCACAGAATCATAGTCTGGAATTTGGCAATTGGTCTAAGAAGAAAGTTAAATCTGTTGAAGTGTTTGAATATTTACGACAACTTTCTAAAGGGACTAATATTGCGACAAAAAAGGTATACAACATATTTCATCAATGGATATCGATTTCATACAATGAAACGATATAGTCAAGGTAAGACTCTGAACTATTCAATGATTTTATCCGCAACGACTTATAGTTTTGCTAGTGCTAGATACCAAAACCCCATTGATGGAGAGGTTGTCTACTTTGGTATTATTCAAGATATCTTAGAGATTGATTATTAGGGCTGCTTTAGTGTTGTGTTGTTTAAATGTGATTGGTTTCGTGATGAAGTATATGAATATGGATTACCTCAGTTATACTTTAATAAGCTATGCAGTACTGAAGATCAATTTTTACTAGCATCTCAAGTGCATCAAATTTTCTATATGGAGGATCCAATTAAGAAAGATATTTATTTTTCAAGTACTAAAGTCAATGTTGATTTATTTGGTTTAGAAGAAGATCAGAATTGCCCTAATATTGGAGACACATTTTTAGTGAGCCATAAAATGACAATACATCAAAAAATGCAATATCTGATGTTATTATTGATCTTAGGTGGTCGAGAAAATATGTGCCTGGTTATGTCATTGATATGAAAATGCATGATCGACATACAATATACATGGAAGAAGATCATATGGACACATTAGAAGAAGATGATGACTTTGATGATGTCGATTTGTATTGGGTAGTGGCTGATGACTAACGAAGGAATTTTTAAACTTCTCTTAATATATCTCTATGGCATTTTCTTATATGTAGTACTTGTGTGAAGGTCAATTGAATGAATTCTGATTTTGCCTATTTTATTCTTATTGTGTACTTATGTCTTTTTGGGTATTCAAAATATTATTGGAGATCGCTTTAGTGCTTCTTTTACTGAAATGAGCTGATTGATTTTGTTTCACAAAGCATATGTGAATCAGGTCACAAGAAGTGGTGATTCTGATTTCTGTTTCACCCTTTCTCCTTTTTACTAGTTCTTTTTACTGCTACTGTATTATTCTTTTTGTTGATTATGCTTGCTATTCTTGATTTTATTGGGACGTCTAAATCCTTATTTTTATTGCTTTTTTTTTTTTTACAGTAGGCAGTGCTTGGTAGTCATGAAACAACAATTGTCTTCAAGAATAAGGAATAGAGAAGCAAGAGCAATTGTTTCAGCTGGAATAATCACATTTTTGGCGAATCAAAAGAAGTTGTTGTAGCTAGAAAAAGACAAGATGTAATCGCCGAAAAGCGTCAACGTGTAAAAGATATAATTGAAGAACAAGATATTCTATAATTACACTGTCCAGAGACGGGAGTTTGTATACAAGGTGACTCAACTAACAATGTAGTGCAACCAGTAGAAGATCAACTTCAATTGAATTCTGGTGTTGTTGAAGAAAGCGAACAATGTGCAGAACAAAGAAAGAACATCAATATTTTATTTATAATATTAATTTCTTATGTTACTATAAAATCAAATTACAATACTACTTTTGAAGGGTTATCTTTATTTGTTTATTATTGTAGAGTCCTCCACTAAAAAAACACAACGAGGTAAAACAAAGATGTCATCTGTACATGGAAGGCGTGATAGTAAACTGATTATACTGAATAAAGCTGGTCAGCTAGTTGGTCCTACTAATGATTTCGTGATAGAGTTGAGCAGCTTCCTCGGTTCACTTGGTAAGAATTCGACCCTTTGTCCTCTTGATATAGAAAATTGGAAGCTGATGGACAAAAAAGATGATTTGTGGGATTATACCAAGGTTTAAAGTAATCAGTTCTTTGTTAAGTTAAATATATTTAAAATTTACTGCACTAAGTCAATGTTCAAATTTTCAGGAGAAATATGATATTCATAAAATTGGTGTTAGATGGACTTTAAAAACAGTTCAAAAAGCTTGGAGAAGGTGTAAGTTTGATTTGAAAATACACCACCTTGATGCCTACGCTAATGATCGAATTCGGATGGAAAACAAGCCTAATGATGTTCCAACATCTCAATTTAAGGAACTTCTTAAAAATTGGAACTACAAAATATTCCAGGTAAGTCTTACTAGTTTGTAGTGATTCAATTATGTTAATTTGGAGTTCACATTATCAATTTCCCTATTGTCCTTATCCGAGAACAACTTGTAATACATTTTTCTTGGTTGAATCTTACTCCTTTTGAAATTAGTTACTTCTCTTTTAGTAAGAGAATGTTGTTATTAGTTGATTTGGTGTTTATTTTTACTCTTCATTCCCAAAATATTTTAAGTTATTTAAAGAGAATTTTTCTTCTTTAACTGATTATTTTTAGTGTCTGTTTTGTCTCTTATTTTTGGGAGCCATTGAGCTCTTATTTTTTTAAGGAATCACTGGAAGAAGCTTTCCTCTTCTATAAAAATCACTTGATCATTGTGAAACTTCTCTTCTATTTGCAGAAAATGCCAAAAACCAATAGTAAGAATCGAAAAATGTTGAATAAAAACATGTCACATTTTAAAGAAGATGTTTGATATCGACTTTTAATGTCTACAGGAAAAAGAGAGGAAAACTAGTGATATTCCATCAGCTAAGGAATTTTTTGTGGTTACAAGAAAAAGAAAACTCAATTAATCATACAGGGATACATATGAAGATACAACTAGTAAAATTGTGATATTTCGTTCTAAATTTTTTTTTTTAAGTTGAATTTGTTTTTTCATATTTACTGTTTATGTGTGTACTTGAATTATATTGTTTTTTAATAATAAAACTCAATTATAGGCTTAGATGGAGATTATTGAAATGCAACAAAAAGAAGATGGAAATAAGACAATTGATGCATTTTCTTCTGTCATGGGATCATCACATCCTGGGCGGTTGAGATCATATGGAAGTGGGGTTACAAAAACTACTTTGAAATGGAAAGTGGAACATTTTGAAGCCTTTTCAAATGAAACAATGAACTCGTGAAAAAGATAGCAGAAAAAATGATGAGATGGAGGAAAAAAATTGAGGAACAGAAAGAACAATCTGACCAACAAAGACCACGATGCAACAAGAAATTGTAGCATAACAGAACTTCAGTATTCAGGCCTAACAATTGATGCTAATGTTCTAGAAACATTACTTGATGTTTTGTCAAAATAAAAAAACAAAAATTTGATCAATCCATTGTTCATCTACCTGTAGCATCAATCAAGGTAAGTATCTCCCTCTTTCTTCATTTTCTTCTACTACTGGTTTTGCAGTTTCTTGTTTGGTTCATCTTGATCTATGGATTGTAATGTTAATCTGTTTCTACTTCATTGTCTTGTGCTACTACTCGTGCAATCTTCTTGTATTATTGTTGGTGCAACTGCGATGATCCTTTTATTTTATCGAAGTTGATGTTATCGAGATTTTTGTTACTGTTGTTTGCATAGTTTAGGTATTATTGATTTTTAGTATCTGAGATCATCATTTTCCTCTGTGATTCATCATTTGTTTCTGATGTATATGTTCTTTTTGTATTCACTCTTGATGTAGCTCCTATTGGTTGCTTTGTCTATTGTTTTGAACTGTTATATTTTGATCAACAAATATCATCTTTATGATTGTAAAATCTTTCTAATTCTTATTCTGAGGATTGTAATTTGTGATTTATTGTAATTCAATGTCTTCCATCCTTTGGTTGAAGGGGGCTTAAAAACTATGGTAGCAGATTGAGTTGTATTGTTGAATTGCAATGCTTGTAATGTTGTTAACTAACCGATTTGTTCTTGACTTAGTTGTTTCCGATCAGCTTCTTCACCTGGTGCTATTTCTTGTATGTGTTTATTGGCTGCTAAAAATTATCCTCATACGGTTACACTTTTATAGATATATTTTTCGAGTTATTTTGCTGATAGGTATGGCTCCTCCTCATGAACAGTTAGAGCTTCTACATTTATGTTAGAGTCTTAATTTCATGGGAGTTATTATCATCATTGACAGAAATAGAAAAAATTAGGAATTGTGTGTCTTCTTTACCTTTTTGTTTTTGAACTTCCTGTTTTCTAATTGTTGACCCTTTTGAAATTGTAGATGAATAATATGATGAGCAAAGCAGGGACGAAAGTAGTGAATACCTTACATAAAAAGAATTGGTTTCTACATACATTCTAGAACTATTTTACTTTTTGGCTTAATTTTGTGAACGTAAATGAATGCTCAATCTTGAACATTCTAGCACTATTTTTACTTTTTATCCTAATTTAGTGAAGTTAAATGAATGTCAACTCTTAAACATTCTAGGACTATTTTTATGTTAAGGCTTAATTTTTATGAACATCAATTTATGTCAACTCTTGAATTGTAAATCAAGATCATAAATTTTTATCTATAATATACGAATGCAACAAGTTGATGAACATATTGATTAAAATTTTTTAGTCATTGTATTATAGTTTGTTTCAAAAATGGCTACAATAGCCCTGCATTAACCATTAAAAAGGTCTATTTCAATCGCTTAATAACATTGTTGCAATACATAAGAATAATTGTTGTAATAGCTTAGGTCGAGTTGTATAATAAATTTGGTGTGATAGGTCATTTGCAACGATCATCAACTGTTGCAGAAACTACAGAAAAGTGTCGTCCTAGACTAAAAAATAATTGTTGCTATACATAGTGTGTTGCAACAGTTCGTAATTGTTGGTATAAAACCTTTTACAATGGTTCGCAACTGTTGCAACAACCGCATAAAAGTGTCCTCCTAAACTAAAAAATAATAGTTGTTGTAGACAGTGTGTGCCAACGTTTTATCCCCATCGCTATAAAATCTTTTGCAATGGTTTGGCAACAGTTGCAACATCTATAGAAATATGTCGTCCTAGACTAAAGAATAATTGTTGCTATAGATGGTCTGTGGCAACGACTTTTAATTGTTGCTAGTGAACTGTTACTATAGATGTATCACAACATCCTTATATGCAACACGCCAATTTCCGTTTCCTTAACTCTATTGCAACACTCTTTGAGTCTATGGAAATAACTATTCTGATGTTGCAACAGGCATGTTTTCTAGAAATGAATATTTTTAATTTAAGAACTTTTTCAAAACAAACCAAACAAACTTTTGAGGATTCATAACCCATCTTTAGGTAATTACTTTTAAAGATATCTTATTAATATTAAAGCAAACAATTCATAATCGATCAAAGTTTTGATTTCACTAAAAAATCTTTTACATATTGAAACAATTTAATTCTACTGTGCATAAAATATTTAACTACCTAGTTCTTTATTCCATGCAATTTTGGCATTTTAGTAAAAAAATTAATTAAACTCTTCACACAAAATAAAACAAAAAATGAAGGAGGCTATGAAAAAGAATTCTTCATTTCTTTGGTGAACATAGTCTATAAAGAGTGTGAATAGACATAGTAATGATAAGTCCCTGTTTGGCAAATGAGAATATTTTTACAACGTCTGCAAAGTTTTGATAAGAAAATTCCAAATCCAATATATCTAGTTCTAAACTTTAGACTATAATTTATAACTCTATATGAACACATTATTTTCACAGCTGAAAACATGCCGAAAAACACCATTCGATGAAAAAAAATAGTTATTTTTTAGAAATAGAGACGATAATGATACTTCGAAAATTATACGAATGTTTTAAGAAAATTCAAGCTTGTAAGACACTTTTAATTACATTAAAGCAATAACACTTATAGATGAAATTTACTATTATTTTTTTTCATTTACAAGTTTGAAACTAACTGAAAGTAGGCAAGCAGTAAACAAATAAGGAAACAATTGGATTCTACCCTACAAACCAAAAAAAACCAAACGAAACAACACTGAACTTAACAGGACAAGGAGGAGAAGTGACCACAAAAAAACAAGCACAAATTTTAAATCAAAAACTAAGTTATCACTATAACAGAAAAACAAATACTCAAAGACTTCGAGAGGATGTGCACAAAAAATTATCCTCCAAAATGAACATGAACCAAATCTGTAAACAAGTTTCACTAAAGAACACAACTTCGACTATCTCATTAAATAAGGAAAAAGGGACAATGAACTAACCGATCTGTAAACAATGAGATTATTCTAACAAATAAACAATATGTCATTCTGAACGACTAAAACTTCAAAACACTTTCAGGAAAGGGTAAAACAAATTTTAGATACTACACTTGTGTTTACATGCTTCCAATAACTAGAAACTTATACAGAGCACAACCCAAATCGAAATATCTATGAAAAATAAATAACTAAAAATAATTGGGAGTGAAATAGCTATTTAGGATCAGCAACTAGGACAGTAGTAAGCAGGCGTTGACATTCACCACATGAGAACTTGCACATGAACAGTAAGCATAGGATTCAAACGGAAGATCGAACATAAACACCAGAGTACTATCTCTTCTGTCCAGAAGGTAAATTTTACGTGTGTACTAAATATTCCTTTCAAGCTTTCTTTTCCTAAGTGAAAATTTTCAACTAAAACTCCCATAAATTTCTAGTAATCTCCATCAAAAAGAAAAAGGCAACCCAAAAAATCCCCCTTTACATTAAATGCGAAGAGAGTATATATAGGGAAACTTCTACGATTTTGGATATTTTTTAAGTGGGGAAGGGGGGAAATTTCGGACGAGAAAAGGCCCATGAATTTAAAAATTTAAAAACTTTCACCAATTTGAATGAGCAACTTTTTTCAAATTTTTTGTCCTTATTCCAGAAAGGGAAAGGGGTGGATGGATGAGATTCATCTCCATTATCCTTGTGGACCACGCGGCACCATCTCGTGGTCACAAGGACGAGAAGACGCGTCTGACTTAGGCTTTTGCCTCTCTTCGTGGAAATCTTGTACGAGTAGCAAGACAAGAAAAAAGGGAAATGCGCCATAGGTTTTTAGAACGTCTTCGTCACACACTCATCACTTCTAGTCAATTGAAAATGTTGATGGGGTTTTCTCTTG
This sequence comes from Solanum peruvianum, assembly GCA_027705065.1. Lineage (NCBI taxonomy): Eukaryota > Viridiplantae > Streptophyta > Magnoliopsida > Solanales > Solanaceae > Solanum > Solanum peruvianum. The sequence continues at coordinate 8,956,384 of JAKWJD010001756.1, read as the reverse complement.
GCTACCCACGCGTCTTGAATGGTTGCTGTTGTGCTTGGCTCCGTGTTCTGCTGGGCGTTTTGGGAAAGTTTTGGGATTATCACGATCTTTGTCAGGGTGAAAAGGGTGGGTCGGGTTATAGGATATTGGGTTGCGATATTGGGCATGTTTCTGGGCCGATTTGGACTAGCAAAAAGGGGTAATGTTCTTCTGCAAAAAAAAGGCCCACATTTGGGTCTTTTTTATAGATAAATAGGATAATTAAATCAGCCAACTCGAAATTAATCTGCCAAAATTCAAATAGGCGAACTAATATAATTATATTATGAGCTTCTTTTTTTTAATGAAACAAAATAATTAACTTAGGTATAAAATAATTGATTCAAATATGAACTAATTTCTTTAAAGTTCAAAATTATAATTCAAGCCAAAACTAAATTAACAAAAATGCTTATGTTAACAATGTAGAAATCTTGAGGTATGATTTTCAAACATTTGTGGAATATAATAACTACATACATATATAATTATAATAAACATATCAAAATTCTATAAAATCTACGAAAATAATTAAAACAAGCTTCAAGATATTTGTATATTATAAATCCAATTATTCTATATCCTTTGAATATTAAGGAGCTCGCAATTCAATTATTATAAGTGTCAAAAATTAAGTGTCAACAAATAAAACTTGAGAAAGGAGTTTATATAGATGTTCAACTAGAGTGTGATTATATGCTTTTTTATGGTTTTGTCTTTGTAATGAGTACGGTTAAATTTTTAGCAAAACGATATGATAAGGTAGATGGAGAAGCGATCAATGATAAGCTAAGATATGTGAATTCATAAAAAGCTTCAAGGTATGACTTAATGTTGATAGATAAAGAAAATGGGTACACATATGGATTCAAGAGTAAGGGTTTTCATTGTGAGTTTAGGTTTGTGGTAGTGTGTTTATCAAGGTATTGATTGGTAAGGTAAGAAATGATCGATCACATTGAGTATGAAGCACTTGGAAGCGCTTAAAAATAATTTGAGTAGTAAATTTGGTTACTTTTGATTGTCATACTTAAGAGGGGTTTTACGTAATATTTTGATTCAAAGGATAAGGTAAAATAAAGTATAATGAATTGTTGGTAGAAGGATAAGATAGGTAAGCAAGTCAACAAAAGGAAAAAGAGTATGGTATATTGAAGGGTTAAGATATATAGAATTTTATGTCATGGAAAAGATATTTTTTAAAAAATGAAGGAATAAAACCTCTCGTATAAGCCAGTAATTTGTAGCTAAAGGATGTAATTATTTTTACACAAGAATTCAGATATGACTATGAGATGTGAACTAGTTTGGTACAGACTTACTAAGAATTTATCATCGACTTTTCTAAAGATTGAGTTTTTGTTTGGGTGACAATCAATGATGTGTGGAAGATTCTATGTGGTTATGTCAAGCTAAAATTTTAAAATTATGACAGGTAACTTATTGATGATTAATGGTGTGGACCTACAGTTTATATGGTTAATGACGATTTGATCGGAGTGACAGTACTTTGTTGATGAGATGATACAAACAGTTATGATGTGCTACATAGGCATATGATTGGGAGTAGAGGTTATGAGCTCATAGTCTACAAAATTATTAGAGTGAACAAGAATTTCTCTAAGTTTTAACATGAAGTATCTGATAGGTTGAAAGGATTGAAACTTGGTATATGAAACATTTTGTGGAGTTGAATTTGGGTGTGATTTAATAGTTTATCTCGATGAAAAGGTACTATCAAATTTTAAATTTGTGCTATCAGCTTTGTGTGGGACTCGTATTTATTATTAATGCTTATTTGGAAGGAGAGAGAGCCATATTTGAAAAGTTTAGAGTGATAGTTTGTTTGATAATAGACTTTGATACTAGTGATGGTTCGAGTGTAAGGTAAATGAATGGTGAGAGTATGATGTTCTGTTAGTATTAAGAGTGTTGATATTAGCGTAGCACTGTAAGAAATATGTGGGGTTTGGTGAATCTAGTATTTGTAATATTGTATTAGGGGTTAGACTGGTTGATTGTTTGTAGATAAACATCGAGAGATGGAGTCAGATGAATGGAATTTTATGTATATGAGCACTATTAAGGAGTATCTTGCCTTATTCAACCTTGATTTCGTATGTTTTTATGCGACCACCTTCTTCATATTGAAAATTATTTTTGAGTTTTGATTCATAATTTGTGCTACCGTGTTTCTACAACTATGGGTGAATTCGTGGTGGATCAGATGTACCGATCCTCTATGTCCTCTTGATAGGGTAGGATCCTTTGGGCAAACTTGATCATTTCATGTATAGTATATTTTGTGTTGTTTAATATAGTTTAAATATATCAGTAGTTCTACAAACACAAGCTTTATTATGAGAGCTTATATAAGAGATATGAAGAGTTACAATTCTCCATGAGTGTTGGTAGATGTTCTGCATTTTGAAGTGTATCGCTTGTTGAGTGGTTACTTAAAATCATTTTATTCTTAGTCTTAGATAAGTTTGATTCTCCCTTGATGGGCACCTGATGTATAAATATCATATTTTTATAACTTAAGCTCGTGAAAAGAATGTGTTGTGAAAAAGGAATCGTAATAAGATATGTGATGGTATGTGCATTATGAATGTGAGTTGATTGATTCAAGCTAACTTCTGATTGTAGTCAGTATATATTAAAAAAATTATCTAGGTTATGTGATAAATGTCTAATCATGAATATGGTTGTGTTATGCTCCAATGGGTTTCACTTTAGGTTTAGTTAATGGGTTAGTATATGGCTTGATAATCACCCCTGATTGGTAGATCTGTCAAATTTTTATTCTAAAGTTCAGTTCTTGGTTGTTGATCTTGTTGGAATGGTCCTAAAGATGAGGTTATCACTCGGAGAGATGAATACGCCTTTGAAAAAAAATCATACATTGGCCTTTTGATCATGTTGGTTATGCTTCCTTTTTCTTTCTTTTGTTCGAGGATGAACATGATTTTTAGTGGAGGATAATGTTATGACCCAAAAGATCATTTTTGGAAATACTGATGATTCATTTAACTTGAGTTAATTAACTAATGGATAATTATATATAATTGACTTAATTGATAGTTAATGGGCTAAAGTAATTACTTATTTAAGATACTACAAAATTTTACTCATACCTATTAACAATAAGTTAATAGGGTTTAGTATATATTAATATCTGTACAAGCATAGCTAAAATTCTTTAAGAGGAGATAACTATAATAATTGACGAGAATAGTTTCGGCAACAACCAAAAGCCAACCGATTGTATGACAGAATTTAACCTTGCCCCAGTCCTTGTATTCAGAATATTATTAGTATAAACAGAATTGAATTGCTTAAATTTTAGAATTTGTCCACTATGGTAGACTTATTCTATTTACACGAAAAGATTTAATTTATATTTGGTATGGATACAAAAGTTAGAAGTCATGTTGTTATACTATTATTATAATGATGTGCAGTACTGGAACAGAAAGTAAGAAAAACATTTAGGGTATGTATGGTATAAAGGAAAATATTTTCTAGAAAATGTTTGCCAATTTTCTCATGTTTGTTGGGACAAAAGTCTTCGAAAATATTTTCCAAATCAACTCATTTTCCTCAAAATTAAGAAAAATTACTTCCCTTAAAAAATTAAGGAAAACATTTTTCAAAACTCTCCTCCAGCTTCAAATTACAATTTTTTTTTGCCAAAACATCATTAAAAAATATTTTCATTTTCAAAATTTTATTTTTCACCAGATCTCTAATCCCCCACCCCCACCCCCACCCTACCCACCACTTGCCAGCCTCCCACACCCACCCCCTCCCAAAAAAAATTGAGTTTGTTTTTAAAAATATTTTTATTTTAAAACTCTGACCTCCCTCCCCCAGCACCCAACCCAATCCCTACCATCCCCCCCCCCAACTCCAAAAAAATAATTTTATTTTTAAAAAATATTTTCAACTTCAAAAAATAGTTTTTCACTTACCTCATGCCCCCCATCCCTGTACCCACCCCCTACCTGCCCCCCCCCCCCCACTCCAAAAAAAGTTAATTTTATTTTAAAAAAATATTTTCAACTTCAATTTTTAGTTTTTCACCTACCGCTGCACCCCCAACCCCCTATACAAACACACTCTCCAATACCCACCACCCACCCCAAAAGAAAATTTATTTCTAAAAAATATTTTCAATTTCATAATCTACTCTAGTAAAAAAAAATATTTTTCTCAAAAATCATTTTTCATTCATAAATGAAACACTAAAAATAATTTCTGGAAAATATTTTCCACTCACTAACAAAACATGAGAAAATAAGTTGAAAATCTACTTGTTTTCCAGGAAAACATTTTCTAGGAAAACATTTTTCATGGAACATTTTCCTTCGTACCAAACACAACCTTAAGGTTTCTTTGTTTTGCAAATTTAGTAAATGTGGAAGTGTTTATTGGCGACTAGGCTTTGAATGCAGATTATTGAGTAATGATTGCGAAAAAGTTCATAATGGTTCATCCTCTAAGCTATGAGGTTTCACCAATTCTTCTCTTGTCGAGAGCCATGTAGGGAACCCGAATATGAACATTTACCCGAATGAGTTTTATTGGACTTAAAAAGGGGAAATCTTATGTTTGGAAGGTCTAGGGGTAAAATGGTATTTATCCTGGTTAAGGGTATTGTTGTAATTATCCTAATTATTTACTTAATATGGTGGAGGGGCAATTCAGGTAGAGGCTGCAGAATTCGACCCTTTAAGCAAAATCTAGCTCCACCCGGGTTCGAGCCTTGGTGGAAGCAATGATTAAATTGATTTTATTTTATTAAGTAAATTGGTTGAATTAATTAATATTTAAAAAGCTGATTTAAGTAAGGGAAAATATTTAGGAGTCCTAGTTTGACTAAGTCTCCACCTAACTGTCTCTTATTCTCACGTCTCTCACTCTCATTCTCACGTTTTTTAACAGTTAAATAACTGAAAATAATATTTCTTCACTCTTGAAGAACTTACACACAAAAACTCAAACGAAAAGCTAAGCTAAAAACAAAAATCAACAACATTTTTCTCGACGGATTGTTTTTGGGATTTTGGGGGTGAGGATGTTGTGACGTGGGAATTGGCAGCATTGAAACAAGTGTTGAACGATATTACGGTATGGGTTTCTCTCCTGGACTCCTTTCTCCAAGAGAATTTCCTTTCCACGAATTAAACAAATTTTGAAATTATGGTTGTTCCCATTCTTTTCGAAAACCTTGTCCCTAGTATCCTTCTGATTTCAATTTGAAATAGGTTAGAGATCACATTGTCGGTGTGTTTGCTGGTAGTTTATGTATGAAGTCTGATTTTCGTGATAATTTGTTTATGATTATGTGTTTGGAACTGTAAGCATGTTAATTTATGCCAACCGAAAGTATGTGAAAAGTGATGTTTGCGTAAACGTTTGTGTATATCATGATCTGCAGAAGTGGTGTAATGTTTCTGGATTTAATGGTAATGGCTGAATATAACCATGAAAAAAATATACTTGAAGATTCACCATATGATTCATGTAACGTCCTAAGATCTAGTGAACAAATTTCCAACATTTGGTAGGTTGGGTTCGTCCAATCAAAGTTGTATAAAATAAAATGAAAAATGAATATAAAATAAGTGAAATCACTATGTATTGAAACCAACACACCATTACATAAAAGCTAAAAAAATCAACAAATTCGAGGAGACTAAATTTCCAGCTTGGCCAACTTTTTAAAAAATGAGCTTCGTTTAAATTTTTTTAAAAATTTGAGGTCATTGGGGATTGAACCCATGAACTCACTAAATGAAAATTTCATAAAAATTTCTTAAGAAAAATGCAAGGAAATTACATGTGGTGAGTGGGGATTAAACCCTGAACCTCTTGAATGGATGGAGAGTTAGGAAAAATATAAAGCAGAAAATAAATGTGGCGAGTGAGCATTGAACCCACAACATCTTGCATAGGTGAGAAAGTTAAGAGATAAATTAAAAGAAAAATAATGAGCTTGTGGGGTATTGAACCCTCAACCTCATAGACTTAAACAAAAATGGAGAGGAGAAAATAAAAGGAAATATTATGAGGTTGAAGAGGATCGAACTAGGGTCCCCCAAATCTGAAAAATGCAATCATCGAGTTTAAAATAAGATTAAGTGTTGTCCAAGGGATTCGAAATTGGGTTCCCTTGCTCAATTCCATATTAACACATAAGTCATACGTAAGTAAATATTTAATGAATGTTGCCTCTAAAGATCAAAATCAATATCTTGGCATATCTAAAAGATGCATAAGTCTTGTACCACATAATCTTTGGTCAAAATGAATCACTTAGACAAACTATGAATGAAGCCTCATGGATTGTATGTCTGGACTCATAAGTCTAGCATATGTTTAAAAGTAAGTGGGCCTAAGATGTATGTGATAAAATGATGTAACCCTAGAAGGATTAAGTAAGAGTGTGAAACATACTAAATGGCCAAGTGAATTGGCATATGATGAATGAACATTCACGTGAAGGGGTGAGTAATTATGAAAAGCAAATGTGTTAAAGTTAATGAATAGGTGACAATATGATAAGAGGCTAATGTGAAAGATGAGAGCAATCCCAAAACATATTCACCAATGAGAGTGTAAAGTTAATGAAGCGACCAGCCCTTATAAACACTCTAATGAAAGTATTGAAGTTAATGCATACTTAATACTAATGATGAGATGAGAAATCATCTAATGAGGTATGATGTCTTTATTCTAGAAGTCATCTTCCATGATGTATGAGTTGAATGTAATGGACCTTTCTACTGAGCACCGATGGGCTAGCTATGAGAGGTGATGCCTTCCTTCGGGAAGGTTGGAGGTTCACGTAACTCTCATGAGATGAGACTGTCCGGCATGCCGGGTATTGGTCTCCTTATATATCATATTCTTTGAACCTATATTGCCAATATAGGGATCGAGCAGGGTTTAACTACCTATATACACTAGCATGCTTTGGTTCACTTTGGTCGGTGATTCCACCTCTTTTCGGTGTGGGGACTACACACTGGATTTCATGATGCTAACATGATCTATGTCATTTAAAGTTAAAGATCCCAAGGAAAGAATGAGGCCAACCGCAACGAATGCACATAATGAAATGAGCTATACCAAAGGTGTTGGTGTAGGATGATCAAGAGGTGAGCTATACTTAGGTAATAACACTAGGTTATTCTTGGTCATTGCATAGCGAACCCGATGAGAGTCTTAAACTACATCCTAGGTATGACTGGTGGCTGCACTAGTATGTAAAAAAATGAATAAAAATACATATGAATGAATGAAGAAGACTCTTTTTTTGTTAAAGAAGGCTCCCTAGTTAAGGTCCCATATGTTGAGCCCTCATTTTAGGAAGTCCTAATTTCAAGTCCATTATTCCAAGGTCTCATGGCATATGAAAGAATGATATAAACTGTGTGATATGATATGTGTTATATGTTATGTGCTGCTTGAAAAATGATAAGTATGATGATGCATGTTACTTCAAGGGTATAACTTTCCTAATCCAAATTTGGCAAGTCCATTGACTTTCCTAGTTCAAATTTGGCAAGTCCACTGACTTGACTTTCCTAATCAAAATTTGGCAAGTCCACTGACTTGACTTTCCATAAATATTTTTGTTAGAAAAGAGCTATTTTTACACATGCATGTCCTTGTTGTGTGTGTTTGCATATACCCATATTTAGTACAAGTGTTACCAAGCCCATACAATTTTAACTTTTAGGTGCAGGCACAGATGGACGTTACAGCTTACACTACGACTTTGCAGCTATCCGGACGTGGAGCATTCACCCGGATTCGGTAGGCCGTCATGTTTTCGAGGATGTTTGCCCATTATATTCTACCTTAGATATAGGTTTGAGTTAGTGGAGTATGTTCTACTAGATTTTATTTCGTATCCTATTTAAGACATTGTATTGGTGCCTTTTTAGCAAGTATACACTTAATGCAGTATGGAACTATTTCTTTCATTTGAGGATCTTAATATTAGATGGTTGATCGTGAACGCTTATTAGTTTAAGTAGAATGTCTTATATGAGTGTTAAGTAACAAAAAGTTTAAACTTTCGACTAAAATTAACATAAATGAAGTAAAGATGATGTATGTAGGCTTGTCTGCGACCTTTGAGATGTCAACGACGTTGGTCTCGTCTGGGCTTTAGAATACGGTCATGACAAAGTTTGTATCAAAGATTTAGGTTAAATTTTGAGGGTAATAAGTTCACATCAACCACATCGAGTAGTTTCTAAGTCATGGTAGTGATGTGCACCACTATCCTGAATTAGAGACTCCATAATGCATAGGAAAAATTCACTTCTTCTGATCTTATCGTTCCTTATCTAATATCGGATTTCTTGGTTTTAAGAGTGTATCTAACATCAACTCTTGAGATTCAAAAATATGAATACGAGGAGAAACGCAGGTGGAGAGATTAGAGGAGCAGCTTCTGGTGTAAACCAAGTTCCTCCCAAGGCTCAAGCTGTTGGAATGGAGATGCATGATAACCCAACTGGGTTGAGAGATGGAGAACTGAGGACAACCTTGGTACAAATGGCCAAGCCATCCCTTTAAAAGCTCAGGCTATGACAGCCACCGTTGAAAAAAAAGGTGTTCCCAAGGAGAACCCACCTGCCAGCACCATGGTCAACAGGTTAAGGGACTTCACGACGATAAATCTAACCTTCTACACTGGATATAAGATTGTTGAGGATATCAAGGAAGATTGTAGGGAATCTATTTTTATGATAGCATGGACTTTTTAGTCTTATGGTACATGTCTAACAAGTGGAAAAAAAGCAGGAAGAGGAAGCACACTAAGGCAGGGAACAGGTCAAGTCAAGTTGAGGAGAATTTTTCAAGGAAGAGTAGAAATGAATTCAGATATAATCTCAAGTTTATAAAGGGACTCTCCCACAAAGGAGAGTCAATTTCATCCAAGTGTCTCTATGATAGGGATTCCAAGCCCAGAGTTAAGAGAAACAGTGAGGTAGATACACCTTAGAAGAGGCCACCTTTTAGGAAGTGTGGCAAACTTCATGGAGGATAGTGTAGGATGGACTCTAACGCTTGTTACAGTGGTAAACCAGGTCACATGATGAAGGATTGTCCATATATGAGAGGTCAAGAAAAAGGGAAGGAGAAAGTTCAGCTGAATGGTCCACGTGAAGAGGTTCCAACGAGGCAATGATTCTTCGCACTCAAGTCTAGGGGTGTAGGGGAAGACACCTCTTGTGATGTCTCGGGTGCGTACCCTAAACTAGTTTTTCATGTGTATGGTTTTATGAACTAGTATGAAGTTAATATGTTGGATTCATCATGTTTGTTGCTGAATTATGTGTTTATTTATGTTGTATGCTTTGATGAGACTAGTTTAGGAAGGAGTTCCTTAGTCTATTAATGTGAAGCTGCTAGTTGGTTTCAAGGATGTGCACCAACCTACTAATATATGAATCATATATTCACCAATAAAAAGCATTGAATAGCTTAGGTATGGATTTTCTCCATAAATGTTATGCTACCATAGACTATCGAACAAGGTTAGTGAGGTTTCAGTTGCCAAATGAGATAAGGTATAAATGGGCAGGGCGTGTACTAATCCAACTAAGCCATATAATTTCAAATCTTAAGGCCAACAAGATGTTATCTAAGGGGTTAGATATACTCCTCCTAAGGTTAGTTTCGTTTAAGAAACTCTATGTTTTAGTGAAATAGTCAACTTGGTGTTGTAAGTCCAAAATTGTTTATGTAAATTTGCACTATGTGAGTTAAAATGAATTCATGATTACATGTCATGTTACTGTTTTTGTATAGCGTGGACATGATTCATTTTTTCTTTTTTTGTGTGTGTTTCATGAGTGGTGAGGTGCATCAAGTTAAGTGTGATAGAGAAGAAAGTTCCTCAATCTCAAATATGAAGCTTTAGAGAAACATGAGTAATATGCACTATCAAGAGTAAGTGTGAAACAGAAATTCACAAAGAGTAAAGTCTCAAGTATGTTAACAAAATTTCGAAAATCACCATCTTTATTTTAAAATAATGTGTAGTGTCATTCGGCGACGAATGTTCCTAAAAGGGGATAAAGTAACAACCTTAAAAATGACTATGCTAAGTAATGTCTAATGTATCTAGAATGCCTAGATTAGACCGGGTTCACATGGATTGATGCGCTTAGGACCAGATCTCTGAACCTCTACAATAGCTAAGCTAACTAACTTGGTGAGTTATTCGAGCTAGTATAGGTTTGGTCCAGCAATGTAGGGAATTCGAATACGAAGATTTACCCGGATGAGTTTTTATTGGAATTAAAAAGGGGAAATCTTATGTTTGGAGGCTCTGGGGGTAAAATAGTCTTTTACAGGATAAGGGTAGTATTTTAATTACCCTAAATAATTAATTAATTAATTAATTAATATGTTGGAGGGGCAATTCAGGTAGAGGTTGCTGAATTGGACCTATTAAGCAAAATTTAGCTCCACCAGGGTTCGAGCCTTGGTAGAAGCAATGATTAAAATGATTAAGTTTATTAAGTGAATAAGATTAATATATATAAATATTATTTATGTAACAGAAAAATCTGATTTTTAATTTTAAAAAATAATAATAATAAAATTAATAAATAATTAGGAATCCTAGTTTGACTAGGTCTCCACCTAACTCTCCTAATCCTAATCCTCTCATTCAGGTCTCTCACTCTAATTCTAACGTTTTTTGGCAATAAAATAACTGAAAATAATAGTTCTTCTTTCTTGAAGAACTTACACGCAAAATCTCAAACGAAATATTAAGCTAAAACGAAAATCAACAACATTCTTCTCGACGAATTGTCTTTGGAATTTGGGTGGTGTGGCAGTGGTGTCATGGGAATTGGCAGCATTGAAACAAATGTTGAGAGATATTAAGGTATGGTTTTCTGTCCATTACTCCATTCTCCAAGATAATTTCCTTTCCACGAATTCAACGAATTTTGAAACTAGGATTGTTCCCGTTCTTGTCAAACTCCTTGTCCATAGTATCCTTCTGATTTCAATATGAAATAGGTTAGAGATCATATTGTTGGTATGTTTGGTGGTAGTTTAAGTATGAAGTGTGATTTTCTTCATAATATGTTCATGAGTATGTGTTTAAAATTGTAAGCATGTTAATTTATATCAACAGAAAGTATGTTAAAACTTATGTGTGTGTAAATCATAATGTGCAAAAGTGATTAATGTTGCTGGATTTAATGGTAATTCTTGGATAAGTATAACCATGAAAAAAAATATACTTAAAGATGCACCAAATGATTCATGAAACGTCCTAAGATTTAATGAACAAATGATTATAACAAGAAGCTAAAAATAGTTAACAAATTTCCAGCATTTGGTAGGCTGGGTTCAGCAAATCAAAGTGGTATAAAATGCAACAAAAAATTAATGTAGAATAAGTAAAATCACTAAGGATTGAACCCAAGACATCATTACATGAAAGCTACAAAAAAAAATTAACAAAAGATTATTGGAGCAAACTAAATTTCCAACTTGTAGGAAATTTTAGTCTCGACCAACTTTGAAAATAATGAGCTTCGTTTACAAAAAATTAAAATGTTAGGTCGTTGGAAATTGAAACCATGACATCACTAAATGAAAATTTCTTAAAAATTTCTTAAGAAAAATGCAAGGAAAAATAGATGTTGTGAGTGGGGATTAAACCCACAACCTCTTGAATGGATGAGAGAGCCAGGAGAAAAATAAAGGATAATATAAATGTTGAGAGTGGGGATTGAACCCACAACCTCTTGGAAAGGTGAGAAAGTTAAGATATAAACTAAAGAAAAATAATGAGCTAGTGGGGGATTGAACCCACAACCTCCTTGACATAAACAAAAAAGGAGAGGAGAAAAAGAAAGGAATTACTATAGGGTTGAAGGGGATCGAACTAGGGTCCCCCAAATCTTAAAACTGCAATTATCGAGTTAAAATTAAGACAAAGTGTTGTCCAACGGATTCAAAATTGGGTTCCCTTGACCAATTCCGTTTTGACACATATGTCATATATAGGTAAATAATTAATGAATGCTGCCTCTAAAGATCGAAATCAATATCTTGTATTATCTACAAGATGCATAAGTCTTCTATGAAATAATCTTGGGTAAACATGAATCATTTAGACAAACTATGAATGAAGCCTCATGGCTTGTATGTGTGGACTCATAATTCTAGCATATGTTTAAAAAGTAAGTTAGCCTAAGATGTATGTGATAAAATGATATAACCCTAGAAGGGTTACGTAATAGTGTGAAACCACTAAATGGCTAAGTGCATGTACATATTATGAAATGAACATTCACGTGAAGGGCTGAGTAATTATGAAAATCGAATGTGTTTAAGTTAATGAATGAGGTGAAAATATGATAAGAGGCTAATGCGAAAGATGAAAGTACTCTAAAATGAGACTAAGTAAATGTTACCAAAATGTACTCACCAATGAGAGTGTAGAGTTAATGAAGAGATCAGTCTCTATGAACACTCTAATGAAAGTATTGATGTTAATGCATGCTTAATACTAATGATGAGATGAGAAATCTTTTAATGAACAATGACGTCCTCATGCTAGAAGCCAGCTTCCATGATGTATGAGTTGAATGTAATGGAACTTTATAATAAGCACAGATGGACTAGCAATGAGAGATGATGCCTTCCTTCGGGAAGGGCGGAGGTTCACGTAACTCTCACGAAATGAGATTGTCCAGCATGCCGGATATGGGTCTCCTTATATATACTAGTCTTTTAACCTATATTTACAATATAGGCATCTAGCAAGGTTCAATTCCCTATATACGCTAGCATGTTTTGGTTCACTTTGGCCGGTGATCCCACCTCTTTTAGGTGTGGGGATTACACACTGGATTTCATAATTCTCACATTATCTATGTCGGTTAAAGTCAAAGATCCCAAACAAAAAATGAGGCCAGCCTCAACGAATTCACATGATGAATTGAACGATACCAAAGGTGTTATCATAGGAGGATCAAGACGTGAGCTAGACTTAAGTGATCACACTAGGTTATTTTTGGTCATTGCACAGCGAACCCGGTTAGATTCTTAAACTACATCCTAGGTATGACTGGTGGCTGAACTAATATATGTAAGAATGAAAATGAAGTAAGTATGAATGAATGAAGCAGACTATGTGTTTGTTAAAGAAGGCTCTTTAGTTGAGGTCCCATATGTTGAGCCCTCTTTTAGGGAAGTCCTAATGTCAACTCCACGATTCCAAGGACTCATGGCATATGAAAGAATGATATGAACTATGTTATATCATATGTGTAATACGTTATGTGCTTCTTGCAACATGATAATTATGATGATGCATGTTATTCTAATGGCATGACTTTCCTAATACAAATTTTGCAAGTCTACTGACTTTCCTAATCAAAATTTGGAAAGTCCACTGACTGTCCTAATACAAATTTGACAAGTCCATTGACTTGACTTTCCATAAATCATGTTGTTAGGAAAGAGATATTCCTAATCATGCATGTCCTTGGGTGTGATTGCATATACCCATAATTAGTACAAGAGTGTACTAATCCGATAGAATATCTTCTTTTAGGTGCAGGTGCGGGTGGATGTTAGAGCTTACAGTACGATGTTGCGCACTTTGGATGTGGAACATTCATCCGGATTTGGTACGCCCTCATGCTTTCGAGGACGCTTGCCCATTATATTCTAGCTTAGATATAGGTTTGAGTTAGTGGTGTTTGTTCCACTAGCGTTTCTCTCTCATCTTATTTCAGACATTGTATTGTTTCCATTTTGACAAGCATACACTTAATGTTGTATGAAACTATTTCTTTCATTTGATGATCTTAATATTAGATGATTGATTGTGAACGTTTATGAGTTTAAGTAGAATGTCTTATATGAATGTTAAGTAACAAAAAGTTCAAATTTTCTGCTAAAATTAACCTGGATGAAGTAACAATGACGTATATCGGCTTCTCTGCGACCTCCTAGAGGCAAATGACGCTGGTATCGTCTAGGGTCTTGACTCCGGTCGTGACATACGGTCCATTAATGCCCCTTGTTGGTTGGGACTAGTTTTAGACACCTTTTTCTCCCATATTGGGTCCTCTTCAACAACCCTTAGTTTGTTCCTTGGGGAGTTTTTTCAAGACTTTTACACCCCAAATAAGTCTGTATAGATGTTAGGTACCCTCCCTATCAATTTCAGCTCCAAACACCACATAAAACCTCATGAAATATACTAACGCACACTAGCACATCTCAAGGATAACTTTCAAATGTCATTTGACGTTCTTGGGCGTTTTACCTCCAAACATTTTATACATACTATTAACAACAACTTTTATAATTTTAGGACCTTAAAAGCACATGACACAAATAATAGGCTCTACTTTGACTTAGTGCACTTTTGGGTCTTCGCATACACCCTTAGGAAGACCTAATTCATTTTATTCTTCTGTGGCAGCTAGATTTAATTAATATACACCATGAGATATTAACATGGAATTCAAGTATTAAGCCCTATAAGATGATGAATCCTCACTTGCATAAGGTAGGGTCATTGTTTCAGATATTATATTGAAAACCACTAGCTAGTCCTACGCGGGTGCATAATTAGAGGATAAGGAGGTTGCATCTAAGTTCTACACCTCAACTAACGGAGAGTACCCAACTCAAAGGGTTACGTTTGGATACTACACCTCTACTCACAGAGAGTACCCACCCAATTTCATATCCTCTTGGTGCAAAGCATTAATCCCGACAGAGTATTAGACTTTCATTACATTCATTAACTGTAGGTTAAGGGATTGCTACAAAGTACTCTAACTTTACTTACGGAAATAGTAATCGTCCCAACCTATCATTCATTCATCAGAAAGATCTTAGGAATATTTAGGTTTTTACAAGATATTACACCTCTGCTCATAGAGAGTTTCCACCCTAAAGTTCCACATTCATTCATAAAAGTTCTACCGAGAAAACCTTTCAATAGACCCACATTCATTACATTTTCATTAGCTTCATTCTTTCTATCATGTGTGTGTATGTGAGAAAGAATTTCACATAACAACCATCATTCATGAAATTGTCTTCTTAAGATGAACATACTACATCAATCATAATCCACACACAACCAGACTTCACATTAATATTTTCTCCAATACACATACTATTTTCAAGATTCACATTCATAACTTCATAATAATATCTAGACATGAGCATCATGACATTTATTTACTTAATATTCAATGCCTTCAAGGCCATAATCTTAATACAAATTTCATATACATTATCATACCACACAAGAGAAATTCAATATGAATTAGAAAAATATAGGTCAACTTACCCTTCATCCAAACCATGATCATTTTTTCTCAATTTTCCAAAAATTAATCACATTTATGCATTGTAGAAAAATATAACAATAGGAACCAACAATACAACTCCACTTAAGTGCAATCCTATCAACATGAAATCATAGAGTCAAAACCCATTTAATAAGTCGATTTAGGAGATTTTGATGAAACATGGGTTCTTCATGGAATTCCATTCAAATCATCTTAAAAAATTTATTCAACATAATTACTTCAATATCATGAGTTAAAACCATTTTCTCAATGAACCCAATGCATAGAAAAGAAATTGGCAAAATTGATCATTGATCCACCTTTGAAAAGTTTTGAATTGGACTCCTTAAATAAGACTTTATTCAAGAATTAAGGATTACCATACCTTAGTATTAACAAGCCCATGAAAACTTATGAAGAAATCACTTGAAACCCCTTATCTTAGCTTTAATATGACCTAGACCTTAAATGGTGTTCTTGAGAGTATCTCTTTGAGATGGAAGAGTTTAATTTTGATGTTTGAGTCTAAGTGAGGGTTTTAATGTTAAATATGTTTAAGATACATAAAAGTTTTGAATTGGACTCCTTAAATAAGACTTTATTCAAGAATTAAGGATTACCATACCTTAGTATTAACAAGCCCATGAAAACTTATGAAGAAATCACTTGAAACCCCTTATCTTAGCTTTAATATGACCTAGACCTTAAATGGTGTTCTTGAGAGTATCTCTTTGAGATGGAAGAGTTTAATTTTGATGTTTGAGTCTAAGTGAGGGTTTTAATGTTAAATATGTTTAAGATACATAAAAGAATAATCATAAGCGTCAATCATTTAATTATAACGTGGGATGAATTTTCCAATCAACCTCTTGGTTGGCCGCAACGAGGACAGAATTGCAGGTATTGACCAAGGCCACCACTTAAAGACTGTAGGTGGTGTGACGAGCTATCCTGCAGGTCGTCGTTTGATTCAGATACATGTCCATGTGATATTAGGCTCCCTGGGATTATTCTTGAACTACGGATGTGGTTGACGCTCCATCAGATGACCTACTCGCCATAGTTCATGGTTGTAGATCACCCCACATTGGAAGTTGTGGGGGTTGAGCTTAGGGTCCTCTTTAAAGACCCTTAGGGTGGTCCTTGGTTAATCAAACATGGACGTTTAACCTCTAATCATGACCTTATACGCAAAACGGTCTCCTCTCCTAATTTTAGACTCTAAACGACACACCAGAACACATACAACATGCAAGGACACACTAGAAATAAAAGACTAGTTTCTGAAATGCGTTGTTTGTTTCTTGACGTTTGACTTTAAAACCATTAAAACCAGACCTTGGATACTATTTCTCATTAATTTATCAAGTTATTAACTAAAGAAATCATGTGAATCTCTAGTTTATTTTAGTTTATTTTGAGGGTTATTACACCAAGCCTACACCCCGAACGTGGATAGCCCTCGAGAACTATTGTTAGCCTCAAGGGAACACTTGGCATGACTTAGTTACACAGCGAAAGACTGTAAGTATTATTACTATATCAAATGCACATCACTCAACTAATTAATGAAATAACTAAGAATCTTTAAAGGTCAGTTTGGCTAAAATAGAAATTCAAGTCTTCATATAAGGAATAATAATGTAAATACAATTGAACAACTAATTGTATATACTATAAATTAAAAATGGAAAACTCTATCATCTAAAATATGTAAATCAATGTAAAAAAGTCATTCAAAATTTATGGAGGATCACAAACAGACTGCGAGTATTCAACTGCATCAACGAGGTGCTAGATGCTTATCCTTGTTACCTTTGTATGTACTTTAAGATGATGTAGGACAACACGCAGCACTACATTGAATGTACGAGTATGTGAGTTAGAATTCTATACATAAAATAGGCTTTAAAAGAATATGAAAGGAAACTTACCTTGGCTTTACTAAATCATAAATTACTCAACTCAAAATGCAAGGTAAAACAACAATGATAGTGCAATATATACAAAGTATTTAGAACATTAAACAACAAATTAACTTGTTAAAGGTATGAAATAACAAATTCAACTTTACTTATTAATCAAGTATAATTCCTATGGGAGTTTCTCTAATGGAAAACTACATTATGAGACTAAGTGATACACCATCTTTCCCACACTTCCGAAATTATGCTATACTTTTCCGTCATCTATAACTCCTTAACTTAATGGATACCTAGTCTATGATAAAAAGAAACTTAAGAAGTAATCTAAAAAGTATGATTAATACCCATAATGGTTACATTTTTTATGGAGACTGGAGTTAATAAGAATTCGCATCACCATATAGGTGCTCAACACTACTCTCAAAATATACTTATCTCATTTGTAAAACAAAATTTCTTTATTTTGTTTGATATAGTTTCTCAAAACTTTAGCCTAAAATCTCTCTTTGAAATTGTTGTTGCCCTTTTAAGTTCAAGCGTGAAAACATTTTTAAACTCGTGAAAATACTCAATTCCCATTTAAATTTTAGAGAAATGAACTCAAATATTTACACTTTCCTTAACTGGAAACTTAATTGTTAAAACAAAGTTAATATGTTTGTGAAAGACTTCTTGAAAAGACTCCAGGAACTTCCTAGACTTTGCTCTTAACTTTCATTGAATTTTACTTTTTTAATTAAAGGTAATGATTCACGTTTCTGTTAAATTTCTAGATGTTTAGAAGTCATTTAGATTAGTTAGTATCAATGAATAGTGTAAGTATTCTTTAGAAAGATTTAACAGGCAAAATGACGAGAAACTAGTGAAAACAATTATCCGAGCGTGTTCCTGCCGCTCCGTGCCCGCCAAATTTTTCTGGTACTCATTTTATCCATACTATAGGCGCACCGTTCCAGTCTCTCGGGTACTACGAGGGCGCGTCACACCAGCCCCTTCCCAGGCAAACCCAACGAACCATTTGACCCATTTTTTGACCTTAATTCAATTATTTGTTTATTGATTTTCTCAATTTCAGTTTAGATTCATGTACCCACAACAAGTACTGAATCTCAACTCTTATTTAAGACCGGAAGTAATTCAAGAACTATTATTAAGAACATTAAAATTCCAATATTTTAGAATGAATTCACGCTCAATCAAACATGCTTGGATCGTCGGTAAACAAATTCAACGTTATAAAAGTCTCACATAGCTTTGAGTATAAAATCATTGATGAAATCCGCAATCAATTCCTTACGAAATGACAAATCTTGCTTTTACTATTCTCCTTTCTCTTGTGTTCTTTCTCCCAAAACCCTAACTCTATTTTTCAAAAGATTAAGTTGTCCTATATGTTTAGACCTTATAATAATAACCAAAAACGAATAAGCTGGGTATGAAAAAGACCAAATTACTTTTTGAAAATACGGATTGGACATTTCCTTATTTGAACAAACCAACTTTTTATGCGAATAACTCACTCATACAACCTCAAAATCGTGCAAACGCGATAGTGTTTAAAAGATTATTCCAACATTTTTCCTATGATATGTGAAAACAAACCTAGCTCATCCTTATCTACGATTTATGGTCGTTTGAAGTTGAACAAAAATTTATCTTAATTTACATAGCAAATTTTTGGATTTAAGTGAATGCCCAATAATGGCTGAAAGATCAAGACACACATAATCAACACAAAAAATACTTCAAAATTTTTTTGACTTATACAAATGAACTTAGAATATCGTGAGGAATAACAGAACAGTATTTTTCTTCTTTTTTTGTAACTGCCTGAAAGTAGCCGACTAGTATGTAAATGCCCTAAAATGAACAAAAAATCAAGAAATACACATAAACAATACAAAAAAATATCTCAATTCTTTTTTAATTGCACCGATGCCTTTAGATTATCGGGATGACTATGAGGAGAAAACATTAATTCTTTTCGTGGATGCCCAGAATGGCAGAATATTACATAAATGCCCAAAATGGCTGAAAAATCCAGTACAACACATTGAAAATACAAAAATCACCTAATTTTTTTTGAATTGCGCCACTATCCTTAGAATATATTGAAAAATAAATAAATAAAATATTCGTTCAGTTCGTAACTGCTCAAAAATGACAGAATATTACGTAAATATCCAAAATGACTGACAAACAAGAAACACACATAAACAATACAAAAAATGCGTCAAAAGAATTTTGACTTGAACCAATGACCTTAGAATAATGTGAAGAATAATAAAGAAAGACTTTATTTCTTTTCGTAACTGCCCAAAATGGCTGAATATTAAATAAATTACTCAAAATGACATAAAAATCAAGAAACACACATAAACAATACAAAAAGGCCTTCGAAAAGTTTCCACTTGCAACAATGACCTTAGAATATTGTGATGAATAAGAGAATAATACTTTACCTTTTTTCATAACTGCCCGAAAATAGCCGAATATTACGTAAATGTCCTAAAATGGCCGAAAAAATAAGTGACAAATATAAATGATACAAAATATTCCTCAAAAAAAATTTGAACTTGCTGTAATGACCTTAGAATATTTTGACGAATAGAAAATGGCCAAAAAAATTCAACTTCCACCAATGACCTTAGAATATCGTGATGAATAAGAGAACAAAACTTTACTAGTTTTCTTAGCTGCCTAAAAATTGTCAAATATTATGTAAATACCCCAAATGGCTGAAAAATAAAGAAACACAAAAAAATACAAAAAAAATACCTCAAAAAAGTTTAAATTGCTCAAATAACCACGTTAGAATATTGTGAAGAATAACAGAATAAAACTTCACTTCTTTTGGTAAACCGTCAAACATGACCGAATATTATGTAAATTCCCCCAAATGGTTGAGAAATCACGAAACAGTCATAAACAATACAGAATTGCCTCAAAGATTTTTTGACTTGCACAATGACAATAGAATATTTTAACAAATAATAGAACAAAATGTTACTTCTTTTTATAACTGTTAGAAAATGGCCGAATATGACGTAAATGCACAAAATGATTGGAAAATAAAGAAACAAACCTTAAAAATACAAAATACGCCTGAAAACAATTTGACTTTCGCCAATGAACTTAGAATATCATGGACGAATAAAATAATAAAATTGTACTTCTTTTCGTAACTCCTTAAAATAGTCAAATATTACGTTAATACCCCAAAATTGAAAAAAACAAAGAAATAAATGTTCACTGTACAAAAACGCCTCAATATTTTTTTGACTTGCACATTAGTGTATCGTGACAAATAATAGAACAAAACTTTACTTCGTTTCGTAACTTCCTAAAATTGATCGAATATTGCATATATACCCCAAAATAGCAAAAAAAAAAAAAGAAAAATGAAGAAACACACTTAAACAATACAAAAAATGCCTGAAATAAATTTTGACTTGCACTAATGACCATATAATATCATGACGAATAACAGAACAAAAATTTAGTTCTCTTTGTATCTGCCCAAATACTGTTAAATATTACGTTATGCACTAAAATTGCAGAATAATAAAGAACACACCTAAACAGTATTAAAACAACCCAAAAAATTAGGACATGCACTAATGAACTTAGAATATCTTGTGGAATAACAGAACAAAACATTACTTCTTTTCGTAACAACTCAAAAATGTCAGAATATTATGTAAATGCCCCAAAAACGACGATCAATGAAGAAACACATATAAACAATACAAACAATGCAACAAAAAATACGACTTATATCAATGACGTAGAATATCGTGACTAATAATAGAACAAAACATTAATTCTTTTCGTAATTGCCCGAAAGTGTCTAATATACGTAAATGCCTTAAAATGCCAAAAATCAAGAAACACACATAAATAATACAAAAAATGCCTAATATTTTTACTTGCATCAATGACCTTATAGAATATCGTGATAAATAACCGAATAATATTTACTTCATTTTGTAACTGCTCAAAAATGGGCGAAAATTACGTGAATGCTCCAAGACATCTAAAAGATGAAGAACTTAGAATATCGTGAGGAATGATAGAACAAAACTTTACTTATTTTTTGTAACTGCCCAAAAGTAAAAGTCAAAATAAAGATATACACATAAAAAATACAAAAAATGCCTCAATTTTTTTTAGACTTGCACCACTGACTTTAGATTATCATAATGACTAAGACAAAAAAATTATATTTTTTTCGTAACTTCCAAAAAAAATGGCCGACAATTACATAATACCGCAAAATGGCTTAAAAATCAAGTAAAAGACATAAAAAAAGTGCAAAAAATGCTTCAACAGATTTTCAAAATTGTACCACTAAACTTAAAATATAGTGACAAATAAATGATCAAAACATTCTTCATTTCGTAATTGCTCGAAAATGGCAGAATTTTACGTAAATAACCTAAAATTGCTTAAAAAGTAAGAAACATATATAAATAATACAAAAAAAATTCCTCAAAAGAATTTCGACTTGCACCAATGACCTTAGAATATTGTGAAGAATAATTGAATAAGACTTCTTTACATAACTGCCCAAAAGTGACGAAATAATAAGTAAATTTGTCAAAATGACAAAAAGAATAAAGAAACACACATAATTACTGCAAAAAATGTCTCAAAATTTTTTTGACTTGTACTAATGACCTTTGAATATTGTGACGAATAAGAGAACGAAACTTTACTTCTTTTCGTAATTCCCAAAAATGGTAGAATATTATGTAAATGCCCTAAAATGCCCGAAAAATCAAGGAATACACATAAATAATACAAAAGGTTTGTCAAAAAAATTTGAACTTGAACTAATGACCTTAGAATATTTTGATGAATAGAAGAACAAAACTTTACTTTTTTTGTACCTTTCCGAGTATGACTAAAATTACATTAATGCCCCAAACATGACCGAATTTTTAAGAAACTTACATAAACAATACAAAACCACCAAAAAAATTTAAACCTGTAACAATGACCTTAAAATATTATGACCAATAATATACCAAGACTTTATTTCTTTTTGTAGCTGCTCAAAAATGGTTGAATATTATATAAAGGCCCCAAAATGGCCTAAAAATCAAGAAACATATAAAGGTACTAAAAACTCTTCAAAAAATTTAAAATTGGACCAGTGACCTTAGAATATCGTAACAAAAAATGAACAAAACATTAGTTCTTTTGCTAATTGCCTAAAAGTGGCCAAATATTACGTAAATGCCTATATATCACAAAAATCAAGAAACACTCATAAACAATAGAAAAAATGCATAAAATATTTTTTAACTTGCACCAATAACCTCAGAATATCGTGATGAAAAATAGAACAAAACTTTATATCTGTTCGTAGCTACCTGAAAAAATGGCAAAATATTATGTTAATGACCCAAAATGGCCGAAAAATGAAACTCAAAGAAATAATATAAAATACGGTTTAAATGTTTTCCAAGTTGCACCAATGATCTTAGAATATAATTACGAATAAGAGAACAAAACTTTACTTCTTTTCATATCTGTCGGAAATTGGCAGATTATTTAGTAGCTGCCCTAAGTGGTCAAATAATCAAATATCAAACATAAACAATGCTAAAAACGCCACAAAATTTGTTTGGCTTGCCCCAACACCTTAGAATGCAATGAAGAATAAGAGAACAAAGCTTCACTTCTTTGAAATACCACACAAAAATGGCCGAATATTACGTGAATGCCCCAAAATGGTCAAAAAACAAGAAACACACAAAAACAATACAAACAGCACCTCAAAAAATTGCAACTTGAATGAATGATATTAGAATATTGTGAAGAACGCACCAACAATCAATTCAAGAAAAAGTGGATCAATTAGTGAAATTAATCAAAGACTAAAGATTCTCCAAAAGTCTAACAATCACAGAGTCTACTAACAAAGAGTCTAACATAAGAGAATCCAACATAAGAGAATCTAACCCCCAAAACGAGGTTTTTCGAACTATTTATAAAAAAACAAAAACATAATAAACGAAGGGATCTTACTTTACAAAATCATATAGACATCAGATGAGCACCTTAACTTTATAAAAATTCATTCATACTATATCATTATAATACCATAACTCACATAATAATGCCGGCAAGGCCATGTTTATAAAATTTATAATAATTAAACACTGCCACCATAAGTCGACCATACCAATAAATAACAATTCAATATCAATTTTATATTAGAAAAAGGATTTAGGTCAACTCACCACTTTCCAATAGCCACAATCGACAATCCTTAACTTTTCCAACAAATTCACACAACAAGGGATCTTACCAATAAAAATGTCCATAAGACTAGGCCAATAATTCATCCATATCAGTGATCCGAGAAAACCCAATATCGATACTATAAGGCAAACTATTAACAATTCCAACTATGATAAACATATTATTCAATAACCTTATACAATCTAAACATGAATTCAACAAAATTAGATCATGATCAATTCACCAACTTTATGTTGGGAATTAAACACACAACACACACAAATAATCTAGAGAAAAGAGAAACGGAACGCAAACGGGACACACAAGAATTTAACGTGGTTCGGTTTCCCTACTCCACGACTGTAACAGGAGGATTTTATTTCACTTGTGCTACCACAGAATTACAAATACAAGGATCATATTTATAGGAAAACCAAATGGTTAACCTAGGGTTTCAGTAATGGGTCGGGCCGGCTCACAAGCCTCCACAAAGCCCAACAATCTCCCACTTGGAGGCTTGAAGAATTTCAACTGTCATCCACTTAGAACACTTGTATGTCTAGTAATCTTTTTCAACTCTCTCCTGCTACAGCGGCCTTCTCATCAGTCAACTGAAAGGCCCGTTGAAGCTCCCCGAAGCTTCAACACATCAGTCACGGCTGAAACTGCCCTTGACTTGTCCTCGGTCCCTATCGGCTCCCACTTGAGACACGAACTGCCGGATCCTAGAACTCCCTGAGAACAAACAATCTCCATACTGAGCAAGATATTTTCTGGAGACGTATCAACAGCTGGAATACTGGTTCTCTTGACCCACTGTCTTCTAGGAGCCTTGGCTGAAGCACGGCCGGTGCTCCCACTGCCACAAACGCCTCTGACTGGTCTTCCTGAACCTTTCCTTGCTCGTTCATCCTGAATCTGACCTGTGGTTCTGGGTTTCTTTCTTGCAACGACAACCTTCTTATGCCCACGAGATTCTGTGAACCGGACTTTGTTTTTCTTCTGAACTGGGACGGTCACTCCCTCAGACGGTAATCCGACAATATACAACGATCCTCTTTTTGTTCCACGAGCCATGACAAGATTGCCCCTCACGACCTTCCACTGCCCATTTCCGAACTTCACATGATGTCCCTGTTCATCCAACTGCCTAACAGAAATCAAACTTTTCGTCAAGCTTGGAACAACTCTGACATCCTTCAAGGTCCAGAAACCGACTGGCGTCTTCAGCACCATGTCACCCATACCCGTAACATCAAGAGCTCTATCGTCTGCAAGCCTTACCTTTCCAAAGTCTCCAATAACCAGATTCTGCAATGCTTCATTGTTGTGGGTAGCGTGAAAAGAAGCACCAGAATCCATGACCCAGGAATCCACATTGCTCTCCGCGCAACAGATAAACAAATCCTCGTCGGCGCTGTCTTTTGCAATGTTGACTTGTTTGTCTTTCTGGCATTGATTCCTGAAATGCCCCACCTCCTTGCAGTTCCAACATGTTACACCTGAGCCATCCCGAGCCTTCGACTGACTCCTTCTTCGGTTCCTGCTCCCACTACCTCTGTTATTTCCTCTGCCTCTGACGACTTTTAGCATATCACCTGATGATTCTCCAGAACTCCTTCTTCTGACATCCTCGCCAAGAACGAGATCACGAATCTTCTCAAAGGTGAATCCATTAGGTCCCACTGAACTAGCCACTGCTGTAACCGTTCCGGACCAACTGTCAGGCAATGATGATAACAGTAGTAAAGCTTGAACTTCATCATCGAACTTAATGCCAACTGACAAAAGTCTGGCTAAGATCGAATTCAATGAGTTGATGTGCTCGGTAACTGAACTGCCTTCCTTCATCTTTGTGTTCACCAACTCTCTAATCAGAAAAATTTTGTTTGCTGCAGATGGCTTCTCGTACATGTTAGACAAGGCTTCCAAGATGCCTTTCGCTGTCTTCTCCTTAAGAATGTTGAACGCAACATTCTTGGTCAACGAGAGTCGGATAACTGACATAGCTTTCCGATCCAAACCTGCCCACTCTGCATCAGACAATTTTCCTGGCTTGTCACCCAACACTACGTCCAAATCTTTCTGAACCAGCAAATCTTCAATCTGCATCTTCCACCAACTGAAATCTGTACCATCGAACTTCTCAATTAGGAACTTCCCATCTTCTGTCATCTCAAAGGACTTCGGCAATTCCCTTAACGGCGTCTACAGACAGCCGGCGGCGATTTGGACGATGCTCACGATCTGGACGCTCGCGGCTGGATCTGAGGCTCCTCGACGCGGCGGCCACTGGACGGCAGCGGCGTTCTCTGCCTCGCTACTGCTGCGCGGCTTTCTCCCTCGCTGGGCTACGATCTGCGGCAGATCTCCTTCGATCTGGGCTGCCTGGTTCGCGGCGGCTGCTGCTCGCGAATGGCGGTTCCAGATCCTCGGCGTCTTGCACGGCTGTAGCTTGCGAACGGCGGCGGCACACTCCTTCCCGACGCGGCGGCCAACGGAACGGCGCGACGGACAGCACACGGACGACGGCTGTTCGCACCCTGCGCGGTTCTCCTAGCCGGCTGCTGCTTGAGGTTACCCACACGGTAACGACGGCTCTCCTCCCTGCACACAGTTCTTCACACAAGAACCCTAGGTGACAATTTCTCACAGTTTGTGTTACAGTTTTGTTGAAACCTCGCTCTGATACCAATTGTTGGGAATTAAACAAACAACACACACAAATAATCTAGAGAAAAGAGAAACGGAACGCAAACGGGACACACAAGAATTTAACGTGGTTCAGTTTCCCTACTCCACGACTGTAACAAGAGGTTTTTATTTCACTTGTGCTACCACAGAATTACAAATACAAGGATCATATTTATAGGAAAACCAAATGGTTAACCTAGGGTTTCAGTAATGGGTCGGGCCGGCTCACAAGCCTCCACAAAGCCCAACACTTTAGACCCAAAACTATAATTTCAAGGGATACATGAGTTGATGGAATTTTTTTATCATAAAACCATCAATTAACATTGACTACTTCATTAAACATTAATTAAACCTTTTCATGCTAGAACCAATGCTTAGAATTCAAATTATGTTTAAACTTATCTGTCATTTCTTATATATAAATCCTTTTAAGTTAGTTTGTTTACAGCAGCATCAAGTTCAATGGTTTCATGACCATAACAATCAATCTTTTGTTTCTTCTTTTCCAAAATGTTAATTAAATTAATTAATAGATCTTTATCGATGTATCATGTAGACTACAATGTGATTTTTAGTTAGGTTTCAAAAAATATGAATTCAAACTACTTGGAGAAAAATTCTATGGGAGCTGTAAATTACCTTCCCCTGCAGTTCCAAGCTAATTTGGATTTTGTCAGCCATGCTTGAAATGGTTCATAGATGGATTTATGGACTTTTGAGCTATAGTTTGCATTTGAGGGAGTATAATGCCCTTTCTGAGCTGTATTTGCACATCTAAAAAGTGGTTCATTTATCTTGATATACATCAAATTAATTTGTGTAATATTTGTTTATTTTTCATTCCTCATGTCTTTGCTCTAATTGAATCCTTTGACTCTTCGTTCTGTTAACAAAATTTGCCACTTTTAGAACAAGCACTAGTTAAAGTCAATACAATTGATCCGAATGATATATCTGCTATCATAAATCGCTTCTCCCACACACTAAAGTTGAAACAAGGAAGTCCATACCACAAGTGAGTTAAATTTTTTGGTAAACATCTGCAAATATTATGGTAACTGTCAAAATCAGTACAAATAAAGAGCACCTATACCTTGTAACAGGAGTTAGGCCTCCTACAAAGCAAAAAACTTAATAACAACGTAAAATTTGAACAAAGCTCCTACAACTCTGTGTTTTCTTTGAACTACTAAGAAATTTTAATCTCTCTATAATCTCCTTTTTGATCTGTGTTGCCTCTTCCTTTGTATGTTCAAATTTTCCTTCGAACTTTTTCCTGTTCCTACCTCTCAATATGTGATATACGATTGCTCCACAAGTAGCTTCAATAGTCTCCTTTTTAAATTTCTTCTACTGCTTCAACCTTATTCTTTCTAGTGTCTGCTTGATACCATTGTTTTGCAAAGATATTCCAGTCCATTTTTTCAACCCTTCCCATAAAGCCTTTGCCCACTCACACTACACAAATAAGTGCATTGTAGTATCCATGACCTTCTTATCACAAAGGCAGCAATCAGTGTCCTTCACCTGAATATGTAATTTCAGTTTCCTGTCCTGCGTGAGTAATTTTTCTTGAACAACCAACCACATAATAAATTTATGTTTAGGTAGAACCATAAATGTCCACACTAGCTTAGCAGTTCTCATACGTGGTTGTAGGCCAATCAGTGCTAAGTAACTACTAGTGATGGAATATTTTCTAATTTGTGTGAGCATGTATCTTCCTTGGTTATACCAACCCTGCATTTGGACCTTGATGGCATTTATCTTTCTCCAATACCAGCTACAGTCTACAGGTGTTCTATGATTCCATATTGTTGCTCCAAATTTCATATATATCACATGTATCCACTTTACCCATAAGGATTCCTTTTCCTCAATTTTTTGCCATAACTATTCCCCTACTGATTCAATATTCCAGTTGCTGCTACTTTTGATGTTTAATCCACCTTGTCTCTTTGGATAATAAATTCTTTCCCAAGATACTAGAGTGATCTTCCTCTTATCATCAGCTTTGCTTCACAAGTAAGTCCTACAGATCTTTTCTACTTCTTTAAGTATACTTTGGGGTAATATAAACTCTGCCCCCAAAAGCTATGGATCGAAAATAATATTGCGTTTACACCTGCAATCTATGAGCATACGATAATTGTTTTGAATAACTTATTGTAATTCTGTGAGTGATCTTATCAATCAGTGAGAAGGAATCAGTGTTATTCCACTTCCTTGTTGATAGTTGAAGTCACAAATATTTAATAGGAAATTCACCCGTTGAGAAACCAGTTCTAGCCAAGATCTGATCACTTGTTTCCTCATTCACCCCAGCCATAAAAACACTTGATAATTCCATATTAGTCTCCAAACCTGTGGCAGAACGAAAGTGATCTAATGTCTCCATCACTCTATTTATTGAATCCAAATTTCCTTCGCAAAATATTATTAAGTAATCAGCAAATATTAGATGAGTAAGTTTCAGATCTTTACTCTATATGATGATGCTTTTTTTTTGCTGATTTATTGGAATCTTACCGGCTAAAGTTGCTCTTTAGAAGTCATTCTCTATGCTCTTCTTCTTTTTTATTTTGCTCTCGTGTTATTTTTCTTCCTGTTTTTGTAAGACTATTTTTCCTTTAATTTATATCGCCGTTAGAAGCTTAAGATGATGGATAGCATTCCAAAGTTTCCATTTTCTTTAGGGAAAATATTATTAATTCAAACAAACATGTAGTCTTTGCATTTTCATGACCTCTTTTTCAACGTTACACCAGTTTTACTTTCTGCAAATTTTTTCATATAGGATGAAGATTATTGATTGTTGTTTCTCTCAAAAAACAATTGAAGAAATCAGATCTAGTTTCGTAAGTTTTGGAGATGGATGGTGGTTTGAAGTTCTTTTTTTTTCTTTGGTGAAATTTTCATAATATAAGTTAGTAAAATACAGTGTAAGAATTTTTGCATGAATTTTTAATAGGAAAGTGTAGTAAGAACTTTTGCATGAATTTTTAATAGGAATGTGAGGCTTTGGACATGAAGGATGACTGGATCGCTTCAACCATTCAATTGCTGAAGAAAGCATACCCTACAAGTCTTAAAATTTCTTTTACATTAGTAAGTCAATCCCTAGCTCGTGATACCATGTTTTTTTTACCTGAACTACTGTACCCTTGTTCTGGTTGATCAGAAATTGGTCATGTAGGAAGTAAGACCAAGTCTAACTTATGAAAAATGGTGACCTTTGGGCCTCAAAGCTGCCCCAGAAAGATCATTTGGATTAAGATTATTTATTCTAGATTTATAAATTTGATACGAGATTAGTATTGTTGTGAAGCAAGTTCTTCAAATATGAAATATTATGATGTATGGGTCACACAACCACAACTTGAACACGGTCCTAATGCTTCAATTTGACAAACATTTTCTTTAGAGAGTTTTTTATCAGTATCTGCAGATTGTTCATTTGTTCCACATAAGAGAAGGGAGGCTACAAGGTGTTGATAGTTGCCTTGTCTGTGAGTAAAGGATATTTTGTCATGCGTTGAGGGGAGAATTTAACAAAGATATTCTTGATGTAGATTATGTCATCTTTCAGCCACCTATTCTACGACATTACAAGACTAACACTTGACTTTTACTGCTGGGATTCAGGGCCATACTTATGGAAAAGGATATATAGAAATCCTAAGGTGTGTTATATTTATTTGATCATGGATAACCTAGAACTAAGATATCGAGAGCTTCTTTCATTTTTTGCTAGTCTTTTCACATATTTTCAGTTGAATCCCTCCAGAGTGGAACTAGTTAGAGATATTGATGTTTATAATTACTACACCAAGATAGATGATGAAGACTCCAAGATCATACTTGCAATGAATTAAAATTCACTTCTGAAGATCTTGAAATACTCTAAACCATGTTGCCCTCTGTTCACTAGATCATTATTAAGGCATCAATGATTCATTGTAAAATGGTACACCAAATAAATGATATCAATAATTTCATTAAATTGAGATCTGAATTCTAAAACCTCAAGCACAAGGGTTGATTGTAAAATACTAATTAATAATAATTTGCCATATATTTCTGTATTCGGATATAATGTAATGTATCAATCTTAATTTTTTGCAATTCAAGAACCTTCTACTGGTCTTGCTCTGAATTATCTGATTTCCAAGCAAATGTGCATCCTGTCTTGAAACACTGGTAGCATAAATTTTGAAGTTGTGGTTTTTATACTTGATTTTGATTGATGACAATTGAGTTAATTCTTAAAGATCTTGATTTTGCCTTGTCTAAAATCAACCCGTGTAGGTGTTGTGACCATCTTGATCTTGTTGATTTTTTTTGAGGTTATTTGTTATGGACCCAGTTATGGATCTCCTTATTGGACGTTGTAATAGGAAATCTGAAGTTTTCTTGTTACGCCCTATGGTGCTGGTTCATTAAGAGAGAACCTCTAATCTCTTGAGTTGAAGTACTCAAAAATTGAAATTAATTTTATGCTTACAATTCCTCGGACAGACAATTTAAATACAACACATAGACAATTTAAAATACAACACATAAAAGATAACTACCCCTAGAAACTAGGACATGACCTCTTTAAATAACTGGAACAAAAAAATTGTACTATTACAAGAAAATAACTACTACTAAAAGGAAATAACTATTGTTTACTACCAAAAAGAAATAACTAATGTTGTAACTATTGGATGACTAAAGAATGATAACAT
The DNA here is from genome assembly GCA_027705065.1 of Solanum peruvianum. NCBI lineage: Eukaryota > Viridiplantae > Streptophyta > Magnoliopsida > Solanales > Solanaceae > Solanum > Solanum peruvianum. The sequence continues at coordinate 8,925,382 of JAKWJD010001756.1, read as the reverse complement.
TACTCTCCTCCTTCAAATCGCGCTTGTCCTGAAGCGCTAAGTGCAGAAATTAGTATTTTCCTCCTTTCCAAAAAACTCTTCCTCATCATCTATAAAGTTAATCCAGAATAATTTCTTGCATTGATGACCTTGGCTGAATGGTTCATCACAATTGAAAAATAGTCCCTTAAGATGTCTTTCTTCCATTTCAGATCTGTCAGTTTTTTCACAAATCTGGTATGATGTTGAGGTGAGAAATCTGATGTCTTGGATTTGTAAGAATCTAAAATTGTGTTCCTAAAGTTGAATTAAACTTATCTCTGTCACCAAATATGGAGAATTATGCAACTAAACCTTAATTGATATATAATCAGTAAGACCACTAATGTAAAGTTCAATTTTTGGCGACTGAGTGAGTGTACCAGCCCGCGAAACTAACTACTCAGATATTTCACGGTTATCTGACACGGAACCATCTACACAACTTAGCCAATTCTCCTAACTTTTGACTCTGATTGGTGGCCCAAAACGAAGATTAGAGAAATGTTTAAAATCATCACAAGAAGATTCAGGCAAATCTGTCTCTAGTTGAAGAAACCAAAGTTATGCATTCCCCTCTAAATGAAAAGAAACAAGTCTAACTTTTTCTTAATATGGAGTCTGTCGGTGTCGAAAAAAATGATCGCATCTGTTCAGCCATCCCAAAGGGACCTTTTGGCCAGTAAAGCGTGGAAAATCCAACTTTTTATACCTAGGAATTAAGAAATATCCTCCTGCATCTAGTTTTGACCCTTCTGCCACTCCACTTTTACCCTTCCAGCCCCAGTTCTGACTGGTAGGATTAGTTGAGTAAAAATCAACCTTCAAATTCACTAGATCCGTTGTGAGTGCATTTAAGCAAGCATTTATTGCTCCACACTAGAAAGTTGTGAAGTAAAGGTTGAATATCTAGAAGACATTTATAGAACACAAACATAGAAATGGGATATTTAGAAAAATTTCTGACACCTTTGCGTTTCGCAATAGGTATGTCATGATCTGAGGAGTTAGTAAAAGAATCAGTTTAAAGATTACCTTTAATTCCAGTAAGGTCTTGCAGAACTGACTCTTGGCAATGATGAGATTCTTCGATCTTTTTTCCTTGAGTTTGGTTCCTTCTCGAAGACACTTGTATTTATTTTGTTTGTTCTCCATTCCCATTTTTATTTTTTGCATTTGAAGGCTCTACAGGTTCATTTTCTGAGTTTTTTTACATTTCAGCCACTTTGGTCTCTATCATCTCTTGGATCTCACATTAGTATTTATTGTAATATCATGTTCCTCATTTTCCTGATGTCTAGTTTCCTCAATATCCCAAAAAAATAATTCTTCACCTTCACGATACTCCCCTTGAATATGAGTATTAAAATAGAGTTGGGACTCAAAAAATCATAGATCCATTGTGACAATTATCTTCCTAGTATGTGGATCATAAACTTATATCCCTTTTGATTTGGGGGCATATCCTACAAAAACACACTTCTTAGCCCACGTTTCTAGTTTACTACGATTATGAACATGAACAAATGTTGTACAGCAAAAAACTTTCGGTGGAACATATGTAGTTAGCCTAGAACTAGTAAAAATCTCTTTGAAAACTTTAAAAGGTGTTCTAAATTCAATATGAAGAGATGACATCCTATTAATAAGGCAAGTGGCAGTTACAAGGGAATCTCCCCAAAGGTGTTGAGGAATTTTACTAGCAAAAATAGTAAATCTCTCGTTACCTCTAAAATGTGTCAATTCTTTCTTTCAACTATACCATTTTGTTGAGGAGTATACGGACAAGAGCTTTGGTGTACTATCCCATTTTTTCTGAAACTATTTCCTAATTTTTCATTAAAAATCCACGACCATTTTGATTCCGAAAAATCTTAATTTTCTCATTTAATTGTGTTTCTACCATGACATAGAAAGCCTCAAACACATTTAAACCTCAGATTTGTCCTAGTATAATCATCAATAAAAGTTACAAACCATTGTTTTCTAAACGTAGTTGAAATGCAAGACGGATGCCAGACATCACTGTGACTCATCATAAAAGGTTTTGAAGACTGATACTTTTGAGAGGGAAAAGAAGATCGATGATGCTTATCCATTTCACAAAATTCACATTGGAACAAGGATGGATTTTTATATCTCAATAATTGAGGTAAAAAATGTCAATAAAAACTTGGATGTCAAAGACAATAGTGCCAAAGTATGACTTTATTCAAAACAGTAGTAGAGTTCAAGCAAATAGGATTCATTTATAGTGAGTTATTCCCGTTGTCAGGAAAATAAAAACCTCCACATTCTATAGCAATGCCAATCATCTTCCTCGATACCTTTTCCTAAAATTCACCCAAATCGGAATCAAATATTGCACGACAATTAAGAGATAAATAAGATTAAAAGAGAGATTTGGAAAATGAAGAGTATCATGAAGTGAAAGAGATGGTGATAGTTTAACAGTTCCTTTGCCAGCAATTGCAGACAAGGAACCATCAGCTATCTTAACTTTATTGTTCCCTGCACAAGGAGTGTAAGTAGAGAAAAAATTGGAACTTCCAGTCATGTGGTCTCTAGCTCCTGAATCTATGATCCAAGAATCAATTTTATTGGAATTGGCACTAACAAAAGAAGACGATGCAATACCTTTTCAACAAAAAAACAGAATGATTAGAAGACTTTGGTGCATTTGACGAAATTGTGACGATTGAAGGAGTTTGTGCAGAATTTATAGTTGTTCCCTTGTAAATGGAGACATTTGTGGAGAAGTTTGTTGCCCCTGATCAAAATAAGTTGTTTGGAGGGTCTGACCATTTTGATATTGAAAATCGCGATTGTCAAATCCCTTCTTCTTCCAATTTTGTGGATTCCCTTGAATCTCCCAGTATGTTTCCCGGGTGTGCCAGTGTTTTTTGCAATGATCGCATCGTGGCCTTTTGTTTTTGTCATCTTTATTCTTAACTTTCACAAGAGCTGAAGAGTGTATATCAGATTTTAGTTCAACATGTAAATCAGGTTTTAACATAACTTTCTTCCTAGTTTACTCTCTCCTAACTTAAGAAATGGTTTCACGAACTGAGGGTAGAGGTTTTTCCTTAGGATTCGCGACCGGTTCTTCTCAAACTCCTGATTTAATCTTGCTAAGTAAAGGTAAACTCTCTCATATTCTTCTTCTTATTTTTTTGCTTTTACACTTTCCACATAACTCTCCCATTCATCATTGTAACACGGGTATAATTCTTGCCACAAAGACATAATTTCATTATAATAAGTAGTGACTTCCTTCTCACCCTGCTTAGTTTGCCATAATTTAATTTTTAAATTAAAAACTTGAGAGACATGTTCTACATTATAATATATCTCCCTAACGGCTTCTCACATATCCTTAGTAGTTAAAAAAAAGAGATAAGATTTACCTATGACTGGTTCCATGGAATTTATTAACTAAGCAATCACAAGTGAATTCTCTAATCTCCAAGAGTTCATCTTGGGATCTTCGACTCCCGGCTTTTTTCGTCTCTCTGATCAGATGTCCAACATTTCCAGGACCATCGATTGCAAGCTTTACAATTTTTGCCCATTCCATATAGTTCTTCCCTAGGATTAGGTTTCTATCCCATGTTGTGCGAAACTCATTTCTCTTTTTAGGTCTTACCTTTTCTACTTAACCATTTAATCGATGAGAAGTTAATTAACTGGAAGGGCATGTGAGAAACATTGCCTCCTTGTGTCATCAAATTTTCTGTAGGACTTCGTAGATAAAAATCTTTGTCTTGTGCTGATTTTCCAGAAAGATGCTCACTATGAAAGGGTGTTTAATCCATATTATATTATGTGGAAAAAACTCACTCTGATACCATGAAAGTCTAGATACTACAAAAGTACAATTTAATTCATAGATTTTATACAACATTTGTAGGAAAAAGTAAGATCAATTAAACTAATCAATCACTAATTCTTAGGAGATCCTTGAATCAAGAGATTTCCTCTAAACTACCTTCCTGTAATAACATATTATGTCTTTATTTACAACAACTAATTATTATATAATACTTCAAACTTACTTGGAGGAAATTTATAATCAAATCTACCAGCTCATTGATTGGGGTAGATTGTGACTAATCTGCAATCATATTCAACACTAGTGAACTGTAAACAACAACGATGTAAGTTAATTTTCAATCAAATTTTATCTGTGGTTCTTTCTCTGAAGCTAGAGAGCAAAATTGAAATTCTACAATCACTTCTTCCTGAAGTGTTGTGAGGGAAGGGGAAACAATTGATATTCCACAGAACATAACAAACTTACATGGCATGAAAACACTTGGGGATGAAGGTAACACAATGAAAATGTGAACGTGTAACAATGATACATACCATATACAACAAACATTATTTCCATGCTTGGTTAATGTCATTTGATAGGTTTATTTTAGATATTGATGTCATAAACAATATTCGGGTAGAACTAGGCTGATACTAATATACATTATACATATTAATGTGTACTCTTCCTAGTTACTCTATCCAGGAAAGACACAAACATTCAATTCCCATCAATATGAAGACTAATCATTGTCCTGTAGTTGATAGATTTCTTGCTATCACTCAACTTGAATAAAAAGTAAGGTAACAACACAGCAAAAAATATATTCATCTGCCTATAAGCAAACTCTTTTCTAAAGCCGATCCTCGGCCTTGCCTGTTTTTTCAACAAAATAATGTTCTTAGCTAGCTAGTAATGTGACACTATAAAGGTACTAGACAAATTATACAGACTCTCTTTGAAGGCTTTAAAAGAATTAATAACAGCTTTGACCAACCTGTAAAGTTGTAAATTCGAAGGGGTTATCATGCCTGAAGAAATCATTGTGATCAAACCATCTCTCTGGTTTATATACTTCTTCATCATCCCCCCATATAAATTTCATTATTCCCATTGCATAGGGTAGGTAACACACCATGTCCCCTTTGTTAAGACTGAACCTATCGAGTAAGATGTTATATGAAAGAATATTTTTGGATCCTGTAGTAAGAGGAAAAAGCAAACTATGAACATAAAAATACATCTACTTTTCCACAGATGTATGATAGAGAAAGTTCTTTCATACCAATGGAACTGCATGATAAAGCCTAAGAGTCTCTCTCAATGGCTGCATGAAGATATTGCACCTTTTCATGTGCTTTTTCACTCACATTAGCTGGAAAATCCATTATGTATGTTGCATCTTTTTTCTCAGTTGTTTCTTCTTTTATCTCTTGTACTACTTTCTCCTGTACATGAGGGTACTTTCAAAGCACATATATGAACCAAGAAATGGTAGTTTTTGTTTTATCGTTTCCAGATATTAAGAAGCTCAATATTATATCATGCAAATACTTTGGATCTGTATCAGTTATTTGCAGAAACCTTGACAAAATGTCTTCTTTCTTCCACTGCATCTGGCAAAATATCATAATATCTAAACATCCATCCTCATTAATAAAAGTAGTAGCTATAAGACAATTAACCTATATATAGATCATGACTTTCTGGTTTACTCATCTGCTCAGTTCTTATGTGAATCAACTTATAAACGAATGCATCAACAATTCTAATATTGTCCCTTAACTTGGCTTCTACTCCAATATTTTGATCTTCCAGAAGATATCAATATATCTCCAAGTTATCATTACATTAGCATTGTCAAATGCATTGCTAAATCTTTTGCCTTCTTCATTTGAAACTCACATGTTGTCTAGCTCAGCTCCAAATGCAACCCTAAATATAGAATCTAGAGCTGTTTGAATGAATAGATCCTGCAGCATTGACGACACTAGGTTTACCTGTCTGGAGAAAACAAATAAAGGTTTCTTAACGTAGTTGATTCATGGAAACTTACTTGAATGTCAACTGTCTAGTTGGAATTTGCAGCTTCACACAATATTTGAGCTAGATTTGCCACATTTTTTCTGAAGACCAAAATGCTGAAATCCCTCAAGACCCTCATAGAGAAATCATGGCTCAAAAATTTCCTTTGCTCCCGCCACTTATCTCCATTAACAGCGAAAATCCCATCCCCAAATAAGTCCTTTAGAATGTCATAATTATAACATCCGTAGAGATTATTTAGAAGAAAACTCAAGATGGTAATCCGAGAATTGTTTCATCATTTTGTTACATTTACTGGGAGATTCATATAGTAGGCTATAGATTATTTAGTAATCATTTAATAGATTGCCAGATCCTGGAATTCAATCAGATAAAATTTCCCAACATCTATTGACTAAATATGCAGATTTATAAGAGTTTCTTTTGTCCGACAGCAACTAAGGCCTATTGTATCTATATCTGTCAATAACACGAAATAATAAGTAACTTTGAATTATTTAATATTAGAGTGCTCACATTTTCAAATGTAGAAAACACTACTTGTTCATCATTCGTATCATGGATGATTCCAGTAAAAATATGGAAGTTGGGCTTAACTCAACCTCAAAATCAAGCTCCTAAGTGGAGGATTGCCCAAGTCCGTATAAGGAGACCACCGGTCCATTCCTTAACCAATGTGGGAATTTTTACCCATCTAACAATTCTCTTAAACATCAATGGTGTTTTAGCCATGAATTCAATAATTTACTTAATTACTAATAAGGCTTTTCAGAGTCGATCAAATTCTTAGATGAATTTGATGTTCTTTTTAAGGAGAAATTCAGAGCCGATGTTGAAGTATCTCTTCAGCTTCCAGAATGGATCAACATAACGCCAATATAACAATGCATTTGAATTATCAAAGGCTGTAATCAATTTGTTATCATCTCCACTTGACCCTTCCAGGCAGTTCAGATCAACTCCAAAGCTAACTTTGAATATGTAATCCAGGGAGCCTCTCATTAGCAATTCCTACAAATGTGCTAGAAAGTTTTTGTGATAAAATTGGCTAGTTATATAACCTGAAATTCATCAAGTTCTTCAATGACTTACTTGCATATCAAAAACTTGGTTGGCAAGAGGGAACTCAGAAACCTTGCTGACCAATTTGGTTGCTCCTTTTCTGAAAACTTTACAGCTAAATTCTCTCAATAATCTAGCTAAGAACTCAAAACTTGCAAGCTTTCTCTGTTGCTTCCATTTCTCACCATCTACCACGAAAATCCCTTCACCAAAAAAATCCATTATAATATCTTGATTCCTTTCTCCTTTCGAGTACTTGCTAGAGTTGGTCTTAAGAATGTGTTCAACATTTCTTGAATGAGTGGTATATATTTCACTCTGCTTCGGCCCCAGAATCCGTAAACTATATCCTAAAATTATCCTTCATAACAAAAAAACATTACCAAAGTATGTTGAGATAGAGTTCAAACACACACACTTTATGAGTGAAGAACACAAGAATTTTCGAGAGAAAGAGATGAGAGATCTAGAGACAGAAAGAGAGAAATCAATATTTCTTGGTAACACCCCGTGAGTAAACATCCACGGCGGTGGGCATATATATTAATAATTCAGAGTAATTTAAGTTATAGAGAATAAATGGAGAATAAATATTGTAGCCTAATATTTGGGTCAGGCGCTGCAACGAATCCCTCCTTCGTGAACATTAATATATGACAGTACATCGAATATTAATCAGGCTCCACAACCTAACAATTCTCCCACTTGGAGACTGATTCAGTCATCCAAAAAATACATTCTTAAAAAAAAATCTCTTCATCATCAACATCTTTACCGCACCGCAACATCTGTAGCAACAACTACGGAAGAACAACCGAGGTTTAGCATAACCTTAGTTTCCCAACATTAACAGATTTTGTCAATATGTCTGCCGGGTTCTTTGTACACTCTATCTTCTCCAAGCACATATCACCATCCTCCACTGCCCGGCGAGTGAAATGGTAACGCCTTCTGATGTGTTTTGTCTTCGAATGATAGAATGGATTTTTTACCAGCTGTATGACACTCTGGCTATCTGAGTAAACCGCGAACATTAATATATTAGAAGTACATCAAATATTAATCAGGCTCCAAAACCTAACAAAGTATTTAAAACTTAAACTACTTTCATCCTTGTGTTAAAATTTTTGTCATATACTTAATGGATTTCACACAAAAACGTGTGTAGGTCACACTGCACTCAATAAAAATTTTCCCATAGTTTCATTGTCCTTTATCAAAAGCTCCTCAAGTAAACTACATCCTTAAATTATCCTATACCCTCAACTTGAAATACATCCTTAAATTGTCCTACTTAACATAAAACATCACACAAGTATATAGGTGTCATCATAGTCATCACACATATCTATGGTTTATCTAGTGTGCAACTTAGCCTGTTGTTTTTGCATGTTTGTCCTCACACCAGCAATCACTATCATTAATTTCTATGCTTATATGAGCACTGATTTAACTTACAAAGCTACCCATAATATTTACCTAGATTATGTATAAATATTATATCACAATATTTTGTATTTACTACCAAACACACAAACATCACTTGTTTTCTCGAAAAATATATTTATATAGGAAAAATATTTTTCTCTCTAGATTGAGGATAGAGGGTTACTTTGGTAGCTGGTAGTTTGTTTTGATTTCAACTCCTTTTTAGTTTTTTTGTTCAAGTTCACCAAAAAATCCAGGTTACGAATGTAAAATTTGAGTGCAACCTCTCACTAATATGGTGTCTTTGTGTATTTTATGATTCTGCTAATCCTCTTCTTGGAACTGCACAAACCTGCAACCCTTCTCTGATGTGGAGTGTGAACATGGTTCTATAAGTTACTTCTTTTTTGTCATCGGATAATTTGAGCCTGATGAATGGAGAAGAATTATTGATAATATCTTCATTTGCCAATAAACAAAAATCTTTGCCTAGAAATAATCTTGGACCTGCCCGTTAACTTAATAAACCAATGAGATAGTGAAGAGATAATATAATATTGGACCTGCCCATAAATTACTATCTTCGCGTTACAGACTAACATAAGCCCCAAAATCCCTTGGTGAGATCTTGATCAGATTTCTGCTAAACCTAGATAGGTCATGAGGTAAGGATTTCCCAAGTCCATATAAGTAGATCATCTGTTCATTCCACAACCAATTTGGGACTCTAACCCACTATAAAACAAATTGTACTTAACAAAAACTATATAGCCTCACTTTCATTTCGAGAGACACTTAGTATGAATAATTTGTTGTTCATCTTGTATTCATAAGATGCCTAGAACAAAACTTTGACGAACTTGATACGACACAACAATGTTTAAGAACATTTTCACAACTACAAAACTAAAATTAGTAGAGAAACTAGATCAGAAGCAGATTAGAAAAAATATACGAAATATTTTTCTTTAAGAAGAATTATTGTCAATCTGTGTTTAAAGAATCTTACTAATTCCAATAAACTTTGCAGAAACACGAAGTAACCAAAGTTTAATGAACCAGTGAAGAATAGAAAAATAAAAATTTATTCACAAATCTAAAATTTGTAGCACATATCAGAATTTTGAAAAACAGAAAGAAGATCAAGTCAACAGAATTCATAGGGTCCTCTTAAGGAAATTATTCCTCTATAGTATTCGAGGTTTTACTTGGAATATGTAATTTCAGGAAGAATGATCTCAATCACCAGTGTATTGATACCCAAAATGGCGTTAGCGAGCCACTCAATGGCAGTAATGTACACGAAGAATACTAGATTTAGAAGTAGAAGAAGAAGTCTGGAAAATTCTCATTTTAAAATGAGAGAAAATTCTTCAATTTAAAGAAAACAAGGGGTAGTGCGAAAAGGTTCTTATTGTGCCTTACCGGAAAGGTTACAAGCCTTAAGAAAAATAACTATCTTTTTAAAGGTTGTCACCTTTCCAAAAGTTACAACTTTTCATAAAAGTCGCAACGTTTCATAAAAGTTACAACTTTCCATAAAAGTCGCAACTTTTCATAAAAGTTACAACTTTCATAAAAGTCGCAACTTTTCATAAAAGTTACAACTTTTCATAAAAGTTGCAACTTTTCACTTTTCATAAAAGTTGCAACTTTTCACTTTTCATAAAAGTTGCAACCTTTCATAAAAGTCTCAATTCTTCGTAAAAGTGGCAACTCTTGATTTTTCATTCACACCTTTTAAAATCGAACAATCCCATGCATGAATGGTGAATGCCTCTAAGAAAAATAAACGAAAAGGTATCTATACTTTACAAGCAAGAGTTAATTGCATTAGGATAAGTAGGTTTCCCCTTGGAATTTCCGTAATGAACGTATGTCGCATATACTTTGTCGATCAGTAGATGATATATCTATGAACCGTGGAGTTTTGGTGTATACCTAGACAACCTATGTAAGACAATCAACCCTCTAACATTTATGGTTCTTACGATTGTGTTCGTTTCAGTCATGAACACCTCCTGGTTTCATGAGTGTATAGAGAGATGGGCCTTTGAAAATCATCTTCTTTGAAGTGGCTTACGCTTCACACTCACTTAAGTGATTTCTAACCGTGTTATCGTGTAGATATACTATTTGATCAACTCTGCAAAACTTATAAAATCATTAAAACCATTAAGCTTAACTGATTAAGAATCCTTAATGTTGTATCCTTGTTCCTGAGCACTTTCTTCATCATGAGAATGGATTGAGTTGATTGACAATGTTGAACCGTCATTCACAACTTTATCTTTCTCCTTGAATTCAGATCTTGGGATCTCTAGTTTGCTAGATAGAGTTACCGACATGATGACTTGTCCTAAGTCATAAATTATTTTCCTTAGATGATCTTTAAATTTTCTCTCTAGTTAGGCCTTTTTGTAAGTGGATCTTACACATTATCCTTTCACTTTACATATTTTGATAATTCCACTAGAGAGTAGTTTTCTAACGATATAATGTCTATGTCCTATATGACGAGACTTTCAATTATACATCATGCTCCATGCCCTATCTATCGCATCTTAACTACCAAAGTGTATGCATACTAATGGAAATGGTTTGGGCCAAAAAAGAATATCTATCAAGATATTTCGCAGTTTTTCAACTTATTTGCCAACCTTATCGATCATTGTAGAGCTAGCGTTACATGTCTCTTTTGAAATATTTCCAAGTACTGCTCCTCTACTAAGAGTAAATACATATCCACTCGTGGATTTAACTTCATTTATCCGGTGATCCGATTTGCATCACTATATCCTTTAACTACTACTGACATTGTTATAATGCAAGACATAATTTTAAGTATTTCTCCAATACTCCAAAATACTTTTTCTTTTCATCTAATGAGTTTTATTGGGACGCTTGTGAACCGGCTCAATTCAATAATAGAAAATGTTATATCTGATTGTGCAAACTTCATGATATACATCATACTTTCCAACACTCTAGCACAATCCAATTGTGAGTCACTTTCACTTTTAATATTTTGAAATGCAAAGCTCGCATTTATTTGAGACTTGACATTATTGAAATCCAAATATTTGAACTAGTCAAGTACATTTTCAATGCAATTAGAAAGTGAAAATGCTAAAAATTATGGAGTTCTAAGGATTCTTATACCTAAGATTGCATCAATAACTCCAAGATATTTCATTCCAAACTTGCGTTCTAGCATACGTTTAGTAGCATTTATATCATTTATGTCTCTATTGATGATCAACATATCACCAATATACAACCAAACAATGACCTTGTGATTTTAATGAACACATTTATCACTTCTATCATTCTTAAATCCATTTGCCAACATGGTTTGGTCAAATTTCTTATGTCATTGTTTCGGTGCTTGTTTTAGTTCATAATGTGACTTAACTGTCACGACCCAAACGAGCCGCGAGTGGCACCCACACTTATCCTCCTATGTGAGCGAACCAACCAATCTAAACCCCTGTCATTTACCAATATTTCAACCATAATGAACAAAATACAATGCGGAAGACTTAAAACACATTAATATAACCAATAAATAACTTCTAAAATTTAATACTTATTATTCCCAAAATCTGGAAGTCATCACCACAAGAACATCTATCCTCCAATTTCTAAATCTAAGAGTATCTAAGGAGCTAAAATAAATAACAAGCTAGTCCATGACAGAACTTCAAGGCATCAAGACGTGAAGAAGAAGATCCAGTCCAAGCTAGAAACAATAGCTCACCCTGAAATCTAGTGTGATGAAGACTGGCTAGAGTTGAGGACGAGTTGAAGATGATGGCACGTTTGCGGCACTCCACAAATAACAAAGAAAAACTAATACAAGTAGGGGTCAGTACAAGGCACAAGTACTGAGTAGGTATCATCGGCCAACTCAAAATAGAAAGCAATATATATCGAATAATAACATAAACCAACCAAATACTTAGCAGGTGATAGCAACAAGTATAAGAATCATTTACAACAACACCAAAACACACCTATGAGGACTCAAGACTCCACACCATACTCATTTAAGAATTAGGTTCTTCAAATTGAGTATGTTAACATAATTCAAGATACATTCTCTTTATTCCTCTTGTGTCAGTACGTGACACTCCGATCCCCTCAATACTCATTCTCTTTTATTATCCTGGTATCGGAACGTGACACTCCGATCCTCTACTATCTTGGTGTCGGAACGTGACACTCCTATCCAACACTATCCTGGTGTCGGAATGTGACACTCCGATCCCATACTATCCTGGTGTCGGAACGTGATACTCCGATCCCATACTATCCTGGTGTCGGAACGTGACACTCCGATCCCATACTATCCTAGTGTCGGAACGTGACACTCTGATCCCCTAATTCTACGTGTCGGTTCGTGACACCCGATCCTCTAATCTCATTACTTTAGTTCATTAAGCCTTCTTTTATACCAAGGCATCATCATAACAAAGTAAATTTGGGATTTAAGATTCAACACCCTCATCATGCTAATTCATCACAATTATATAATCACATCATGCAAGCACACAATTAAGCATATAGAAGGTTTTATAATACTACCCAACACATATCATTTGCTATTAAGAGTTTACTACGAATAGCATAAACCATAACCTACCTCCACCGAAGAATCGCGATCAAACAAGCTATCTTCCCAAAACCTTTGCTTTCCTTGCGTTCTTCTCTTCCTCTCGATCGATCGTTTCTCCCTTTTTCTCTCTGTTCTTTTTATTTTTCTTATTCAAAACCCTTTTTCTTTTACCCTAATTGTCATATAATTAAGTATAAAAGATAATAAAATAACCCACTATTTATTTCAAGGTTATCTCCTTTAACCCCCAAGTAATTGAATTATTAACATTAACCCACTAACTTTATAATTATAAGCATGAATACTCCAAAACGCCCCTTAAAAACTATTAATAGAAATCCGACCCAGTCAGGGTTACGCAGCCTGTGACGGTCCGTCATGACTGTGACGGTCCGTCCTGCAGGTCCTTCATAAAGTTCAGAGAGTTAATTCTGTGGAAAGATTTGTGACGGTCCGTCGTGCCAACGACAGTCCGTCCTGCCATTCCGTCGTGAAGTTCAGATAGTCGATCTCTGTACCCAAATTTTCAGAATCTATGTGTTTTGGAACGAGACCCCCTCGACGGTCCGTCGTGCCCATGACGGTCTGTCGTGGGTTTCGTCGACCCAGACAGTTATTACCAAAAATAAACTCTACTGCTCAAAATGACTAAACAGGTCGTTACAATAGATACCAATTTACCCATCATTCGTCCTCGAACGATCACAAGACGAAAAACAAGGGCGAAAAGGAGTACCTGAATCTGTAAACAGGTGTGGGTATTTTTCTTGTATATCAGCCTCCTTCTCCCAAGTGGACTCTTCAACTGGTCGATTCATCCATTGAACTTTGATGGATGCAATCTCCCTTGATCTCAAATTGCGGATTTCTCTATCTATAATGGCAACAGGATCCTCCTCATAAGACAAATTCTCATCAAGAAGAACTGAATCCCAACGAACGATGTAGTTTCCATCCCCATGGTATCTTTTCAGCATAGACACATGAAATACCAGGTGCACTCCTGAGAGTCCTGGAGGCAAGGCTAATTCATAAGCCACCTCCCCTACTCGCTTAAGTACTTCAAATGGTCCAATATACCTTGGGCTTAGCTTACCTCTTTTACCAAACCGCATCACCCCTTTCATGGGTGAAACAATCAGCAAGACTTGTTCACCCTCCATGAACTCCAAGTCTCTATCCTTTCGATCTGCATATTCCTTTTGCCTACTTTGCGCCGCTAAAATCTTTTCTTGAATGAATTTCACTTTCTCTAATGATTCCCCAGAAGATCAGTACCCCAGGGCCTCACCTCAAATGCATCAAACCAACCAATGAGAGACCTACATCTCCTCCCATACAATGCTTTGAATGGGGCCATATTCTATCACACATGCACGAAGCATATCTTCCAACACCTGAATCATTCGCTCAGACTAACCATCGGTCTGATGGTGAAATGCAATACTAAGGTCCAACCTAGTACCTAATTCAGCATGCAATATTCTCCATTGCTTTAATGCAAACACTACCGCAGCCAACTCTAAATCGTGGGTCGGATAATTACGTTCATGCACCTTTAATTGCCTCGAAGCATAAGCAATTACATTCTTCTCTTGCATTAGCACTGCACCCAACCCAAAATAAGATGCATCGCAATAAAAAATAAAATTCTTACCCTCTACTGGCAAGGTAAGAATAGGTGCAGTAATCAGCAAGGTCTTGAGTTTCTGGAAGCTTACTTCACATTCGTCCAACCATACAAATGGAATGTTCTGCTTAGTCAAATTTTTCAGCGGGGAAGCAATGGAAGAAAATCCCTTGACAAATCGACGGTAGTAGCTAGCTAAACCAACAAAGCTCCTTACCTCTGACACATTAGTAGGTCTTACCCAATTCCTCACTGTTTCAATCTTGGAAGGATCCACCATCACTCCATCCTAAGAACCCACGTGCCCCAAGAAGGACACTGAATCTAGCCAAAACTCACACTTAGAGAATTTGGCATAAAGCTTTTTTCTTCCTCAACAACTCCAATACAATTCTCAAATGCTCCTTATGTTCCTTCTTACTCTGTGAGTATATCAGTATATCATCAATAAATACGATAACAAAGAGATACAGATATGGCTTAAAAATCTCGTTCATCAAGCTCATGAAAGGAGCAGCGTCATTCGTAAGACCAAAAGACATTACTACGAATTCGTAATGCCCATACCTGGTTCGAAAAGCAATCTTTGGCACCCCGTATTTTCAATTGATGATAACCGGATCTCAAGTCAATCTTAGAGAAGACATAAGCACCTTGTAACTGATCGAACAAATCATCAATGCGAGGAATGGGGTACTTGTTCTTAATCGTTACCTTATTCAACTGCCGGTAATCTATGCACATCCAGAAACTCACATCCTTCTTCTTCACAAATAACACCGGAGCACCCCAAGGGGAAGCGCTTGGTCTAATGAAGCCTTTACCTAACAACTCTTGAAGTTGAGCCTTTAATTCCCTTAACTCTGCTGGGGCCATCCTATAAGGGGGTATGGAAATGGGGCGAGTACCCGGTCCTAGATCAATGCAAAAGTCAATATCTCTATCCGGTGGCATACCAGGAAGGTCTGCAGGAAACACATCCAGAAACTCACGGACTATCGAAACAGACTCAATTGAAGGTACTTGGGTAGTATCATCCTTGAGGTGTGCCAAGAAAGCTAAACACCCTTTACTAACCATTCTCTTAGCACGAAGAAAGAAGATGATACGAACTAGAGTGGAAGTGTAGTCACCCTCCCGCACTAACGTATCTGTCCCCGGTTTGGCCAACATTACAGTTTTAGCATTACAATCTAAGATTGCAAAATTTGGAGAAAGCCAAGTCATACCTAGAATTACATCGAAATCAACCATTTCTAAGATAACCAAGTCTACATGAGTATTGCTCCCCACAAAAGTTACAAGACAAGACCTATACACCTTTTCAACTATCACAGACTCACCCACCAGAGTAGAAACACGAATAGGCATGTCAAGCAATTCACAATAAGACCGGTAGAAAATGAGGAAGATATATATGAAATTGTGGAGCTAGGATCAAATAATACAGAAGCCATGCAATCACAAACCAAAAGATTACCTGTGATAACAGCATCAGATGTCTCCGCTTCAGACCTCCCAGGGAAAGCATAACAATGGGCCCTATCACGTGTCTGCCCGTTGCCCCTACCATGTTGTGCTGTAGTAGCTCCAGTTTGCCCGTTACCCCGGCCGTTTTGGTGACCACCATTACCTCGTCCACCACGTCCTCTAGAATGACGACCTCTTGCATGACCACCTCTACCTCTGACTATTGGGGGTCTGTAACTCTGTTTTGGACAATACCTCCTAATGTGTCCAGTCTCCCCACATCCATAACACTCTCTGGATTCCAGCATAGGTCTTTGTGAGAATGACGAAGTATGGGGGTAACCTCCAAACTCAGAGGAATGTTGGCTGGTCTGCGATGGACCCCCAGCTACAGCCTGCAGTGAAGACTGAATAGATCGGGCTGGGTAACCTCCTGAACCCTGCCCTCTTGAGTAAGAACCATTAAACTCACCTCCCTTACGAAACTTCTTAGAGGTAGATTCTATGGTGAAGTCGTCTGGCTTCACCCCCTCCACTTCTATCACAAAATCTACCACCTCCTGAAAGGATTTTGCCGCAGCAGCTACCTGTAAGGCTGAAATCTGCAAAGCTGACCTCAATCCCTTCACGAAACGGCGAATCCACTCTTGTGGACTGAAGCAAAGTTGGGTGGCATACCTGGATAGCTCACGAAACTTAGCCTCATAAGCAGTAACCGACATTCTGCCTTGCTCTAGGCTTAGGAACTCATCTCTCCTCCTATTCCTCAAAGTAAGGGGTATATACTTCTTCATAAATAAGCTAGAGAATGACGCCCAAGTCATAGGTGGTGCCTGTGCTGGTTGACACTCCACATATGACTGCCACCACATTTTGGCGTTCCCTTGAAACTGATAGGTCACAAACTCAACGCCAAATTGTTCTACTATGCCCATCTTATGTAGCAACCCATAACAATCAACCAGAAAATCATAGGCATCCTCAGATTCAGCACCCTTGAAGACCGGAGGTTTCAACTTCAGAAATTTAGTGAAAAGTTCATGCTGATCACTCGTCATTATAGGCCCTGTAGTCAATGGAGGAAAAGTGCCTATTTCCAATGAGACATCAATGCGGGGAGCCACAGCAGCGACATTTTGTACTCTGGGAACCTGAGGTGCTGGTGAAATAAACACTGGAGGTGTCTGGCCTTGATCAGATAACCCGCTAAGATAAGCAAGAACCTGGTTAATCATCTCTGGGGTAGGTTGGGGTGGTATTTCCTCATTCTGCACTTGCTCATTTTCCCCTTCCTCACCCTCTCTTACTACCTCATCAGTCGGTGGAGGAGCCACCACCCTAGTACTAGCTAGGCCAGGTGCTTGTCCTCTTCCCCTAGAGGACATCCTCCCGCGACCTCTACCACGGCCTCTTTCCACTGCTCCACTTCGAGCTACAGCACCAGTGGCTAGCTCAGATGCATCTTGTCTTGCCGGTGTTGGTGTTGGCGCAGTTATTGCTTTAGTTCTAACCATCAGCGAAATAGAGTGAAGATGGTCAGATACCAATTTGTATCACCTAGATACCAATTGGATCCAAGTAATAGCACGAAAGAAAGAAAGAATGGAATATTCCTAAAGTCCTATAGCCTCTCAAAGAAAAGTAAAGGCGTCCCTTTACCGTTCCTCAAGACTCTACTAGACTCGTTCTTGTGTGATGAGACCAACGAACCTAATGCTCTGATACCAAGTTTGTCACAACCCAAAACGAGCCGCGAGTGGCACCCACACTTATCCTCCGATGTGAGCGAACCAACCAATCTAAACCCTATTCATTTACCAATATTACAACCATAATGAACAAAATACAATGCGGAAGACTTAAAACTCATTAATATAACCAATAAATAACTTCTAAAATTTAATACTTATTATTCCCAAAATCTGGAAGTCATCACCACAAGAACATCTATTCTCCAATTTCTAAATCTAAGAGTATCTAAGGAGCTAAAATAAATAAAAAGCTAGTCCATGCTAGAATTTCAAGGCATCAAGACGTGAGAAGAAGATCCAGTCCAAGCTAGAAACAATAGCTCACCCTGAAATCTAGTGTGATGAAGACTGGCTAGAGTTAAGGACGAGTTGAAGACGCTGGCACGTTTGCTGCACTCCACAAATAACAAAGAAAAACAAATACAAGTAGGGGTCAGTACAAGGCACAAGTACTGAGTAGGTATCATCGGCCAACTCAAAATAGAAAGAAATATATATCGAATAATAACATAAAACCAACCAAATACTTAACAGGTGATAGCAACAAGTATAAGAATCATTAACAACAACACCAAAACACACCTATGAGGACTCAAGCCTCCACACCATACTTATTTAGGAATTAGGTTCTTCAAATTGAGTATGTTAACATAATTCAAGATTCATTCTCTTTATTCCTCTTGTGTCAGTACGTGACACTCCGATCCCCTCAATACTCATTCTCTTTTATTATCCTGGTGTCGGAACGTGACACTCTGATCCTCTACTATCCTGGTGTCAGAACATGACACTCCGATCCCATACTATCTTGGTGTCGAAACGTGACACTCCGATCCCATACTATCCTGGTGTCGGAACGTGACACTCCGATCCCATACTATCCTGGTGTCGGAACGTGACACTCCGATCCCATACTATCCTGGTGTCGGAACATGACACTCCGATCCCCTAATTCTAAGTGTCGGTTCGTGACACCCGATCCCCTAGTCTCATTCTTTTATTTCATCAAGCCTTCTTTTATACCAAGGCATAATCATCAACAAAGTGGATTTAAGATTTAAGATTCACAGCCTCATCTTTCCAATCCATTACAATTACATAATCATATTATGCAAACACACAATTAAGCATATAGAAGACTTTACAATACTACCCAATACATATCATTCGCTAATAAGAGTTTACTATGAAATAGCATAAACCATAACCTACCTCCACCGAAGAATTCGTGATCACGCAAGCTACTCCTTAAAGTCTTTGCTTTCCTCTTCGTTTTCTCTTCTCTTGCTCGTTCGTTCTCCTTTTCTCTCTCTGTTCTTTCTATTTTTCTTATTCAAACCCTTTTTTTTTTACCCTAATTGTCATATAATTAAGTATAAAAGATGATAAAATAACGCACTATTTATTTCAAGGTTATCTCCTTTAACCCCGACGTAATTGAATTATTAACATTAACCCACTAACTTTATAATTATAAGCATGAATAGCCCAGTCAGGGTTACGCAGCCTGTGACGGTCCGTCATGACTGTGACCGTCCGTCTTGCAGGTCCGTCATAAAGTTCAGAGAGTTAATTCTGTGGAAAGATTTGTGACGGTCTGTCGTGCCAACGACGGTCCGTCCTGCCATTCCATCGTGAAGTTCAGAGAGTCGATCTCAGTACCCTAATTTTCAGAATCTAAGTGTTTTGGAACGAGACCCCCTCGACGGTCCATCATGCCCATGACGGTCTGTCGTGAGATCCATCGACCTAGACAGTTATTACCAGAAATAAACTCCACTGCTCAAAACGATTAAACAGGTCGTTACATTAATAAGTTCACAAACTTTCTTTTATTTACCAGGAAAAATAAGAACCTCGGGTTATTCCATGTAAATTTCTTCCTCTAATTTTCCGTTTAAGAGAAATTTTTTAACATTTATTTGATGAATTTTAAGGTCATATATCAAAAATAATAATATCAGCATCCGAATGAATGTAATCCTAGTTACTGCTGAGTATATATATCAACAAGATCAAAATCATGTTTTTCTCTAAAGCCTTTGACACAGAGTCTTGCTCTATATTTTTCAACAATTCTATGGACTTTCATTTTCCTTTTGAGGATTCACTTTGAACCCATAAGTTCATTTCATAGAGGAAGATCAACCAGCTTCCAATAGAATTGCTCAAGATTGAATGAATCTCACTATTGACACCATTTGTCCAAAAGTATGACTTTACATAACACAACAAATGTTACAAAATCATATTAAAAGGAAGTATATGTCTCTTGACATTTTCTACGCGTTTGAATCTCTTTATTAAGTACATTCTCCTTTTGTTATTTTCAAGGTCGTTTAGACCTTTCACTAGACTAATCAAGTCTAATTTTATAGTCCACAACCTTAGGTTCTATTTTAATCCTTTTAAAAAAAGGAACTTTGACTTTGTCTAGACACCCCCACACTTCGCAATATCTGAAGTTGGATCTTCTTCGTTTCCATTTATCATATGGAATAGATTATGTCTTGAACAAACCAAACTTTTTTTTTTCTGAAAATGCAAGTTTTTGTTGTTCCCTTTTGAAGTAAGGATAGTTCCTCTACACAAGTTTTATGGTGAAACCTAACTTATAAATAATGCATCTATCATTTCTTTCAACATTCGGTTTTTATTAGATTGAGGTGATTAGGGAAGTAGTTAATGGATACTTTTACCATCCAAACATATTTCTGGACAAAGAGATTTATACTCTCTATTCTTATCACTTCTTCTATTTTTCCCAACTGATTTCAACTTCGATATTACATTGTCTAGAAATTTCTACTTCTTCGTCCTTAACATTCAACAAATAGATAGTCATTTCTAATTCAAATGTCAATAGAAGTGACAATATACTTTTTCGTACCATGAGATATTGTTGACTTCATATCACAAATATCTGTGCAAATCAATTCTAAGTGATTAGAATTCCTTTTAACATATTTATTAGACTGCTCAGCATACTTAGATTCCACATATATGTGACATTTTTAATATTGTACTCAAAGTTAGAGAAAACTTTTAAGTTGATGAGTTTTTCTTACAATGTTTTGTAATTGACACGACCCAAGTACTCATGTCACAAACGTTAGCTCAACAAAGTAAGAAGAAATAAAATATATTAAGTTTGAAAAGCTCTTTGTTAGGTATATCTTAATGTCTATGAATTTTTTTTATTATGATAGATATATCTTTTTATGAAAAATCACATCTTAAGTCACACTTTTTTCATAAAAGAATACAATTGTTTTGAACAAGTGTATATATTATAGAGAAATTTAAGAGCACAATACCAAATATACTTCAAGAATTTTGTGGGTCTAACATAATATAAAGGTATCATTTAATTTCATATCTTTTGCGCCAAAATAAAATTAGACATCAAGTCTAATTTTATCTATATCATAAGCAAAGAATACCCACTTTTTAAATGTGATCTCAAAAATATTTTCAAGTATTTTAGAATAGTTTTTACACATATTTTCCCCGACTATCAAAATGTCATTGGCAGTATGAAACCTCTTTTGAAAATATATTCTACGAAAGTATTATAAACTTACAATTCTTTTTGACAATATTTACTGTCACGACCAGCAAGTACACCCTAGAAGTTAGAGTATCCTTGTGTGGTCACACGGCAAAGGAGACTTCAATAAGTCTCATCTAATCCTCTCGTATCATTCAATGCATAATAAACATACTAAAAACGAGTATGAATTTAAAACTTTCTTCACACACGAGGAACTCTTTAATAAAATAATACGCAAGTGGAAGACTTTCATTCAAAACATTAAATGTTTACAACTTCTACATGAACCATATAAACTTTAGAGTATACAAAACTTGGGACCACTCCAAACAAGACAATAAAATAAAGACTAAGACATAAAGGAACATGTAGATATTGTCCTTGAATCGATAAGGACTCACCAATACTTCATCTTCAATCCTTAGAAACCTATCCATCCTCCATGGCACATCAAGATTCCAATTCCCTACACTTAATCAAAAATTAAAAGAAGGGGTTTGCACATTAGATGTACTAAGTATGGAAGCCATGCAAAAACCATGAAAAAGGGACATTTAGTAAATCACATGATTTTCATGAATTTCGATTAAAACATTATACTATATTCATAAGAACAACATTAAAAATTTAGAAATACATAAGAAATAACTTAAGCAAATAATAACGTTTTTAAAAACTTTACAATGAATTCGCTTCATTGTCTTTAGACACCCTTCAACTTGTAATCTTCTCACTCAGCTATCCTAAGATTCACTTAAGTCACACAAATAGAGACCTCCCAGACACCCTTTCTAGATTTGCCTAAACGACCCTTAAGATTACTTATAATGAGTCACATACACACTTACAAAGCATCATAAACATCAAGGTAAGATTCTTCTACCAAAGGTGATTCAAAGTCTTACTTGAATGAGTTGTGAAACGACCACCTATACAATACCTTACAAACACACTCAAGAGATCCCATAGACTCCCTAGGATAGAATCATTATCACTAAATACACCAACACATAGCTGATATGATATTATCCTCCCAAAGGCTATCAAAAATCTAGATAAGTAAATCAAGAAGATAATGTCTATGATTGACCTCTTCAACATTACCTAAATAGTCCTTAAGACTACCTAAGGCTTACATCATGTCTACAACACCAAACAACTTCCCTAACTAGAGTCATTTTTAAGACTTATGTAGGTAAGATAAGAAGTGACCATTCCTATTCCCTCTTTCGTACCTTAACTAGACAACCCTTAACTACTCTAGATAAGTACTACTTCATTTAACATACATTCTTAACTTATGTTTTTATATTCATTAGTTCATTTAAGACTCATTCACTACATAAAGGACATTCAAGTAATGGTCTTATACAAGACCTAGGGACTCCCACTAACACCTTCAAAACCTATTGTGCAATGTCTAGATAGCGTCTCATACCACCACTTAAACCTCATAGAACTTCTCTAATACTAGTGGGTATTCCATATGATGATAATAGGCAATAACCGACATAGACTATGGTAGAAACTTATGGAATCAAAAGTTCTAACCTACTCTGATGAGGGTGTTCTACTTGCCAAGGGTAGAACTAGGACACATCACATGTCGGCACATGGTTAAGGAGTATGAACGGCATGCTTTGTAATATAGTCTCATACTTAGATAGAACTAGTTTCCCTTGCCATACTCAATCGGTGCTAGTCTTCATTCTCATAGAGTAATTCAAATTAAAGGTTCACAATAGAGGGTTCCATAACAAGTTCATAACCCAATTATTTACCGTACCAAAGAGGCCCTTTAGGGTTACCTTACAATGGAGACAAGAAGCTCATTATGGCTTTCCTATGATTTGATATGATGTCGTTCCATCCAATCAACCTTAAGTCGATGATCCTTTATTTTGAAGGATTCCATTACAACTTTCTACTTCAATGTACAAACCTTACCACTAGGTTCAAGGTTTCACATAAAGACTCTCTTAACATCATTCAATGTCACACATCATTCATACATTCAAGATTTAGAGACTTAAGCCCCCTAATTAAAGACATCATATATTCATATTCGTACAAGCATCAAGTAAGGGACATAATTCAACCATGACAAGACACCACATACTTCACCTTAGCACATATTACTGGACATTCTATAAGCACATACGAATAATTATCATCATATTAAAGTCATCTTACGCACTACCATATCATCATCAATATAACTATTATATGCTCATATAGTTAAGTAGAGACAACCATACATCGACCCTAAGACTACACACATAAGCATATAGTAATAGTCTACATGATTTCCAAACATACATACAAAGAACACATACTTTCACATTGCTTCAGAAATAGATATACATACTCATACTTAACATAAAACAACTATACTAAACATCATAGTACTTCAAGTAGTGCCTACAAGGCTATGATCATCATATTGCAAAAAGTAACTCCGACAAGGCCACATCAATTCACATAGCATTGCCACCATAAGTGTACCATACCAATAAAAACTCAATTAAAGTCTAACTAACATAAAATAAAAGGAATTAGGGCAGCATACCCCACTCCATATTACCACTTTGATTTCAATGCTAAAACATCCAATTTGATATCATAAGGCCCTTACCGAAGGCCATAACCAACAATTCAATACAATTATATCAATAATCAGTGAAACTAGGTCAATTCATTACAAACTTATACATCAATCTAATACAACCTAGATATCAATTGAATATAGTTATTGCATCATTAGAAAGACCATTGAAATCTACACTAGAATGTATAAGCATTAAGTTCATATCAATTCAATAAGTTTAACATTCAATATATCTAAGAATGTACAATGTTCAATTGATAAATTTTAAACAGCCTATAAACCAATTAACCATAACCTATACATGAATCAAAAGCCCATAACAATCTACACATGAATTCATCAATATCAAATCATAATCACATAACCCATATTTTAGTCCAAATGGAGAGATTTGTGGATGTCAAGGGTTCATGGAAAATTTAATTGGAAAACATAAATTATATCATATATAAACGTTTGAAAGACTTACATGCAATAACCCAAGACTTAGAGTAGAAATTGGACTTTTTCATCTTTTTGAAATATTTGAAAATCGTCTTTGAAATTGGATCTAAGGTGATATAAATACTTAGATGAAGAACTTCCATACCTTATTAGAATAATCCAAAGCTAATTGAAGAGGAAATTCCACTGAAGACCCATCTTCAACCTCCATCTTCACTTTGAACTCTCATGGAGGTTTTTGTAGAAACTTTTGGAGGGAATATGTTTTTATTTAGGTTTTAGGGTTATAATAAGAGTTTGATGACTTATATACTCCTAAAATACCGATAAACAATCATAAAAACCGTCTTCACCTTTAATAAGACTTGGGGTGAATTTACAACTTCACCCCTCAAGTTATCAAAAATGTGGCAAGAAAACAGGCAGCCCATCAACGCATATACCAACGGACCATGGTCTCACCCACGCCCTGTCGTTGGGTCTCGTGGGTTGCACCTACAACTCCCCAACCTTCAAGAAACTTGGCTCCATCAAGGAGACCCATCGATTAGTCGTTGCCTGGTTGACTTGCCGTCGATTGGGTCGTTTTTTAGCCAATGCCTGGCAGTGTTAAGCTCAAATGTTGAGGTCCTCCTTTAGGGCCCCTTGTGGGTCCTACATGTAGTCATACCCGAAAGTTTCCACCCAAAATATGTTTTTATACAAGTTTAGGACATACCACATGAGTTTCATCCGAAACAAACACGTAGAACTCGATGAAACATACATAGACACACAAGGTCATTTTATGAAAAACCATTTGAACGTAATGGACGTTCTTGAATGTTTGACTCCAAACTTCGTGAAACTTGACACACTGCCTATATAAACCATATAAACTCATTTAAGAACCTTATAATCTCATGCATCACTCATAAACATATTAAAATACATATGAGGCACATAGGTGACTTAGTCGTCGAACGTCTTAGTCGTCCCTTGACATTTGACTTCCAAAGAACCTAAACTCTGATACACTGCCTCAAACCCATATTATAAACCATTTTAGGACTTTAGACAATTATGACATACCACTTAATATTTAGAATGTTTCTATAGTACAACAAATACTTAGTAGGTGAAGTTTTCACATTCAATTAATTAATTGCATAGTCTAATTTATTCAGAATAGAAAACTACAAAAGGTTTTAGTCCACAACAATGAGGCATATTCAAATTCATAAGGAGTACAAAACTTAAAACAAGTTAGTCTCCAAACAAAATTTAACATATTAGTTATCACATAGAAATGTTTTTCTTTTCAAATACCCTTCCGACTATATCATTTGGCATACTATTTAATTAAACAAAAATGTGCTTCTCTGAATTTGAAAGATAATGAATTTTACAGGCAACACTATTTGCCACAAAAAATTCATTCGTCAACATACAATTTGAATATCTTTTTCCAAAGATACACATGAAAAAAATTAAAAACCTTTAACTTTGAGAAACTATTTTCCCCCTTAGATAAATAATAAGAAGGTTACTTGGTGTAATGTTTAAGGAATACCACAAATTTTTTTTGGTTACGTTCTCACTTTGATCTTGCTAAACAAAACAATGAATTATAAAGAAGTAATGCATTTATCTTCAACTTCTATGATCATATTCTCATAATCAGTAGTATACAAAAAAATACTAATAGTATATTAAATTCCTTAAGATTGTTTTTCATCTTGTATTCCTAAGACCCTTAGAACAAAACTTTGGAAAACTTGATAAGACACAAAAAAGTTTAAGAACATTTTCACAACAAGAAAATTTGAACTATTAGAGAAACTTGATAAAAAAATTAGTAAAATATACAAAATATTTTTCTTGAAGAAGAATTATTGTCAATCTATATTTAAAGAATCTTATTGATTCCAACAAACTTTGAAAAAAAATGAAGTAATCAATGTTTAATGAACCAGTGAAAAATAGAAGAACAAAAATAAATTCACAAATCTAAAATTTGACACATACCAAAATTTCAAATAATAGAAAGAAGATCAAGCCCAATGAATGCACAATGTCCCCTTAAGGAAATTATTTCCCTCTAGTATCTGAGGTTTGATTTGGAATATGTCCTCTCATGATAGAATGATCTCAATCACCAGTATATTGTTACTCAAACACTAGTGTCAGCGAGCCACTCAACGGCTGTAAAGTACTCATAGAATACTAGATTTAGTAGTAGAAGAAGAAGTCTAGGAAATCCTCTTTCTAAAATGAGAGGAAATTCCTCAATTTAAAGAAAACAAAGGGTAGTGCGAAAAAAGTTCTTATTGTGCCTTACCGGAAAGGTCACAAGCCTTTGGAAAAGTCACAATCTTTTTAAAAGGTCGTCACCTTTCACAAAAGTCACAACTTTTCATAAAAGTCACAACTTTCCATGAAAGTCGCAACTTTTCATAAAATTCGCAACTCTTCATAAAATTCGTAGCTCTTCATTTTTCATTGACACCTATTAAAACCCAACATAATTAAAACATACTCTTACATGAAATACTATGAATTTGAATGGTGACTATGGCTGGAAACTCCCATCTTTTCAACAGTCTTTCAGGTCGAAGAGGCAAATATATATATTGATATACCGTGGTTTCACGGTATAATTAATGCTTTTTCCTTAAGTTTAGTGTGTCCAAAAGCCTTTTTGTGCTAATTTTGATATAAGTTTCTCTTTGTTTTGCAGGAAATCTGTCCAAAGTTGAATGCGGAGATTTTGAGCGAAAATTGCAGAAGAGACCACCTACGGAGCATATGACGGTCCGTCGTGCTTGTGACGGTCCGTAGGTGGCAGCGTAGAGTAGCTGCTGAAGGAAGATGGGGAAGTCTAACCAAGTGTGGGATTACGAAGCTTGTGACGGACCGTCATGGCCATGACGGTCCGTCCTGCATGTCCGTCGTGAAGATCAGAGAAGTGATCCCAGTACCTAGATTCCAGGAGTTGAAGTATTTTGAAACGAAGACCCTCGACGGACCATCGTGCCTATGACGGTCCGTCACACTGGCCGTCGAGGGGAATGAAGAAAGCAGCTGAAGAAATTGGACAAGTGTGGGACGACGGAGCCCACGACGGTCCGTCATGACTACGACGGTCCGTCGCGTGGTCCGTCGACCCAGCCGCGTTTTGGCAGATTTCCAGAAATTAGAATCCTTGTTTAATTAGGTTTTTATTTTTTATAAATAGTTCGAAAAACCTCGTTTTTGAGGTTAGACTCTTTGATTACCAAATTCCATATAGTTAGACTTTGTGACTACTAGACTTCGTGTTTTTGAGTGTTTGATTATTGGAGATTGATACAAGTGATTTTTGGTGATTAATCAAGTATAATTTCGGAATTTATTCTTTCTCATTAAAGTAAGTACATGAATTCTTGTTTAACATATTTGAATATTGTGTTTATGGCTATGAGGAACTAAATTCCATAACTAGGGTTGTGGGAACCATAGGCAAATAATGAGATAAACCCTAACTAAAATAACAATTCTAGAATAGTGTCTTGCATGTATTAATAATTCTTTCGCTTAGAAGTCTTTTTAACGGATGATCAACGTTAGAACTCGCCTTAATGCTACTTGCCGGACCAAGGAGGTAGATAAT
Organism: Solanum peruvianum; assembly: GCA_027705065.1. Classification (NCBI taxonomy): domain Eukaryota; kingdom Viridiplantae; phylum Streptophyta; class Magnoliopsida; order Solanales; family Solanaceae; genus Solanum; species Solanum peruvianum. Next base: position 8,897,306 of record JAKWJD010001756.1, on the reverse strand, counting down.
AGGAAAAGAATTATTAACATAGATTTAGTGTATACTATCTAATAGGCTAGTATTGATTGGTACGAGGTAATAACTTAGTCAAATATCGAATACGATGCTTAATATGAGGTAAAGATAAGGGTTAGGAAAGCAACACACGTAGCCGGACCAAGGTGCGGAGTGAGATTTTCTAGATGCCGGACCAAGGATTTAGAAATACATAACTTATCACTTTGCATGCAAGATACTAGGAAAGGATTGTTATAGTTAGAATTATCAGGTTACGAACCTGTGGGGAACACGTAAACCCTAGTTACTTTAATTCATTGATTAAAACCTAATATTAAAAGCTGTCAACTGTCTCTTTCAATTACATTAGTTATTTTTACTCAATAGGTAATACAAACCCCCCTTTTTATATTTTTACTTTCCAAAGAAAGTTATTGACTAAACGATAGTAATACTAGGTTAAGGTTAAGTCTAGACTATTTTCCTCGTGGGAACGATCCCAACCTCACTAGTTGGGTTATTTACTTGACACGACCGCTTTACTTCTCATTTGAGAAGTAAGTTTGAGCGTATCAAATTTTGGCGCCGCTGCCGGGGAATTTAGCTTTTAGATTAACTTGAACTTCTTACTATAGTTTAGTTAATAATTTCTTGATTTTACTTTGTTTTATTGTTTTTGATTTCTTTTCAGAACTATCCTCCTTGTATGCCAAATACACGGAGAGGAAGAGAACCGTTGTTTCCCTACGATCACGAGCTAGAGCGTACACTACGAAACATGAATCGTAATTTGGGAATCAATGATGAGGACCCAAACCAGAACATCCCAGCTCCCGCTGATGTTCATGGTCAGATGTTACCCGATGCTCCGGGTGAACATCAACAGAGGGGACAGAATCCCGCTCCACGGCCCCAAGCATACTACAGAGGCTATGATAACATAGCGGATTCGGATGGGCCACTGGTCTTGCCTCCTCTACCCACAGGCCACACTTTTGTCGTAACTAGTAGTCTGATGCAAATGCTCACTGCCAGAGGTTTGTTTTCAGGGCTACCTTCTGAGGATCCACATGCCCATATAGCTAAGGTAAGGGCAGTGTGTAAAAGTTGTGTGGGGAGGCCTGATTTGGATCTAGATGTGATAGGGCTCAGAGTGTTTCCTCTCTCACTGACGGGAGAGGCTGCTATGTGGTTCACTGAGCTCCCATACAACTCCATCTTCACTTGGAATCAACTACGGGATGTCTTCTTAGCACGCTACTATCCGGTCTCCAAGAAATTAAACCACAAAGACAGGGTGAACAACTTTGTGGCACTACCAGAAGAGTCAGTTAGTAGTTCTTGGGATCGATTCACCTCATTCTTGAGAAGTGTTCCAAATCACCGCATTGATGATGAGTCGCTGAAAGAATATTTCTATCGGGGACAGGATGATAACAATAAAGCAGTGTTGGACACTATAGCAGGTGGATCTTATGGAGAATGCCCTTATGCTGAGATTGCTGAGAAACTAGAGAAATCTCCCGTAACAACAAGCTTGGAGTACTAGGAAGTCCGATACAGGGAGAAACACCTTCGCAGTGCAGTCCACTCACAACCCAGCCACAGATGATATTCGTGAAGAAATGGCTCAGATGAGAACTGAGCTTGGGTTGGTACTAAAACATGTCGTTGGGGGTGCAGAAAAGGTTAATGCAGTCAACTATTTGGCTAAACCACCACCTCCAATCGATGAGTGTTATTATGAGGAGGATTCCTATGCAGTAAATGAACAGATGGGGGGTTTCCGACCAAGTGCCCAAGGCTCTAATCAGGAAAATTGGCGCCAAGGTCAAGGGAACCAAGGTCGGAACTATGGTAACTACAATCGCGAGGGTCATTATGTCCGAGATGGAAACTACAATCGCGACAACAACTTCAACAGGGGTAGCTATGGTAACAGAAACGACAGAAATGGACCTTATGTTCCTCCTCAAAATCGTGAAGTTACTCCTAGGGATAGTGGAGGTAGTATGTCGCGAGTTGAGGATATGTTGCATAAAATGATGAGGAGGTTTGATGCTAGTGATGAGCAAAATAAAGAGTTGAGGAATGATCTAGCGGGTATTGGGCAAAAAGTTGATACACATGCAATATCGATTAAGCAACTTGAGTTACAATTGGCCCAATTATCTGCAACTGTGAACACACGGCAACCGGGCACCCTTCCTAGCAACACTGTCCAAAATCCTAAAAATGATGGACATTGTATGGCAATTACTACTCGCGGTGGCAAGCAAACCATTGATCCACCTATGCCATCTGATGAGAATAAGGTGACAACAGAATCTGATAAAGTGGTAGATGTTGATGCTGAATTAGAGGATGAGACTGAGAAAGATGCTGAAGTGCCCAAAAAGGTAATCCCTATGCCTAGGCCACCACCCCCATTTCCTCAAAGATTAGTGAAAAAGACCGAGGATGGCAAATATCGGCGTTTTATAACAATGTTGAAGCAACTTTCTATCAATGTCCCTTTGGTAGAAGCTTTAGAACAAATGCCCGGTTACGCCAAGTTTATGAAAGATCTGGTCACAAAGAAAAGATCGGTTACTTTTGAGGATGATGACAGAATGCAGCATTGTAGTGCTATTGCTACAAGATCTCTGGTCCAAAAGAAAGAAGATCCGGGTGCGTTCACCATTCCTTGTACAATAGGGCTATTACATTTTGCGAAAGCATTATGTGATCTGGGGGCAAGCATAAATCTCATGCCCCTCTCGATTTACAAGAAGTTGGGTCTGGGTGACCCAAAACCCACTGCGATGCGGCTACTGATGTCCGATCGAACAGTAAAACGACCTATAGGGATACTCCACGATGTGTTGGTAAAAGTGGAGTCGTTCATATTTCCAGCAGATTTTGTTATTCTTGATTGCGAAGTCGATTTCGAAGTGCCCATTATTATTGGGAGGCCATTCCTTGCTACGGGAAGAGCCTTAGTAGACATGGAAAAGGGGCAGATGAAATTTCGGTTGAACAATGAGGAAGTAACCTTTAATATTTGTAGGTCCATGAAGCAGAGTGGTGAGCTCGAATCGGCATCTGCGATATCCTACAACATGGGTGAGACATTTGAGACACAAATAGAAGAACGTCTGGGTGTCGAAGCATTAGCGGCAGTGATAATGAACTTTGATAGCGATTGCATTGAAGAGTATGAGTCATTAGTCGCTGCTCTTGACCGAGGTGATGTTCGGTTTAAACCAAAGAAATTTGAGCTTGATATGAAAAATCGTGAGTCCCCACCCGCGAAACCATCTATAGAGGAAGCTCCAAAATTAGAACTAAAAGCTCTCCCACCTCATCTCAGGTATGAATTCTTAGGAAAGGGTGACACTTTGCCGGTAATCATTGCGTCAGACTTGGATGCACAACAGGTTCAGAGTTTGGTGACGGTACTAAAAAGGTTCAAAAGAGCTATTGGGTGGACTATTGCAGACATTATTGGGATCCCCCCGGTATTTGCTCTCATAAAATCCAACTCATGCCTGATTATAAGCCGAGTGTTGAGCACCAGAGACGCTTGAACCCTCCTATGCAAGAGGTTGTGAAGAAGGAAATCATCAAGTGATTGGATGCCGGAGTCATATATCCAATCGCTGATAGTAGTTGGGTATGCCCGGTTCAGTGTGTACCTAAGAAAGGGGGAATGACTGTGGTCCCCAATGAAAAGAATGAACTTGTTCCAATGAGACCGGTTACTGGATGGAGGGTGTGTATGGACTACCGTAAACTGAACTCATGGACTGAAAAAGACCATTTTCCTATGCCCTTCATGGATCAGATGTTGGATAGACTTGCCGGAAAAGGGTGGTATTGTTTTCTTGATGGGTATTCTGGATATAATCAGATTTCTATCGCACCAGAAGAACAAGAGAAAACCACTTTCACTTGTCCATATGGGACTTTTGCGTTCAGAAGAATGCCGTTTGGGTTGTGCAATGCACCCGCAACCTTTCAGAGATGTATGATGTCAATATTTTCTGACATGGTGGAGGATACTATAGAAGTTTTTATGGATGATTTTTCTGTGGTTGGTGATTCATTCGAGCGATGTTTGTCCAATTTATCAGAGGTTCTTAAGAGATGTGAAGACTGCAATCTGGTACTAAACTGGGAAAAGTGTCATTTCATGGTGAAAGAGGGTATTGTGTTGGGTCATCGCATTTCAGAAAATGGTATAGAGGTTGATCGAGCTAAAGTTGAGGTAATAGAGAGACTTCCCCCGCCGATCTCTGTGAAAGGTGTGAGAAGCTTTCTTGGGCATGCAGGTTTTTATCGGAGATTCATCAATGACTTTTCAATGATTGCACACCCATTGTGCAAATTACTGGAGAAAGAATGTAAATTTTGTTTTGATGAGTCCTCTCTTAGAGCATTCAGTGAGCTAAAAGAGAAGTTAGTGTCTGCACCTATCATTATTTCTCCGGATTGGAACAGTCCATTTGAGGTAATGTGCGATGCTAGTGGGGTGGCTCTTGGTGTAGTATTGGGACAGAGAAGAAACAAAATCCTTCACCCAATTTACTATGCTAGTAAAGCCCTAAATGAAGCCCAGAAGAACTACACAGTGACTGAGCAAGAACTCCTCGCAGTAGTCTTTGCTTTTGAGAAATTTCGCTCCTATTTGCTAGGTACTAGAGTCATAGTGCATACTGACCATTCAGTACTGAGATATTTGATGGCGAAAAAGGATGCGAAACCAAGGCTGATTCGTTGGGTATTACTGCTGCAAGAATTTGACTTTGAAGTGCTGGATAGAAAAGGGACTGAAAATCAAGTTGCTGATCATTTGTCCCGTCTAGAGGATGAAGCCATGAGAGAGTTAGGGGATAAGACTGACATCGATGATACTTTCCCCGATGAACATGTATTGGCTGCTTCACAAGACTTGATTCCTTGGTTCGCAGATTTTGCGAACTATCTGGCTAGTGATATTGTTCCATCAGACTTGTCCTTTCATCAAAGGAAAAAGTTCATGTACGATGTGAAGAAGTTCTTTTGGGATGAACCATACTTGTATAGGAGTTGTGCCGATGGGCTTATTCGGCGTTGTGTGCCAGAATGTGAAATGTTGAGTGTATTGGAGGCATGCCATTCTTCACCTGTTGGCGGACATCACAGTGGTATCCGAACCACTCACAAGATATTACAATGTGGCTACTATTGGCCAACTCTTCATCAAGATGCTCATGGGTTTGCTAAATCATGTGACAAATGTCAACGAGATGGTGGTATTTCAAGAAAGCAAGAGCTCCCTCTAAACCCCATTCTTGTGATTGAGTTATTTGATGTGTGGTGTATTGACTTTATGGGCCCTTTCGTGAGTTCTCATGGGATGAAGTACATTCTTGTAGCAGTTGATTATGTATCTAAATGGGTCGAAGCCATAGCTCTCGCAAACAATGAAGGGAAGAGTGTCACTGCATTCTTGAAAAAGAATATATTCTCCCGTTTTGGCACTCCAAGGGCCATTATTAGTGATGGGGGTTCCCACTTCTGCAACAGATTGTTCAAGGGGTTATTGGAGAAATACGGTGTTCGCCATAATGTGGCCACGCCTTACCACCCTCAAACTAGTGGGCAAGTTGAGGTATCGAATCGGGAGATCAAACAGATTTTGTCCAAAACAGTGAATGCTAGTCGAACAGATTGGTCAAGGAGGCTTGATGATGCTCTTTGGGCCTACCGGACAGCTTATAAGACTCCCATAGGTATGTCTCCATACCAAATTGTATATGGGAAAGCTTGTCATCTTCCGGTTGAGTTAGAGCATAAAGCCATGTGGGCTATGAAGAAGTTGAAATTGGATTGGAGCGAAGCTGCAGAGCAACGGTTAAATGGGTTGAATGAACTTGATGAATTTCGCCTGAAAGCCTATGAAAGCTCAGCCCTATATAAAGAAAAGATGAAGAAGTATCATGACAACAAAATTGAAAAACGAGAGTTTATGGTCGGGGATTTAGTGCTTCTATTCAATTCCAGATTGCGCTTGTTTCCAGGCAAACTCAAGTCCAAATGGACTAATCCTTACACGGTTACCCAACTATTCCCTCATGGAGCAGTTGAGTTGGAAACTAAGGAGGGTGTGCGGTTCAAGGTGAATGGACAGCGCATAAAAATCTATCTAGGGCATGCTGAATCGGCGAATGAAGTGATCGAGGCATACCATCTTGATGAAGTCTGAGTAATCAAGTGGCCCCAGTCGTGCCGCGACGTTAAATCTGGCGCTTGTTGGGAGGCAACCCAATACTTATTGTTTTTTTTAATAGTAGCATTTTTCTATTAATGGGTTTTAAATTTGCAGGCACATCACCAGGAAATTCTGCAGAAAACTACTCTGCAGCAGCCACTGACGGATACATCGACGGACCGTCGCACACGTGACGGACCGTCGTATTCATCCGTCACACCAGGTACGTATTTCTGTCATTTTTTGAAATTAGGGCACACACGACGGACACTATGACGGGGCGTCGCATGAGCGACGGACCGTCGTCGGGGACCCGTCGCGCGTTTAATGAAATTAACCTGACCCGACCCGAACGACCCTTTTCAAATTCTGACCGTTTATACTCCCGCCCCTCCATATTTCCCCCATTATTTCCTCATTCCTCTCATCTCCCCTCTCTTTTCAACTCCCCCCACTGATCATTGTCTCCACAATCTCCCCAAACTCTATCACTATCAGTTACTTGTCGGTGCTGCTGTTTTTTTGGGATCTACCTTGCTACTTGAATCATTCCCCACTTGTGTTTTCTCCATTTCCAAGGTATGTGTCTCTCAATTTGTACTCATTTCTCTTGTATTTTTATTTATTAGTTAGTATTTGATTCGTTCTTAGTCGTATCTTGTTGCCTTAATATGCTTATATCTAGACCTAGGCTCTACATGTTTGAATTTGCCATGTTCATAACCCTAGACATAGGTGATTTCACATTAATAGTTTCCTAGGTAGTTGGGATCGACACATATAGGCCCACAACACTACAAGACCAGGTGGGTTCATTGGGGTTGCTTAGGGTACCTACAGTTCTGTCTCTGATAGTCAGAACGAGACCCCGATGACGGTCCGTCATGTACACGACAGACCGTCGTAGGGTCCGTCGCATAAGCCCTAGCACCCTCCCCAACGACGCCTGTGACGGACCGTCACACCCACGACGGTCCGTCCTGCACGACCGTCATGGCGGTCAGAGATCCCTCTACCCAGGGTCTCCAAAATTTTTCCAAGTGTCCAACGACGGACACTTATGACGGACCGTCACACCCACGACGGTCCGTCCTGCACGACCGTCATGGTTTTCAGAGACCCCTCTGAAAAGGGTCTCCAAAATTTTTCCAAGTGTCCAACGACGGACACTTCCGACGGACCGTCACACCCACGACGGTCCGTCCTGCACGACCGTCATGGTTGTCAGAGACCCCTCTGAAGAGGGTCTCCAAAATTTTTCCAAGTGTCCAACGACGGACACTTCCGACGGACCGTCACACCCACGACGGTCCGTCCTGCACAACCGTCATGGTTGTCAGAGACCCTGTTTCTAAGGGTCTCCAAAAATTTTCCAAGTGTCCAACGACGGACACTCACGACGGACCGTCACACCCACGACGGTCCGTCCTGCACAACCGTCATGGTTGTCAGAGACCCTGTTTCTAAGGGTCTCCAACATTTTTCCAAGTGTCCAACGACGGACATTCACGACGGACCGTCACACCAACGACGGTCCGTCCTGCACAACCGTCATGGTTGTCAGAGACCCTGTTTCTAAGGGTCTCCAAAATTTTTCCAAGTGTCCAACGACGGACACTCACGACGGACCGTCACACCCACGACGGTCCGTCCTGCACAACCGTCATGGTTGTCAGAGACCCTGCTTGTAAGGGTCTCTAATACTTTTCCAAGTGTCCTACGACGGACTCTTACGACGGACCGTCCCACCCACGACGGTCCGTCCTGCACGACCGTCATGACGGTCAGAGACCCCTCTTTCAGGGTTCTTTCTATGTACTTCGACCAAGTACAACACGACGGACCTCATGACGGTCCGTCGTATCCACGACGAGCCGTCATCTGTCCCGTCGTGTGATACAGTTTCACTATCACTCTCACACTATTTGAAATGTTTTATGTTGAATGAGCTTGCTTGTCTTGTCTGACATTACTCGTACTAATAGTGATCCTTTTCAAGTACTATCGACCATGGCACCCAAGCAAGACCGAGCTTACGCACGCGGGTGATCCAAGTCTGTGGCCCCATCTGCACGCTTGATCATCAGGTCTGATGATGAGCGGGACCCTGAATACATGCCCCCAGGCACCTCCGCACCTTCCCGTGCTGCACGTGCCCCCCGAGCCACACCCAAGAAGACGGTGGCGTCCGGCGTAGTCACTGCCTCCCAGTCTGATGAGGAGCGCACACTGACCGGCACACCCTCTGGGTCGGCCACAAACGAGGAAGGAGCGTCTGGCTCCTTAGGAGTATCCTGGTCCGAGGAAGCTTCAGGATCTGCTGAGGTTCCCGCACCCGCCACTGCTGCAGCGTCGGCCTCGTCTGATGAGGCTGACAGTTCAGACTCCACATCCGGCGCACCAGCCCAGGTCCCCACCCCAGATCCAAACCAGCCAAACCGGTGGTGCGTTGAGGGCCAGATTCAGGTGTACTCCGACGCAAAATTCCTTACTGATAAAGGGGTAATGACTCGGACACTCACCCTGGAGCGGCGGGTACTTACAGGGAGTCTCCCCTCGATGCCGGGAATCCACAACATCTTCACCAGGCATCGCCTAGAGTGGACAGCCCGTCCATTGGGATGCTACAGTGAGGAGATGGTCCGAGAGTTCTACGCGTCCTACGTAGCGACTCTCCGATCACAGATCGACAGGCGGGCTGCTCCCGCGAAACAGGCCCCATTGGAGCAGGTTCTCGTCCGGGGCGTGCAGGTTGACATTTCCCTGCCTGCCATCCGCCGGTTCCTATACGGCGAGAGTGCAGATGCTACTCGGACCCCGACCACTGCCGAGTTTGACTATCGCTGGCAGATAGTCAAGGAGGGACACTTCATGCGCGAGCGGACACTGAGAGAGACCACCAAGAGGTGGATGGCCCTGCACCTATCAGTCGACGGCGAGGGTGCCGACTGGGTCACTGAGCCGAAGGGGGCCATCAAGAAGGCCAACCTCACTAGTTGGGTTATTTACTTGACACGACCGCTTTACTTCTCATTTGAGAAGTAAATTTGAGCGTATCAAATTCGCAACTCTTCATAAAATTCGTAGCTCTTCATTTTTCATTGACACCTATTAAAACCCAACATAATTATAACATACTCTTACATGAAATACTATGAATTTGAATGGTGACTATGGCTGGAAACTCCCATCTTTTCAACAGTCTTTCAGGTCGAAGAGGCAAATATATATATACACACCAATGTTTTGAAAAATTAATGTGTGCGGCAAGGCTTTATACTAGAATGGAACGATATGTAAGTCCCAATCCAAAACAACTAAAAATATAATTAAAGAAACGCATAGGAAAATGAAGTTTTTAACATGATTTTATAAGTACAAATAATATAATGATATAAAAGTTATCATAGAATGCAAATCAACTCTAACATCATCACTTTCAAATATTAAAAGAATCACTATTGCTTAAAATATATTATTATCACACTTCCCCCAAATGTAAGGCACCCTTTCTTGATTTTATAGTCATCAGGAAGAAGATCATCTGCATCCGCACACCTGCCAATCTTCATATCGACAAATGACATGTTGCATATCAGATATAGTCACATATAGATACAAAAGAGAAGAAATGATAGATTTATTTGGTTTTAAATATATTGCAGTTATATGGACAGAAGTAGTACATTGATAATTTTGTTTTGCATATATTGCAGTTTTATGGACAGAAGTACTGCCACTAGGAGAGCAGGGTATAGCCTCAAGGTCTATGTTAATTTTGCATGAAGATAATGCATTTTCTCGAGGACTTCTTCAATAATACATACTACAAAATCATCCACACCTCCATTTCCAATAACTCCTCTTATTTTATAAACAATATTTATTTGGATTAAGGGGTTCTTTCAAAGTACATAGAAAAACCATGAAAAAGTATTAGCAGTCTATATTTGCTAGCAAGTATGAAATTCAGTATAATATGTCTGAGATACTGATAAGTCATTTTATCTGGATCCTTCTTGCTCTCTACCAGAAACTTTGAGATTATGTCCTCCTTATCGATCTTGCAGAACAGAAAGAAGGTTAATAATTATGTTAGACGAGATTCAAAAATAGCTTTAGCATATGGAAATGCTTCATTTCTAGCTCTCCTAACATTTTAATAACTAACACTAACAAAATCTTGTTTCATTTCTAGCTGTTTTCACCTTCTTATAATCAATTTATCAACTAGTTCTTGAATGAACTTGATGTTCTTTTCAAAAGACATTAGGAGCCGATGCTGAATTATCTCTTAATTTTCCAGAATGGATCGACATAACACCAATATGAAAATGTATTTGAATAATCGAAGGCCTTGATGAATTCGTTATCATTTTTACTTCATCCATCCTGGAAGTTTAGATCAACTTTAAAGCCAACTTTAAATATTGAATACATGGAGTCTCTCATTAGCAGTTTCTACAAGTGTGCTAGAATATTTTAGCAATAAAATTTGGTAGTGATATAACCCTGAAATTCATCAAGTTCTTTAATGACATACTTGCATATAAAAAACATTGTTGGCAAGAGAGACTTAGAAACCTTGATGACTGTTAGAATACGTGCGTTCACTACCAGACACTGGACCAGGTCCCTTATCACACTCGAAGTAAGAACAAAGACTAAGAAAACAGAGAAAACAACACAAGCAGTTTACGTGGAAACTCCGTTGCTCAAGGGAGTAAAACCACGACCTGTCACACAGGATTTTCAATCATTTTTACTAATCTTCACAAGCAAAAGTGAAACCTGATTACAACCATGTGAGAATAAGTTATTAATCTCACAAGCAAGCAACAACTCTATTGCTTGAAGAGCCTAAGAAGATTTTAATCTACCCACTAAGATATCACCACTAGACAACATTGGATTCACTAAGCAACACGCAGGTTGCCCACTAAATAACCACACTCCGGATGACTTAGAATTTGACTAAGCAACACACAAGGTTGCCCACTAAATTAGTTTGACACAACTAACTTAGACTTTTCAACAAACCAAAATAATTTGATTCCTTTATAAATTAGGATCAAATTTACAATGTATGCACATAAGACACTAAGATCTAAAAACAACAAGACTCTTTAACACTATCTAATTTCTTTTTGATGAGTAGTGTTTTTCCTTAAAGATGGCCTTCACTTTTCAAGCTTATGAATTTTCAGAGAAAATCCAAGTTTAGTTTGCCAAGTTTTGAGTTTCTATTTTTTGGAAAGAGATAATATAATTCACCACAAATTCGTTGAAACACTCACATTGGCTGAAGGTCTTCTATTAGAAAAGTTCTGCACCTACACATCAGAGGTGGCAGCTTTTCTGACAACTATTTTTTCACCTTTTCACGTCGCAGTCTTGCAGGGACGAGGCCCGTTGCAAACTTCTTTGTGGGTTCTTTAAAAGGCTTGCTGGCTGACTTCCTTCTTTGGATGAATGAATATATATGGTGTTTTTCATGCTAAAAATATAAAACATACAAAAGTATTATCCGTTGAACACACACCCTCATCTATTCTGATTCGTGTAGTACACTAACGCCTCACCAACCTCTGACGTGACAGCTTTACATCTGTAACCAATCACGAATCTAATGAAGAAAACTCTACCTGGGACCAGGTACCTAAATTTGTGAGATACTGAAACATACAATCTCGTTTGCTCTTCTTATTGGTGTAGAACAGTGCAGTTTTCACCTATCACCTTACATGATAACTTTTATGGTTGTACCCTATTTGTATCTGGACGAGAGCACTCTGCAGGGACCAGTTCCCCATTTTGTGAGTATCATAAAAACACTTGGAATATAACATTTCCCCCCTTTTTGATGATAGCACACAAATATGCCTCGTAGTGAGTTTATCATTCATCTCACTGTCAGCAGTTCCAATAAAAAGGATCTGGTTCCCTGTTAGGTTGATAAGTTTGTTAAATCATCAAAACGTCATATCAAGTTTGAGCTAAAATGTCAACTTAGCTTTGAACTAACATTTCCCCCTTTTTGATGATAACATTCTTATTCACCATTTCCCCCTATCAACAAGAATTCTTGGGGTAACTAGAGTTTCATCATCCCGAAGTTTGTCAACTTTTCAAAACATCAACATAACATTTCCCCCTTTTTGATGATGACATACTTATTCACCAGTTCCCACTATCAAAAATAATTCTTGGGGTAACTGGAGTTTAATCATTCCCAAAGTTTGTCAAATCATCAAAACACCAATATAGATTCTTCCCCTTTTTTTGATGATGACAAACTTGTTCAACTTCTTCCCCATATCGACAGGATCAGGTCCTATTTAGGTAGTTAGAATTGATTCCCCCTGTCGGCAGAACCATTTCCTCTTCAAGTAGCTAGCATTGATTCCCCCTATCGGCATGACCCGTCTCTTCTTCCAACAGTGATAACACCATTGATATCATACTTTACCTTAACAAATTTCCCCGTTTTGACATCGTAAAAGCGGTTAAAAAAGTAAACCAGGTTGATAGAAATGCAGTTCAAGAAAATTCATGGCAACTTAGGCAACAATGAGCATGAGTAAAAAGGCATAAAGTAATGAGATAAGTCAGTAGAAACAGGACATTTTTCATCAATTAACATAATATCAGTCATCAAAGCATTGCAAATATGATAACAAATAGAAGCCAAAACAATGCCGAAAAAGAGTAATGAGGACTGCCATAAAGAGATAACAAGAGAAGGGATGACTTAGAGGTAAGAGATTCAAAGAATTTAATTAATAGAGCATATCACTTAGCATATGATTTCAAGAATCTTCTCTTAATGTATAACATGATGTGTGACCCGAGCTGTATGTTGAACCTTTAGGGCTATCAATTTTCCCCTTTTTAAATTATTTGTTTTGGCACCTGGTCCCTCTGATAGTGTTGTTTCATAAACTAGACTTTTAGACAACCCATTCCAGTTAACACGAGCAATTATCATAGCTTCCAACACCAGCCTGAGTATTTCATAACAAATAGATTTGTAAATAAAACAACTCAAGGCCTCCGAGATGAATAAATCAACAATTGAGGAATCAAGAAGATTTTTTTAACACCTTCTTCTTCAGAAAACTTCGAGTTCTCAAAATATCATCTTCTCCCTTTTTTAACATCATCTTTTCCATTTCTTCATTTTTCATGGAGGACTAGATCCCTCTTCATAGTTAAAACATTTTCAACAGATGATTCTACGAGAAGAATAAAGGGGTTAACAATTTGAAGTGCATTTGAAAAGAAGAAAAAAGAGAATTTAGAAACACCTTGATATTTGGAAGGTAACTTGATTTTTCTGGGGAAATAGAAAGAAATATGGAACATAAAGAAAGATAAAGGAAGTATCAGTTAGGTAATCAAAACATGAGACAACAATAAGATTCCTGAATGACAAACATGTGGAAATTGCACTAGTTCTCAAACACAATTCAAACTGGGATGCTAAAAGTGCTAATCTTCGAGAAAGAACCAGGTCCCTCTCTATAGTTTGAATGTGATTGCCTAGATAATTCCTAAACTCCCTATTCTTTCAAACCTTTTTCCATGTGTGTATTCCTACAAAAGGAATGAAACTGAACTTGCTAAAACATACATAACTGAAAAGCAAGGATACCTGCTCTTTTTGCATAGTCATGAAAGAGTTGATTGCTTTAGGCAGGATCTATTTAAGAAGATTTTAGCATTTCCATCATCTTCTTGATTACTTCAGTCAAATTTTTAAGAGCTTCAAGTTGATGCTTGGCTTACAAGAGCTGATTCCATCAAACTTTACTTGCTACATTTATCGTCTCAGTTGATGAAACACCAATTGAATCTTTCCTTTTAATTTCCCATGAGTGAAAGATCAGCGTATATCATAATCAACTCTTGAGGTACTCTTTCCATTAGCTTGATACCCAGCATAATCAAAATTACCATATGCTCCAAATCAAAAGTCTCCCAATGGACAGAATAGGACCAGGTCCCCCTGTCTTCTTCAAATATCTTCAGATTCTAAAAGAATCCTTCAACACTGATTTCTTTGGACATGAGTCTTTGAACCTATTTTGAAGTGATTGTTGAAGAGTTATTTGGACAGCCTATCAGCTTGTTGGGAATTAAGTTGTCATACATTGCTTCTTGTAGTGGCTCCAGTTTGCCCATCACCTCGGCCGTTTTGGTGACCACCATTACCTCGACCAGTGCGTCCTCCCGAATGACGGCCTCTTCCATAACCACCTCTACCTCTAACAATTGGAGGTTTGTAACTGTGTTTTGGACAATACCTCTTAATGTGTCCAGTCTCCCCACATCCATAACATTCTCTGCATTCAAGCATCGGCCACTCAAAGAGGTGTTGACCGGTCTGAGGTGGACCCCCAACTACAGTTTGTAGTGAAGACTGAATTGGTCGGACTGAGTAACCTCCGGAACCCTGTCCTCTAGAATAAGAACCATTAAACTCACCTCCCTTTCGAAACCTTTTTGATGTCGACGCCATGGTGAAGTCATCTGGCTTTACTCCTTCCACCTCTATTACAAATTCTACCACTTCCTGAAAGGATTTCGCTGTAGCCGCTACCTGTAAGGCTGAAATCCGCAACTCTGACCTCAACCCCTTCACAAAACGACGAATCCACTCTTGTGGACTGAAAAAAAGTTGGGTGGTGTATCTGGATAGTGCACGAAACTTGGCCTCGTATGCAGTAACCGACATCCTACCTTGCTCTAGACTTAAGAATTCATCTCTTTTCCTATCCCTCAAAGTCCGTGGGATGTACTTTTCCATAAACAAGCTAGAGAATGAGGCCCAAGTCATAGGTGGTGCCTCTGTTGGTTGACACTCAACATGTGACCGCCACCACATTTTGGCGTTCCCTTGAAACTGATAACTCACGAACTCCACACCAAACCGTTCTACTATACCCATCTTGTGTAGTAGCTCATGACAATCAACCAGGAAATCGTAAGCATCCTCAGATTCAGCACCCTTGAAGACTGGAGGTTTCAATTTCAAAAACTTACTGAAAAGTTCATGCTGATCATTTGTCATTATAGGCCCTGTAGTCAGACGAGGAAACATGCCTATTTCCAATGAGGCATCCATACGGGGAGCCATAGTGGCTGCATGTTGTACCTCTGAGACCGGAGGTGTTGGTGCAGAAAACACTGGAGTTGCCTGACCCTGATCAGATAACCCGCTAAGATAAGCAAGAACATGATTGATCATCTCTGGGGTAGGTTGGGGTGGAAATTCCTCATTTTGCACTTGTTCATTCTCCCCTTCCTCACCCTCTCTTACTACTTCCTCAGTCGGTGGGGGAGTCACTGCCCTAGCATCAGATGGGCTAGGCACTTGTCCTCTTCCTCTAGAGGACGTCCTCCAACGACCTCTACCACGGCCTCTTACCCCTGCTCTTCCTCGAGCCACAGCCCCAGTGGCTGGCTCAGACGTTTCTTGTCTTGCCGGTGTTGGTGTTGGCGCGGTCGTTGCTCTAATTCTAACCATCTGCGAAATAGAGTGAAGATGGTCAGATACCAATTTGTATCACCTAGATACCAATTGGATTCAAGTAGTAGCACGAAAGAAAGAAAGAAAGAATGGAATTTTCCTAAAGTCTTATACCTCTCAAAGTAAAGTAAAGGCGTCCCCCTACCGTTCCTTAAGACTCTACTAGACTCGTTCTTGTGTGATGAGACCAACGAACCTAATGCTCTGATACCAAGTTTTTCACGACCCAAAACCGGGACGCGACTAGCACCCACACTTACCCTCCTATGTGAGCGAACCAACCCATCTAAACCTTAACATTTCAATGTATATCAGCAGAAAGTAATGCGGAAGACTTAAACTTATTAATAAAAACCAATTCAATAACTATTAATATTCAACATCTATTATTCCCCAAAATCTGGAAGTCATCACCACAAGAACATCTATAATCAAATGACTAAACTAAGAGTATTCTAAAAGCTAAAACAAGTAAAAGCTAGTCCATGTCGGAAATTCAAGGCATCAAGACTTGAAGAAGAAGATCCAGTCCAAGCTAGAAGCATTAGCTCACCCTGAAGATCCGGTGTGACGAAGAATGGCTAGAATTACTGTTGAGTTGAAGACGACGGCACGTTTGCTGCACTCCACAAATAACAAAGAAGAAAACATAAAAGTAGGGGTCAGTACAAAACACGGGTACTGAGTAGATATCATCGGCCAACTCAAAATAGAAAACAATATATATATCATTTAATATCATAATAAACTATAATACTCAACATGTAGCAACAACAAGTACTATAATCATCAATAAGTACTACCAAGTTCATCCATGAGGACTCAAACCTCAATATCATACTCATTTGGGAATTAGGTTCATTAGATTGAGTATATTAACATATTTCGAGATTCATTATCTTTATTCCCCTCGTGTCGGTACGTGACACTCCGCTCCATATACTATCCTGGTGTCGGAACGTGACACTCAGATCCTCATTCTATCCTGGTACCGGAACGTGGCACCCGATCCATATACTATCCTGGTGTCGGAACGTGACACTCCGATCCATATACTATCCTGGTGTCGGAACATGACACTCCGATCCTCATTCTATCCTGGTACCGAAACGTGGCACCCGATCCATATACTATCCTGGTGTCGTAACATGACACTCCGATCCTCATTCTATCCTGGTACCGGAACGTGGCACCCGATCCCCTAGTCTCACCACTTTCGTTCATCAAGCCTTCTTTTATACCAAGGCATCACCATTAACAAAGTAGATTAGGGTTTATTTTCAAGATTTGGGATTTCAATAACTTTATCATGCTTATTTATTTCACAATTACATAATCATATTCATGCAAGCATACGATTAAGCATATAGAAGGGTTTACAATACTACTAACACATATCATTCACTATTAAGAGTTTACTACGAATAGTGTGAAAACCATAACCTACCTCCACCGAAGATTAGTGATCAACAAGCAAATTCCAAAGCTTTGTATTTTCCTCTTCTCGATATATTCTCTCTCTTTCTCTTTGTTCTTTCTAGTTTTTTTTATTCAAACACCCTTTCTTTTATCCTAATTAGCATATAATTAAGTATAAAAGATGACAATAATACCCCACTAATTAACTCAAGGTTACCTCTTCTAACCCCCAAGTAACTAGACTTATTAATATTAACCCTCTAACTTTATAATTAAGGCATGAATAGTCAAAAACGTCCCTTAAAACGTGTAAAGAAATCCGACCCAGACTGGGATTACGCAGTCTGTGATGGGCCGTCGTGCCTGCGACGGTCCGTCCTGCAGGTCGTCGCATAGTTCAGAGACCCAATTTCCACCAAATGGTCTTTGACGGTCCGTCACGCCTGTGACGGTCCGTCCTGCCATTCCGTCACGAAGTTCAGAGAGTCGATTTTCAGTACCAAATTTCAGAATTTCTAAGTGTTTTGAAACGAGACCATGCGACGGTCCGTCGTGTCCATCAGTGTCCGTCGTGAGGTCCGTCGTTTCAGCTAGTTTTCCAGAAATAAAATCTGCTGGTCAAAACGACTAAACAGGTCGTTACATACAGATTTAGTATTTCTTATAGATTAGGATTTTGGATTTACAGATTAGGGTTTTGGATGAGTTTAAAATGAATTTAGGGTTTATTTTAGTATTAATAGAATTTTTAGTGTTTCATTAAGTGTAGGGATTAGGGATTCTTATAATTTAGGGTTTTAAGTTAGGGTATTTTAAGTCTAAGGGTATTGGGTTATGATAATTAGGGTTAAGGGCTTTCATCTTACTAGGTTAAGGTTTTTATTGTTTTATATGTGTAAGGTATAGGTCTTAATCTTTCTTTTTTTGTATTTTGTAATTTTTTTAGTATATATGATATAGGGCTTTATAGGTTTTGAAGTTAGTATTTTTAGGTTGAGGGAATTTCAGGTATTTTACCTTTTTTAATGGTTTGTTAGGGTTATTTTTGCGTGTTTCAGGTTTAAGGTTTATATTTTTTTTGAATTAGGGTTAAATTTTTGGGTTTTGTAGGGGTTTCAAATGGTTATTAGGAATTACTTTAGGGCTTAGAAGAGTTAGAATTTCGTAAGGTTTAGGGTTTTTGATATTTTATTTAGGGTTATAGGTTAGGGATTTGGATTCAGGGATGACGACTTTATTATGTTTAGGATTTTGGATGACTGTTTTTGTCCTTGTTTCAAGGCTTTAGGTCTTTCGATTTTTAGGTTAGTGTTTTTTTGGTATTTTTAAGTTTAGGGTTTTAGGTCTTAGGTTTTGTATTTTTGTTGGATTTTTTTAGGTTTTAGCTTATATGATTTAGGGCTTTATAAGGCCAAGAGTTTTAATTTTTTTTAGGGTGTAGGGGTTTTTAGGGTTAAGCGTTTCATAGTTATTTAGGGTTATAGGCTAAGGGTAAAGAAATTTTATTGTGTTTTTTAGGTTAAGGGTTTATGGGTTAGGGGTAAGGGTTTGGGGCTTATAATTTTTTCAAGGTATGGATTCAAGGTTTTAGATTAGGGACAAAGGTTTTTCTAGGTTTAAGATTTTTGTTAAGAGTTTAAATTAGGTTTTGATGGTTTAGGTCTTTGTGTTTTTAAGGTTAAGATTTTTAATCATTTGATAGGTTTAAGGCTTAGGACTTATCTTTTTTTTGTGTGTTTCATAGTTATGCATGCACGATTTAAGGCTTTATAGGGTCTATATTTTAGTGGTTTTTAGGTTTAGTTGTTTTGGGGTTCTCTAAGGTTTTTTTTGGTTAAGTATCTCTTAGGGTTGGGGGATTAGGTGTTTTTTTGTATTTTTGAGAAATAGGGTTTATGGAACATTAGGATCTAGGATATCAAGATTAGTGTTTTGTATGTGTATAAATAGGTATACCGTTTCATTTTATGTTATACAAGATTTAGTAAGGTCAAGTATGTCGGGTTTACAATTTACGATTCTCCATGGATTTATAATACACTTAGGGTTTTTTTTAATGTTCAAAGAATTTAGGGTTTCTTAAGGTTTAGGCATTTGGTTTTCTTAGACTTTAGGATTTTTTGTTAGGGTTAACTTCTTTCATTTAAAAAATTATGGTTTTTATGTGATAAGCTTAGGGTTAGGTCTTAGAGTTCTTTTAAATATATTTCTTAGGGTTTAACATATATGATATTAGACTTTATGTTGTTTTCATCTTAGTCTTTTAGATTCAGGGAACTTCGGTTATTTTAGGTTTCTTAAAGTTTAAGTGTTTCTTCGGGTTTTTTTGTGGTTTTTATGTTTACGGTTTACAAATCTTTAGGATTAGTGTTTGAATCTTAGGGTTTTGTTAGGGTTTTAAATAGTTTTAGGATTTATTTTAGGCTTATAGGATTTACGGATTCTTAAGGTTTAGGGTATTGGGATTCTTAGGTTTTTTTTAGATTTAAGGTTTAAGGTAATGGCTATGGGCTTTGGACAGATGGTTTTATTAAGTTTATTGTTTTATATGATGGGTTTTGATTTGGTTTTACAACTTTAGGGATTTGATTTTTTAGGTTAATGTTTTTTAATGATATTTTAAGGTTAAGGTCTAAGTCTAGGATTTTTTTTTTGTGCGTTTTTAGGGATTAAAATGTATGATTTATGGCATTATAAGGTTCTGGGCTTAGTGTTTTGCGGAGTTAGGGGTTTTTAAGGGTTAAATGTTACATAGTTTTTAAGGATTTAGGGCTAAGGATATATATTTTTTTTGTGTTTTTTAGGCTTAGGGTTTATTAATTTTGAGGATTTAACATTTAGAGCTTAGGTTTTTTAGGGTTTTTAAATGGATTTTTTGTATTTCAGATATTATAGGATTTAGGGTTTCATAATGTTCAACATTTAGGGTTTCTTCGGTTTTTGGGTATATGATTTTGAGTTTTTTAATACGGTTTACAGTATAGGATTTAGGGTTTTTTAAAGTTTACGGTTTAGGATTTCATAGGATTTTAGATTCAGGATTTATGATTACAGGTAAGGGTTTACAGTTTAGGTCTTACTGTATTTTTTGTTTCGAATTTTAGTTTAAGGGTTTATCTATACTTTGGCTTTATGGATTACAATTATATGGGTTTAGGGTTTTGAATTGATTGCTTTCGATAGGTTCTTAGGGTTTATGACTTTGAGTGTTTTTTGTTAAGGTTTTTTAGGGTTCTAGGTTTAGGATTGAGGTTTTAGTAGTTTTTGGGTTATTAGGGCTTAGAATATACAATTTAGGGATTTTTATGGTTAAGTGGTTCTTTTCGATTTTTTAAGTCTAGGGATTACCCTATAGAGTTTTTCGTGTTTTTATAGATTTAAGGTTTATGTGTTTTTAGGTTTTAGGGTTCAGAGCTTAGGGTTTTTGAGGAGTATATATGGATTTAGGGTTTCTTAAGGTTTCTGGGTTTACGATTTTTGGATTTTAGGTTGTAGGGCTTTGTGTTAAGGCTTTAGGTCTTATGGTTTCTTTAGTTTATATTGTTTATGGTTTTTTAAGTTTAGGATGGAGGGCGGAGGTTTCTTTGTGTGTCTAGGGGTTAGCATACACGATTCAGAGCTTTATAGGGTTTAGGGTTTGAAGTTTCTTATGTTTAATTGTTAAGGCTTTTAAAGGGTTTTTATGTGTTTTCAACTTTGGTTTTATGGATTTTTTTGGGTTTAGGTTTTACAAATTATTGTTTTGTATTGAATTTTTCCCATGGTTTTAGGTTTTAATCAAGGTGTATAGGATTTAGAGTTTCTTAAGGTTTAGGTTCTTAGGTTTAGTATTTACGATTTTAGTTTACGGTTTTGGGTGAAGAGCTTTGCGTTATTATTAGGCTGTGTTATTATTTGGTTTTCTAGGTTTAGGGTTTAGAATTTTTGTATTTTGGTGGATTTAGCATATACAATTTAGGACTTTGTAGGTTTTATAGCTTAGAGTTTTTTAATGTTAAGGGGTGTTAAGAGATTTTTTTGTGATATTTAGGGTTCTCAAGGATTAAGTTTTTCTTAGGGTTTTTTGAGGGATTAGGCTTCCGGGCGTATATTTGATTCTGTGTTTTTAAGGTTTTGGGTTTACGGATTTTTAGGATCTACGATATTAAGATAAAGGTTTAGTAAGGTCTTTTTATTTTTTTATGGTTTATAGGACATAAGATTTCTTAAGTTTTAGAGTTTAGGGTTTTGTTAGGGTTTTGGTGACGATTTAGGCAATTAGTTTAGGGTTTTCTTCAATTTTTAATTTTAGGTTAAGTACTTTATTTAGGTTTTTAGGGTTTTGAGTTTTGAGTGTTTTTTGTTAAGGCATTTTAGGGTTTTATAGTCTTAGGATGTAGGGATTAGGGTTTTTTTTTTTCGTTTTTAAGGATTATTATATATGATATAGGGTTTTGATTTTGGAGGTGTTTAGCTGTAGTTTCTTTTGGGTTTCCTAAGGTTTTTAATCTTAATGTTCTTCATACGGTTTAGGGCTTAGTATTTTTTATGCTTTTAAAAATAAGGTTTATGGATTTTTAAGATAAATGATTTCAATCCTAGAGTTTTATAGGTGTTTTAAATAGTTATAAGAGTTTATTTTTGGTTTTACTTAATTTAGTAAGGTTTAGGATGTTCCATTTAGAGTGAAGGTTTCTCAATTGGGTTAGAAAGGATTTCAACTTTATTTTAGTGTTTGTAGAATTTAGGGTTTCTTAATGTATAGATATTAGGGTTTCTTAGGATTTAGTATTTTATGTTACATTGTTTTTATGTTTAGGATATTTGGTTAAGCTTTTTAGAGTTAGGGGCATTGGTTTTATATGGTTTAGGATTTTTCGGTTCTATAGGTTTATGATTTAGGTATTAGTATTTTTATTGTCTTAGGTGTTTGGAATATACAATAAAATTTCTTATAGGGTTTTGAGCTTAGTGTTTTTATGTTGAGGGAATTTTGGGTATTTTAGGTTTTTAAAGTTTATGTGTTTCTTAGGATTTTGTTTTTTGTTTTTTTGCTTTGTGGCTTACGAAGTTTTGGATTTATGTTTAAATATAGTGTTTTATAGGGTTTTAAATATTTTTCAAGATTTATTTTAGGTATTATAGGATTTGAGGTTTGGTAAGGCTTAGAGTTTTGGGTTACTTAGCATTTTGATTTTAGATTTAGGGTTTTAGGTTAGGGCTTGGAGGTTAGGGTTGATGGTTTAATTAATTTTAAGGTTTTAGATGACGGTTTTTGTCTTTGTTTTATGACTTTAGTGCTTTGGGTTTTTTTATTAAAGTTTTTTTAGGATATTTTATGTTTAGGGTTTAACTCTTAGGATTTTTTAGGATTTAGCATATATAAGTTATGACTTTATAACAAAGCTTAGAGTTTTTTGGGTTTAGGGGTTTTTTAGGGTTACTGTTGTATATGTTTTTAGGGTTTAATGTTAAGGGTATATATTTATTTTTTTGAGTTTTTAAGGATTAGGGTTTATGAATTCTTAGGATTGAAGGTTTAGAGTTTGGGTTTTTTAGAGGTTTTAAATAGTTTTAGAGTTTACTTTAGGGTTTATAGGACTCAGGGTTTCATAAGGTTCAAACTTTAGAATTTATTATTGTTGTGGGTATATAATTTTGAGTTTTTGGATATGGTTTAGGGGATATGATTTGGTTTTACTCAAGGTTTAGGATTTCTTAGGTTTTTTTGTATAGGATTTAGAAATTTTTTATAGCATTTAGGGTATCATATTTTAGGTTTTTTAATGTTTAGGGTTTAGGATTTCTTAGGGTTTTAGATTTAGGATTTATTATTTTAGGTTAGGGTATATGGTTTAGTGGTTACTCTATTTTTATATTTTGGCTTTTATGTTAAGGGTCTTACATGTATTTTAAGCCTTTAGGTTTTTTCGGTTAAGATTTTTTTTAGTTTTATAGGTTTATGGTTTCTGATTAATGACTTATCTAGGTTATTAGGGATTATGGCTTTGAGTTTTTTTTTTTTTTTGGTAAATGTTCTTTAGGTTTCAAGGCTTAAGGTTTAAGTCTTAGAGTTTATTGTGGGTTCAAGTTTAAAATATACAATTTTGGGATTAATAGGTTTTAGAGTTGAGAATTTCTTTATTTACGCATTTTGTATTTTTTAGACTTTTTTATGGTTTACTGTTTTCTAAGGTTTTTTTTAGGCTTAGGCATAAGCACATAGGTTTTTATTCTTTATTTAAGTTTATGGTTTATTAATTTTTAGATTTAAGGATGTAGAGCTTAGGATTTTATAGGCGTATGAAATGAATTTTAGTCTTTATTTTAATGTTTATTGGATTTAGAGTTTATTAAGATTTAGGGTGTAGGATTTAGGGTTTTAGTTTAGGGTTTGGGTTTTAGGGCTTAGTGTTAAGACTTTACGGCTTAGGATTTGTTAGTTTTATTTTTATGGTTTTATAGGTTTAGAATTTAGGGCTGAAGTATTTTTTTGTTTGTTTGTTTGAGGGATAAGCATATACTATTTAGGGCTTTATAGGGTTTAGCGCTTAGTGTTTTTAGGTTTAGTTGTTTTAGAGTTTTTGAGTGTTTTAAGCTTATGTTTTATGAATTTTTAGGATGTAGGTGTTTACAAATTATTATTTTGTTGGGATTCTTTATGGTTTTATGATTAAATTTAAGGTTTATAGCATCAAGGTTTCTTAAAGTTTAGGATTTTACATTATGGTTTGGAGTTAAGATATTTGTGTTATTTTTAGGTTATGCTTTTTTGGATATAGTTTTATAGGTCTAGGGTTTATATTTTTTGTTTTTTGGGTTATTTACAATATAAAATTAAGGGAAATATAGGTTTTAGAGCTTATAATTTTTTTTATGTTTAGGGTTGTTAATAGAATTTTTGATTTATTCTAAAAGACTAAGTATTTCGTAGGATTTTTGTAAGGATTAGAGTTTAGAACTTAGGTTTTTTTTTGTGTGAGTTTTAGGTTTATGGTTTACGGATTTTTAGGATCTAGAATTTCAAGCTTAAGGTTTTGTAAGGGATTTGAAAGGTTTTTTTGGGCTTCTAGGATATAGGGTTTCTTAAGATTTAGATTTTAGGGTTTTAAAGGGTTTTAGGTTTAGGATTTAGGATCTCAGGTTAGGAATTAGGGTTTTCTTAAATTTTGACTTTAAGAATCCATAACCTACCCTTTGTGTAAAAAGGTAGAGATAATGGTGTTAGTACAAGAATAGACTAGGTATGTCAACAATGCAAAAACACGCAATTAAAAGGGACATTTTACTTTCAAAACCATGCATCATGCCTTTTTATGAAAACATCATAAAACTTTGATACAATAAATTCACATACTTCATATAGGCATATTAAATGTTCAAAACATCATATAAGACCCCACATTGCAATTAAGGTGTATAAGTCACCACTTTACAATAAGCACCATTACAATAATAGTGAGCGTATTTCAGGTGTACAGTAAACTCTCTCCATTTACTTTAACTCCTTATCTTCTCAAGTAACCCTCTATTGATTCCTTGTGCAAATTATAGACAATGTCCCATAATACTATCCGCACTCAAACATTACATTAAGTCCACTAGGGAATCATGCATACAACCTTCCTTAACCCAACACATGCTGTAACAACCTGTTTAGTCGTTTTGAGCAGCAGGTTTTATTTCTTGAAAAAGTGGCTAAGTCGACGGATCCCACGACGGACCGTCATGAGAACGATGGACCCTCGAGGGGGTCTCGTTTCAAAACACTTAGAATTTTGAAAATTGGGTAATGAGATCGACTCTCAGAACTTCGCGACAAAATGGCAGGATGGACCATCGCAGACATGACGGGCCGTCAAAGACTCCTTAATGAATTGAGTCTCTGAACTTTGTGACGGAAGCAGCAGGACGGACCGTCGCAGGCATGATGGGCCGTCACAGGCTGCGTAACCCTAACTAGGTCGGATTTCTGTTAAATGTTTTAAGAGGCGTTTGGGACTATTCCTGCTTATAATTATAAAGTTAGTGGTTGAATGTTAATAATTCAATTACTTGGGGGTTAAAGGAGATAACCTTGGAATAATTAGTGGGTTACTTTTGTCATCTTTTATACTTAATTATATGCTAATTAGGGTAAAAGAAAGAGGGTTTGAATAAGAAAAATAGAAAGAACAAGGAGAGGGAGAACGAATGAACGAGAGAGAGGAGAAACGAAAAGGAAAGCAAAGCATTGGAAAAGTAGATTGCTTGATCACAATTGTTCGGTGGAGGTAGGTTATGGTTTATGCTATTCATAGTAAACTCTTAATAGCGAATGATATGTATTGGGTAGTATTATAAAGTCTTCTATATGCTTAATTGTGTGCTTGCATGATATGAATATTCTAGTTGTGATGTGTAACGACCTGTTTAGTCGTTTTGAGCAGCAGAATTATTTCTGGAAAAACTGGCTGAGACTACGTGTGTCCCGACGGACCATCGTGGTCACGACGGCCCGTCAAGGAGGTGTCGTCCCATGATACTTAGAATTTTGAAATTGGGTACTGAAAATCGACTCTCTGTAAATTGTGACGGACCTGCAGGACGTGCCGTCACATCCACGACGAACCGTCGTGAGTTTCCGTTGCAAAACACTTCAACTTTTGAGAATTTGGTACAAGAAATGAGTTTCTGACCGTCATGACGGAGGACCAGGACGGACCGTCACGGCTGTGACGGGCCGTCACAGGCCACTTGAGCTCGAGGGAGCTGCGACGACCACCGTGACGGACCGTCGCAGGCACGATGGCCCATCACAGGTTGCGCAGTCCCAGGCAAACTAGGATTTCTCCACACGTTTTAATGGTCATTTTTGACTATTCTTTCCTTAATTATAAAGATTGAGGGTTAACATTATAAGTCTAATTACTTAGGGGTTAAAAGGGGTAACCTTAAGTTAATTAGTGGGGTTTTATTGTCCTTTTTTCACACTTAATTATATGATTAATTAGGGTAAAAGAAAGAGGGTTTGAACATAAGAAAACAAAAGGGAAGAACAAAAGAAAGAGAGAGGGCAGTCGATCAAAGGGGAGAATAACAAAGCTTGGGAATTTCTTGTTGATTTCAATTCTTCGGTGGAGGTAGGTTATGGTTTATATTACGATAATCGTAGTGAACTCTTGATAGTGAATACTATGTGTTGATAATATCGTAAACCCGGCTATGTGCTTAAATTGTATGCTTGCATGATTTGAATTACGAATTATGATGAATTAATATAGCATGATGAAGCTATTGAATCCCGAATCTTGAAAGAACCCTAATTCGCTTGATATATTATATATAATAATTGATAATGCCTTAGTATGAAAGAAGGCTTGATAAATTATTATATGATAATGAGGATGCCTTAGTGTAAAAGAAGGCTTGATGAATTAGGGGATCGGGTGCCACGTTCCGGTACCAGGATAGAATGAATATGAGGATCGGAGTGTCACGTTCCGACACCAGGATAGAATATGAGGATCGGGTGCCACGTTCCGGTACCAGGATAGAATGAATATGAGGATCGAGTGTCACGTTCCGACACCAGGATAGAATATGAGGATCGGGTGCCACGTTCCGGTACCAGGATAGTATATGAGGATCGGAGTGCCACGTTCCGGCACCAGGATAGAAATAGAGGAGCGGAGTGTCACGTACCGACACAAGAGGAAGAAAGATAATAAATCTTGAAAGATAATGAATATACTCAATCTAATGAACTTAATTCCCAAATGAGTATGGTATTGAGGCTTGAGACCTCATGTATGAACTTGATGGAAATTGTTAATGATAAGTAATTGTTGTTGCTACATGTTGAGTATTGTAGTTGATTTACTTATTATTTATTATATTGTTCCCTATTTTGAGTTAGCCGATGATATCTACTCAGTTACTTGTGGTTGTACTGACCCCCTACTTTTATGTTTTCCTCTTTGTTATTTGTGTTATGCAGCGAACGTTCCATCAACTTCAACACAACAGTAATTCGGGCCAGAATTCGTCATACGTATACCGGATCTCAGGGTGAGCTAACGCTTCTAGCTTGGACTGGATCTTCTTCTATGAGTCTTGATGCCTTGACTTCCGGCATGGACTAGTTTCTTATGTATTTTTAGTTTTTCTTAGACATTCTTAGATAGTTTAGATTAGTAATTTGATCATAGATGTTCTTGTGATGATGACTTCCAGATTTTGGGAATATTAATAATAGTTGAGTTGTTTTATTTATGAGTTTAAGTCTTCCGCATTATTTTCTGTTGATATTATATTGAAATGTTAAGGTTTAGATGGGTTGGTTCGCTCACATAGGAGCGTAAATGTGGGTGCCAGTCGCGTCCCCCCGATTTGGGTCGTGACAGACTTGGTATCAGAGCATTAGGTTCATTGGTCTCATCACACAAGAACAGGTCTAGTAGAGTCTTAAGGAACGGTAGGGGGACGCCTTTACTTTTCTTTGAGAGGCTATAAGACTTTAGGAAAATTCCATTCTTTCATTCTTTCTTTCGTGCTACTACTTGAGTCCAATTGGTATCTAGGTGATACAAATTGGTATCTGACCATCTTCACTCTATTTCGCAGATGGTTAGAACTAGAGCAACGAACGCACCAGCAGCAACAATGGAAAGACAGGAAACGACTGAGCCAGCCACTGGGGCTGTGGCTTGAGGAAGAACAGCGGCAAGAGGCCGTGGGAGAGGTCGTGGGAGGACGTCCTCTAGAGGAAGAGGACGAGCCCCTAGCCCATCTGATACTAGGGCGGTGACTCCTCCACCGACTGAGGAGGTAGTAAGAGAGGGTGAGGAAGGGGAAACTGAACAAGTGCAAAATGAGGAATAGCCACCCCAACCTACCCCAGAGATGATCAACCAGGTACTTGCTTATCTTAGCGGGTTATCCGATCAGGACAGGCTCCTCCAGTGGTTTCTGCATCTGCACAACACCTCCGGTTTCAGAGATACGACATGCGCGCTACTATGGCTCCCCGCATGGATGCAACATTGGGAATAGGCACATTTCCACGTCTGACTACTGGGCCTATTATGACAAATGATCAGCATGAACTTTTCAGTAAGTTCTTGAAATTGAAACCTGCAGTCTTCAAGGGTGCATAATCTGAAGATGCTTATGATTTTCTGGTTGATTGTCATGAGCTACTACACAAGATGGGGATAGTAGAACGGTTTGGCGTTGAGTTCGTAAGCTATCAATTTCAAGGGAACGCCAAAATGTGGTGGCGATCACATGTTGAGTGTCAACCAACAGAGGCACCACCACAATGACTTGGAATCATTCTCTACTCTACCCTGTTTATGGAGAAATATATCCCAAGGACTTTGAGAGATAGAAAGAGGGATGAGTTCTTGAGTCTGGAGCAAGGTAGAATGACGGTTAATGCATACGAGGCTAAATTTCGCGCACTATCCAGATACGCCACCCAACTCTGTTTCATCCACAAGAACGGATCCGCCGTTTTGTGAAGGGGTTGAGGTCAGAGTTGCGGATTTCAGCCTTACAGATAGCGGCAACAGCAACATCCTTCCAAGAGGTGGTAGACTTTGTGATAGAGGTGGAAGGAGTGAAACCAGATGACTTCACCACGACATCGACATCAAAGAGGTTTCGAAGGGGAGGTGAGTTTAATGGTCCTCACTCTAGAGGACAGAGCTCCGGAGGTTACGCAAGTCGACCAATTCAGTCTTCACTACAGACTGTAGTTGGGGGTCCACCTCAGAACGGTCAACACTTCTCTGAGAGGCCGATGCGTGAACCCCGAGAATGTTATGGATGTGGAGAGATTGGACACATTAAGAGGTATTGTCCAAATCAGAGTTACAGAGCCCCACTGGCTAGAGGTAGGAGTGGTAATGGTAGAGGTCGTTATTCTGGAGGGCGTGGTGGCTGAGGTAATGGTGGTCACCAAAACGGCAGAGGTGAAGGGCAAAACGGAGCCACTACTACACACCATGGTAGGGGCAACAACGGACAGACAAATAATGGGGCTCATTGCTACGCTTTCCCTGGGAGATCTGAAGCGGAGGCGTCTGATGCGGTTTATCACAGGTAACCTTCTGATTTGTGATTGCATGGCTTCCGTGTTGTTTGATCCTGGATCCACATTTTCTTATGTATCTTCCTCATTTGCTAATGGTCTAAATTTGCATTGTGAATTACTTGACATGCCTATTCGTGTTTCTACTACTCCGGGTGGGTGAGTCTGTGATAGTCGAAAAAGTATATAGGTCTTGTTTGGTGAATTTTGTGGGGAGCAACACTTATGTAGATTTGGTTATTTTAGAAATGGGAGACTTTGATGTAATTCTGGGTATGACTTGGCTTTCTCCGAATTTTGCGATTTTGGATTGTAATGCTAAAACAGTGACGTTAGCCACGCCTGGGGCAGATCCGTTAGTGTGGGAGGGCGACTATACTCCCAATCCGGTGCGTATCATCTCCTTTATTCGTGCTCAGAAGATGGTTAGTAAGGGTTGTCTAGCTTTCTTGGCACATCTCAAGGATGACACTACCCAAGTACCTTCGATCGAGTCGGTTTCAGTGGTCTGTGAGTTTTTGGATGTGTTCCCTGCAGATCTTCCCGGTATGCCACCAGATAGGGATATAGAGTTCTGCATTGATTTGGAACCCGGTACTCGCCCCATTTCTATACCCCCGTATAGAATGGCTCCCGCCGAATTAAGAGAGTTAAAGGCACAACTTCAAGAGTTGTTGAGCAAAGGCTTCATTAGACCAAGTGCATCTCCTTGGGGTGCTCCGGTGTTATTTGTGAAGAAGAAGGATGGGAGTTTCCGAATGTGCATAGATTACCGACAGTTGAACAAAGTAACTATTAAGAACAAGTACCCCATTCCTCGCATTGACGACTTGTTCGATCAGTTACAAGGTGCTTGTGTCTTCTCAAAGATTGACTTGAGGTCCGGTTATCACCAATTGAAAATACGAGCAACGGATGTGCCAAAGACTGCTTTTCGAACTAGGTATGGGCATTATGAATTTGTGGTAATGTCATTTGGTCTTACGAATGCCCCTGCTGCCTTCATGAGCTTGATGAACGGGATTTTCAAGCCATACTTGGACCTCTTTGTGATTGTGTTTATTGATGATATACTGATATACTCCAAAAGTAAGAAAGAACATGAGGAGCATTTGGAAATGGTGTTAGAGTTGTTGAGAAAGAAAAAGCTTTATGCGAAATTCTCCAAGTGTGAGTTTTGGCTAGATTCAGTGTCCTTTTTGGGGCACGTGGTTTCTAAGGATGGAGTGATGGTTGATCCATCCAAGATTGAGACAGTGAAGAATTGGGTAAGACCTACAAACGTGTCAGAAATAAGGAGTTTTGTGGGTTTAGCTAGCTACTACCGCCGATTTGTCAAGGGATTCTCTTCTATTGCTTCCCAATTGACGAACTTGACTAAACAGAATGTTCCATTTGTATGGTCGGATGAGTGTGAGGAAAGCTTTCAGAAGCTCAAGACCTTGTTGACTACCGCACCTATCCTCACCTTGCAAGTAGAGGGTAAAAACTTCATTGTTTATTGTGATGCATCCTATTCTGGGTTGGGTGCAGTGCTAATGCAAGAGAAGAATGTGATTGCTTATGCTTCGAGGCAATTAAAGGTGCATGAACGTAACTATCCGACCCATGATTTGGAGTTGGCCGCGGTAGTATTTGCACTAAAGCAATGGAGACACTACTTGTATGGGGTAAAGTGTGAAGTCTACACGGACCATCGTAGCCTACAGTATGTATTCACTCAGAAAGACTTAAACTTGAGGCAGAGGAGATGGATGGAACTACTGAGGGACTACGACATCACTATCTTGTATCATCCGGGAAAAGCAAATGTTGTGGCAGATGCTTTGAGTAGGAAGGCCGGAAGCATGGGAAGTCTAGCTCATTTGCAAGCTTCTAGACGCCCATTGGCGAGAGAAGTGCAGATTTTGGCTAATGACCTTATGAGGTTAGAAATAAACGAGAAGGGAGGATTGTTAGCTCGTGTAGAGGCAAAATCCTCTTTCCTTGATCAGATTAAGGGGAAACAGTTTGATGATGAGAAACTAAGGTGAATTCACGATAAAGTGTTGCAAGGAGAGGCTAAAGAGGCAATAATTGATGAGGAATGTGTTTTGAGAATTAAGGGAAGGGTATGTGTACCCCGCATAGGTGATTTGATCACCACTATTCTTACAGAAGCTCATAGTTCCGGATATTCTATACATCCTGGTGCAACCAAGATGTACCGCGACCTAAAGCAACACTTCTGGTGGAGTAGAATGAAGCGAGATATTGTTGAGTTTGTGGCCAAATGTCCAAATTGTCAACAAGTAAAGTATGAACACCAAAGGCCCGGAGGAACACTTCAGAGAATGCCCATTCTTGAATGGAAGTGGGAGAGAATCGCGATGGACTTCGTGGTTGGTATTCCAAAGACATTGGGTAAGTATGACTCTATTTGGGTGATTGTTGATAGGTTAACTAAGTCTGCTCACTTCATTCCTGTCAAGGTGACCTACAATGCAGAGAAGTTAGCCAAGATCTACATCTCAGAGATCGTTCGGTTGCATGGAGTTCCACTCTCAATCATATCAGATAGAGGTACGCAGTTTACTTCTAAGTTTTGGAGAACATTGCATGCGAAATTAGGTACTAGGTTGGACCTTAGTACGGCATTTCACACTCAGACTGATGGTCAGTCTGAGCGAACGATTCAAGTGTTGGAGGATATGCTTCGTGCATGTGTGATAGAGTTTGGTGGCCATTGGGATAGCTTTTTACCTTTGGCAGAGTTTTCATATAATAATAGCTATCACTCTAGTATCGACATGGCTCCATTTGAAGCATTGTATGGGAGGAGGTGTAGATCTCCCATTGGGTGGTTTGATGCATTTGAAGTTAGACCTTGGGGGACTGATCTGTTAAGAGATTCTATGGAGAAGGTGAAAGCTATTCAAGAAAAGCTTTTGGCGGCTCAAAGTAGACAAAAGGAATATGCAGACCGAAAAGTTAGAGACTTGGAGTTCATGGAAGGTGAACAAGTCTTGTTGAAGGTTTCACCCATGAAAGGGGTGATGCGGTTTGGAAAAAGAGGTAAGCTAAGTCCAAGGTATATTGGACCATTCGAGGTACTAAAGCGAATAGGGGAGGTGGCTTATGAATTAGCCTTGCCCCCAGGGCTGTCCGGAGTGCATCCGGTGTTTCATGTGTCCATGTTGAAGAGATACCACGGAGATGGAAACTACATTATCCGTTGGGATTCAGTTTTGATGGATGAGAACTTGACTTATGAAGAGTAACCGGTTGCTATATTAGATAGAGAAGTTCGCAAGTTGAGGTCGAGAGAGATTGCATCCATCAAAGTTCAATGGAAGAATCGACCGGTTGAAGAAGCTACTTGGGAGAAGGAGGCGGATATACAAGAAAAATACCCACATCTGTTTACAGATTCAGGTACTCCTTTTCGCCACTGTTTTTCTTCTTTTGATCGTTCGGGGACGAACGATGGGTAAATTGGTATCTATTGTAACGACCTGTTTAGTTGTTTTGAGCAGCAGAATTATTTCTGGAAAAACTGGCTGAGACTACGTGTGTCCCGACGGACCGTCGTGGTCACGACGGCCCGTCAAGGAGGTGTCGTCCCATGATACTTAGAATTTTGAAATTGGGTACTGAAAATCGACTCTCTGTAAATTGTGACGGACCTACAGGACGTGCCGTCACATCCACGACGAACCGTCGTGAGTTTCCATTGCAAAACACTTCAACTTTTGAGAATTTGGTACAAGAAACGAGTTTCTGACCGTCATGACGGAGGACCAGGACGGACCGTCACGGCTGTGACGGGCCGTCACAGGCCACTTGAGCTCGAGGGAGCTGCGACGACCACCGTGACGGACCGTCGCAGGGACGACGGCCCGTCACAGGTTGCGCAGTCCCAGGCAAACTAGGATTTCTCCACACGTTTTAAGGGTCGTTTTTGACTATTCTTTCCTTAATTATAAAGATTGAGGGTTAACATTAATAAGTCTAATTACTTAGGGGTTAAAAGGGGTAACCTTAAGTTAATTAGTGGGGTTTATTGTCCTTTTTCACACTTAATTATATGATTAATTAGGGTAAAAGAAAGAGGGTTTGAACATAAGAAAACAAAAGGGAAAGAACAAGAAAGAGAGAAAGGGCAGTCGATCAAAGGGGAGAATAACAAAGCTTGGGAATTTCTTGTTGATTTCAATTCTTCGGTGGAGGTAGGTTATGGATTATATTACGATAATCGTAGTGAACTCTTGATAGTGAATACTATGTGTTGATAATATCGTAAACCCGGCTATGTGCTTAAATTGTATGCTTGCATGATTTGAATTACGAAATTGTGACGAATTAATAAAGCATGATGAAGCTATTGAATCCCGAATCTTGAAAGAACCCTAATTCGCTTGATATATTATATAATAAGATTGATAATGCCTTAGTATGAAAGAAGGCTTGATAAATTATATAATGATAATGAGGATGCCTTAGTGTAAAAGAAGGCTTGATGAATTAGGGGATCGGTTGCCACGTTCAGGTACCAGGATAGAATGAATATGAGGATCGGAGTGTCACGTTCCGACACCAGGATAGAATATGAGGATCGGGTGCCACGTTCCGGTACCAGGATAGAATGAATATGAGGATCGGAGTGTCACGTTCCGACACCAGGATAGAATATGAGGATCGGGTGCCACGTTCCGGTACCAGGATAGTATATGAGGATCGGAGTGCCACGTTCCGGCACCAGGACAGAAATAGAGGAGCGGAGTGTCACGTACCGACACAAGAGGAAGAAAGATAATGAATCTTGAAAGATAATGAATATACTCAATCTAATGAACTTAATTCCCAAATGAGTATGGTATTGAGGCTTGAGACCTCATGTATGAACTTGATGAAAATTGTTAATGATAAAGTAATTGTTGTTGCTACATGTTGAGTATTGTAGTTGATTTACCTTATTATTGATATATATTGTTCCCTATTTTGAGTTAGCCGATGATATCTACTCAGTACGTGTGGTTGTACTGACCCCCTACTTTTATGTTTTCCTCTTTGTTATTTGTGTTATGCAGCGAACGTTCCGTCAACCTCAACACAACAGTAATTCGGGCCAGAATTCGTCATACCGGATCTCAGGGTGAGCTAACGCTTCTAGCTTGGACTGGATCTTCTTCTATGAGTCTTGATGCCTTGACTTCCGGCATGGACTAGTTTCTTATGTATTTTTAGTTTTTCTTAGACATTCTTAGATAGTTTAGATTAGTAATTTGATCATAGATGTTCTTGTGATGATGACTTCCAGATTTTGGGAATATTAATAATAGTTGAGTTGTTTTATTTATGAGTTTAAGTCTTCCGCATTATTTTCTGTTGATATTATATTGAAATGTTAAGGTTTAGATGGGTTGGTTCGCTCACATATGAGGGTAAATGTGGGTGCCAGTCGCGTCCCCGATTTGGGTCGTGACATGATGAATTAGCATGATGAGGCTGTTGAATCTTAAACCCTAAATCTACTTTGTTAATGATGATGTCTTGGTATAAAAGAAGGCTTGATGAACTAAAGTAGTGAGATTAGAGGATCGGGTGTCACATTCCGACACCAGGATAGTAATAGAGGATCGGGTGTCACGTTCCGACACAAGGATAGTATATGGATCGGAGTGTCACGTTCCGACACCAGGATAGTATATGGATCGGGTGTCACGTTCCGACACAAGGATAGTATATGGATCAGGTGTCACGTTCTGACACCAGGATAGTATATGGATCGGAGTGTCACGTTTCGACACCAGGATAGTATATGGATCGGAGTGTCACGTTCCGACACCAGGATAGTATATGGATCGGGTATCATGTTCCGACACCAGGATAGTATATGGATCGGAGTGTCACGTTCCAAAACCAGGATAGTATATGGATCGGAGTGTCACATTCCGACACCAGGATAGTATATGGAGCGGAGTGTCACGTACCGACACGAGAGGAATAAAGATAATGAATCTTGAAATATGTTAATGTACTCAATCTAAAGAACTAATTCCCAAATGAGTATGGTGTGGAGGCTTGAGTCCTCATGAATGTGATTAGTGTGGTTGCAAATGATTCTTATGCGTGTTTCTATCACCTGTTAAGTATTTGGTTGGATTTATGTTATTATCTTACATATACTGTTTTCTATTTTGAGTTGGCAGATGATACCTACTTAGTACTTGTGCTTGTACTGACCCCTACTTGTATTTGTTTTTCTTTGTTAATTGTGGAGTGCAGCAAACGTGCCACCGTCTTCAACTCAACCGCAACTCTAACCAGTCTTCATTACACTACATCTCAGGGTGAGCTAACGCTTCTAGCTTGGATTGGATCTTCTTCTTCATGTCTTGATGCCTTGAAGTTCTGGCATGGACTAAAACTTATTTTAGCTTCTTAGATACTCTTAGATTTAGTAATTGAGGATAAATGTTCTTGTGGTGATGACTTCCAGATTTTGGGGTGATAAATTTTAGAAGTTATTTAATTGATTTCGTTAATGAGTTTTAAGTCTTCCGCATGATATTTTTTTCATTATGTTTGAAATGATGGGGTTTAGATTGGTTGGTTCGCTCACATAGTAGGATAAGTGTGAGTGCCACTCGCGGCTCGATTTTGGGTCGTGATAAACTAGGTATCAGAGCATTAGGTTCATTGGTCTCATCACACAAGAACGAGTCTAGTAGAGTCTTAAGGAACGGTAGGGGGACACCTTTACTTTTCTTTGAGAGGCTATAAGACTTTAGGAAAATTCCATTCTTTCATTCTTTCTTGCTATTACTTGGATCAAATTGGTATCTAGGTGATACAAATTGGTATCTGACCATCTTCACTCTATTTCGCAGATGGTTAGAACTAGAGCAACGACTGCGCCAACACCAACAACGGCAAGACAAGATGCGTCTGAGCCAGCCACTGGGGCTGTAGCTCGGAGAGGAGCAGTGGCAAGAGGCCATCGTAGAGGTCGCGGGAAGACGTCCTCTAGAGGAAGAGGACAAGCACCTAGCCCAACTGGTACTAGGGCGGTGACTCCTCCACCGACTGAGGAAGTGGTAAGAGAGGGTGAGGAAGGGGAGAATGAACAAGTGAAGAATGAGGAATTACCACCCCAACCTACCCCAGAGATGATTAACCAGGTTCTTGCTTATCTTAGCGGGTTATCTGATCAACGCCAGACACCTCCACTGTTTTCTACACCAGCACCTCAGGTTCCAGAAGTACAACAGGCAGCCGCTGTGGCTCCCCGCATGGATGCCTCATTTGAAATAGGTATGTTTCCTCGTTTGACTACAGGGCCTATAATAACAAGTGATCAGCACGAACTTTTTAGTAAGTTCTTGAAATTGAAACCTCCAGTGTTCAAGGGTGCTGAATCTGAGGATGCCTACGATTTTCAGGTTGATTGTCATGAGTTACTACATAAAATGGGCATAGTGGAACGGTTTGGCGTTGAGTTTGTAACCTATCAATTTCAGGGAAATGCCAAAATGTGGTGGAGGTCACATGTTGAGTCTCAACCCGCACAGGCACCACCTATGACTTGGGCGTCATTCTCTAGCTTATATATGGAGAAGTATATTCCCCGGACCTTGAGGGATAGGAGGAAAGACGAGTTCTTGAGCCTAGAGCAAGACAAGATGTCGGTTACTGCGTATGAGGCTAAGTTTCGTGCATTATCCAGGTATGCCACTAAACTTTGTTTCAGTCCACAAGAGCGGATTCGCCGTTTTGTGAAGAGGTTGAGGTCAGAATTGCGGATTTCAGCCTTACAGGTAGCGGCTACAACAAAAATCCTTTCAAGAAGTGGTAGACTTCGTGATAGAGGTGGAGGGAGTAAAGCCAGATGACTTCACCATGGCATCGACATCAAAAAGGTTTCGTAAGGGAGGTGAGTTTAATGGTTCTAACTCCAGAGGGCAGGGTTCAGGAGGTTTTCACGCCCGACCCATTCAGTCTTCACTACAGACTATAGTTGGGGGTCCACCTTAGACCGGTCAACATTTCTCCGAGGTTTGAGGTTATTCCCAGACTTCGTCATTTTCAATGAGACCGATGCTTGAATCCAGAGAGTGTTATGGATGTGGGGAGACTGGACACATTACGAGGTATTGTCCAAAACAGAGTTACAGACCTCCCAAAGTCAGAGGTAGAGGTGGTTATGGAAGAGGCCGTCATTCTGGAGGATGTGGTGGTCGAGGTTATGGTGGTCACCAAAACGGCCGGGGTGACGGGCAAACTGGAGCCACTACAGCACAACATGGTAGGGTCAAGGGGCAGACAGGCGATAGGGCCCATTGTTACGCTTTCCCCGGGCGGTTTGAAGCGGAGACATCTAATGCTGTTATCACAGGTAATCTTTTGGTTTGTGATTGCATGGCTTCTGTATTATTTGATCCCGGCTCCACATTTTCATATGTATCTTCTTCATTTGCTACTGATCTTAATTTACCTTGTAAATTGCTTGACATGCCTATTCGTGTGTCTACTCCGGTGGGTGAGTCTGTGATAGTTGAAAGGGTATATAGGTCTTGTCTGGTGACGTTTGTGGGGAGCAATACTCATGTAGACTTGGTTATATTAGAAATGGTTGACTTCGATGTAATTCTGGGTATGACTTGGCTTTCTCCGAATTTTGCGATCTTAGATTGTAATGCAAAAACTGTAACATTGTCCAAGCCTGGGACAGATCCGTTAGTGTGGGAGGGTGACTACACTTCCACTCCAGTTCGTATCATCTCCTTTCTTCGTGCTAAGAGAATGGTTAGTAAAGGTTGTTTAGCTTTCTTGGCACACCTCAGGGATGATACTACCCAAGTACCTTCAATTGAGTCGGTTTCAATAGTCCGTGAGTTTTTGGATGTGTTTCCTGCAGACCTTTCTAGTATGCCACCAGATAGAGATATTGATTTTTGCATTGATCTTGAACCGGGTACTCGCCCCATTTCCATACCTCCTTATAGAATGGCTCCCGCGGAGTTAAGGGAGTTAAAGGCTCAACTTCAAGAACTGTTAGGAAAAGGCTTCATTAGACCAAGAGCATCCCCTTGGGGTGCTCCTGTTTTGTTTGTGAAGAAGAAGGATGGAAGCTTTCGAATGTGCATAGATTACAGACAACTGAAAAAGGTAACTATTAAGAACAAGTATCCTCTTCCTCGCATCGATGATTTGTTCGATCAGTTACAAGGTGCTTGTACCTTCTCAAAAATCGATTTGAGATCTTGTTATCATCAATTGAAAATACGGGCAACCGATGTGCCCAAGACTGCCTTTTGGACCAGGTATGGGCATTACGATTTCTTAGTAATGTGTTTTGGGCATACGAATGCCCCTGCTACTTTCATGAGCTTGATGAATGGGATTTTTAAGCCATATCTGGATCTCTTTGTCATTGTATTCATTGATGATATACTGGTATACTCAAAGAGCAAGAAAGAACATGAGGAGCACTTGAGAATTGTATTGGAAATGATAAGGGAGAAAAAGCTTTATGCCAAATTCTCCAACTGTGAGTTTTGGCTAGATTCAGTGTCCTTCTTAGGGCACGTATTTTCTAAGGATGGAGTAATGGTGGATCCATCTAAGATTGAAGCAGTGAAGAGTTGGGAAAGACCTACTAATGTTACAGAGGTAAGAAGCTTTGTTGGTTTAGCTAGCTACTACAGTCGATTTGTCAAGGGATTCTCTTCTATTGCTTCCGAATTGACAAACTTGACTAAGCATAGTGTCCCATTTGTATGGTCGGATGAGTGTGAAGAAAGCTTTCAGAAGCTCAAAACTTTGTTGACTACTGCACCAATTCTCACCTTGCCAGTGGAAGGTAAGAACTTCGTTGTTTATTGTGATGCATCCTATTCTGGTTTGGGTGCAGTGCTAATGCAAGAGAAGAATGTAATTGCTTATGCTTCAAGGCAATTAAAGGTGCACGAACGTAATTACCCGACCCATGATTTGGAGTTGGCTGCGGTAGTGTTTGCATTAAAGCAATGGAGGCACTATCTATATGGGGTTAAGTGTGAAGTCTATACGGATCATCGTAGTCTACAGTATGTCTTTACTCAGAAATATTTGAATTTGAGACAGAGGAGATGGATGGAACTACTGAAGGACTACGATATTACTATTTTGTACCACCAAGGAAAAGCTAACGTTGTGGCAGATGCGTTAAGTAGAAAGGCAGGGAGCATGGGAAGCCTAGCTCACTTACAGGTTTCCAGACGCCCACTGGCTAGAGAGGTTCAAACTCTGGCTAACGACTATGTGAGATTAGAAGTAAATGAGAAGGGAGGATTTTTGGCCTGTGTGGAGGCAAGATCTTCCTTCCTTGACAAGATTAAGGGAAAGCAGTTTACTGATGAGAAACTGATTCGAATCTGAGATAAAGTGTTGCGAGGAGAGGCTAAATAATCACAAATCGATGGGGAAGGTGTTTTGAGAAATAAGGGAAGAGTATGTGTACCCCGTGTCGATGATTTGATTCACACTATTCTTACAAAGGCTCATAGTTCAAGGTATTCTATACATCCTGGTGCAACCAACATGTACCGTGACCTAAAGTAACACTTTTGGTGGAGTAGAATGAAGCGTGATATTGTTGATTTTATTGCCAAATGTCCAAATTGTCAGCAAGTAAAGTATGAACATCAGAGGCCCGGAGGAACACTTCAGAGAATGCCCATTCCTGAATGGAAGTGGGAGAGAATTGCAATGGACTTCGTGGTTGGTCTTCCAAAGACATTGGGAAAGTTTGATTCTATCTGGGTAATTGTGGACAGATTAACTAAATCTGCTCACTTCATTCCGGTCAAGGTGACCTACAATGCAGAGAAGTTAGCCAAACTCTACATCTCGGAAGTTGTTCAATTGCATGGGGTTCCACTTTCCATTATATCAGATAGAGGTACACAGTTTACTTCTATGTTTTGGAAAACATTGCATGCTGAATTAGGTACTAGGCTTGATCTTAGTACCGCATCTCACCCTCAGACCGATGGTAAGTCTGAGCGAACGATTCAAGTGTTGGAGGATATGCTTCGTGCATGTGTGATAGAATTTGGTGGTCATTGGGATAAGTTCTTACCCTTAGCAGAATTCTCATACAATAATAGATATCACTCAAGCATTGGTATGGCCCCATTTGAGGCACTGTATGAGAGGACATGTAGGTCTCCAATTGGTTGGTTTGATGCATTTGAGGTTAGACCTTGGGTACTGACCTTTTGAGGGATTCATTAGAGAAGGTGAAATCTATTCAAGAAAAGCTTTTAGCGGCTCAAAGCAGGCAAAAGGAATATGCAAATCGAAAGGTTAGAGACTTGGAGTTCATGGAGGGTGAACAAGTCTTGTTGAAGGTTTCGCCCATGAAAGGGTGATGCGGTTTGGTAAGCGAGGTATGCTTAGACCAAGGTATATTGGTCCCTTTGAAGTTCTGAAGCGCGTGCGGAAGGTAGCTTATGAATTATCCTTGCCTCCAGGACTGTCAGGAGTGCATTCGGTATTTCATGTGTCTATGTTGAAAAGATACCATGGGGATGGAAACTACATCATTCGTTGGGATTCAGTTCTGCTTGATGAGAATTTGTCTTATGAGGAGGAGCCTATTTCTATTTTAGATAGAGAAGTTCGCAAGTTGAGGTCAAGGGATTTTGCTTCCATCAAGGTTCAATGGAAGAATCGGCCGGTTGAAGAGTCCACTTGGAAGAAGGAGGCTGATATGAAAGAAAGATACCCACACCTGTTTACAGATTCAGGTACTCCTTTTCACCCTTGTTTTTCTTCTTGTGATCGTTCGAGGACGAACGATGGGTAAATTGGTATCTATTGTAACGACCTGTTAAGTCGTTTTGAGCAGCAGATTTTATTTCTTAAAAAACTGGCTAAGTCGACGGATCGCACGACGGACCATCATGAGCACGACAGACCCTCGATGGGGTCTCGTTTCAAAACACTTAGAATTCTGAAAATTGGGTACTGAGATCGACTCTCTGAACTTCGCGACGAAATGGCAGGACGGACCGTCGCAGACATGATGGGCCGTCACAGACTCCTTAATGAATATAGTCTCTGAACTTTGTGACGGAAGCAGCAGGACGGACCATTGCAGGCACGACGGGCCGTCACAGGCTGCGTAACCCTGAATGGGTCGGATTTCTGTTAAATGTTTTAAGGGGCGTTTTGAAGGATTCCTGCTTATAATTATAAAGTTAGTGGTTGAATGTTAATAATTCAATTACTTGGGGGTTAAAGGAGATAACCTTGGAATAATTAGTGGGTTACTTTTGTCATCTTTTATACTTAATTATATGCTAATTAGGGTAAAATAAAGAGGTTTTGAATAAGAAAAATAGAAAGAACAAGGAGAGGGAGAACGAACGAACGAGAGAGAGGAGAAACGAAGAGGAAATCAAAGCATTGGAAAAGTAGATTGCTTGATCACAATTGTTCTGTGGAGGTAGGTTATGGTTTATGCTATTCGTATTAAACTCTTAATAGCTAATGATATGTATTGGGTTGTATTATAAAGTCTTCTATATGCTTAATTGTGTGCTTGCATGATATGAATATTCTAGTTGTGATGAATTAGCATGATGAGGCTGTTGAATCATAAACCCTAAATCTACTTTGTTAATGATGATGCCTTGGTATAAAAGAAGGCTTGATGAACTAAAGTAGTGAGATTAGAGGATCGGGTGTCACGTTCTGACACCAGGATAGTAATAGAGGATCGGGTGTCACGTTCCGACACCAGGATAGTATATGGATCGGAGTGTCACGTTCCGACACCAGGATAGTATATGGATCGGGTGTCATATTCCGACACCAGGATAGTATATGGATCGGGTGTCACGTTCCGACACCAGGATAGTATATGGATCGGAGTGTCACGTTCCGACACCAAGATAGTATATGGATCAGAGTGTCACGTTCCGACACCAGGATAGTATATAGATCGGGTGTCACGTTCCGACACCAGGATAATATATGGATCGGAGTGTCACGTTTCGACACTAGGATAGTATATGGATCGGAGTGTCATGTTCCGACACCAGGATAGTATATGGAGCGGAGTGTCACGTACTGACACGAGAGGAATAAAGATAATGAATCTTGAAATATGTTAATGTACTCAATCTAAAGAACTAATTCCCAAATGAGTATGGTGTGGAGGCTTGAGTCCTCATGAATGTGATTAGTGTGGTTGCAAATGATTCTTATGCGTGTTGCTATCACCTGTTAAGTATTTGGTTAGTTTTATGTTATTATCTGACATATATTGTTTTCTATTTTGAGTTGGCCGATGATACCTACTCAGTACTTGTGCTTGTACTGACCCCTACTTGTATTTGTTTTTCTTTATTAATTGTGGAGTGCAGCAAACGTGCCACCTTCTTCAACTCAGCCGCAACTCTAGCCAGTCTTCATTACACCAGGATCGGAGTGTAACGTTCCGACACCAGGATAGTATATGGAGCGGAGTGTCACGTACTGACACGAGAGGAATAAAGATAATGAATCTTGAAATATGTTAATGTACTCAATCTAAAGAACTAATTCCCAAATGAGTATGGTGTGGAGGCTTGAGTCCTCATGAATATGATTAGTGTGGTTGCAAATGATTCTTATGCCTGTTAAGTATTTGGTTAGTTTTATGTTATTATCTGACATATACTGTTTTCTATTTTGAGTTGGCCGATGATACCTACTCAGTATTTGTGCTTGTACTGACCCCTACTTATATTTGTTTTTGTTTATTAATTGTGGAGTGCAGCAAACGTGCCACCGTCTTCAACTCAACCGCAACTCTAGCCAGTCTTCATTACACCAGATCTCAGGGTGAGCTAACGCTTCTAGCTTGGACTGGATTCTCTTCTTCATGTCTTGATTCCTTGAAGTTCTGGCATGGACTAGATTTTTATTTATTTTAGCTTCTTAGAAACTCTTAGATTTAGTAATTGAGGATAGATGTTCTTGTGGTGATGACTTCCAGATTTTTGGGATAATGATTGATAAATTTTAGAAGTTATTTAATTGATTTCGTTAATGAGTTTTAAGTCTTCCGCATGATATTTTGTTCATTATGTTTGAAATGTTGGGCTTTAGATTGGTTGGTTCGCTCACATAGTAGGATAAGTGTGGGTGCCACTCGCGGCTAGGTTTTGGGTCGTGACACATGCATTCATAAAAGTATTTAATATAATAAGATATCTAACTCATATTTGACCCAACATACTTTAGGAACCACATAGATGGACTCATTATTGGACCATATTCAAGTCAAGACTTCCAACATAATCATAACAAAGCAAAAGTCACATTAATATACTTGGACTGCAACTAACCTCACACACACTTAGTAAACCTATAAAGATATTATATGCATTAAAATGCCCTTATATATCAACAAAACAAGCATTTACAACATCTTTCATGTCAATAAAGATTCCATTATATAGTCAATAAGACCTATACTATGCATATAAGGTAAGAGCACATCACATGGACTCATTAGGACTCAAACCATGCATATCATCACAACATGTAGACAACACTTCTATGTCATATCTAAGGAACATAAACATAATCATACATATTAGACACCTTGCTAGAAATCCCTTCAAGAGCTACTTGTGAAATTCATAGGTAATGTCTCATACCCCACCTACACTAAGCAATTTCCCTTGAGTTATCCTATTAAGGTCCCTAGTCATTTACTTCCATTGTCAATTTTACTTTAGGGAAACTATAGACTTAACTGCCACTAAGACAATGGGTGCTAAACGGGGAATTTGGTGTTGTATAGCTTTATACCAATACAAGGTATTCTTACCTATAAATGATATAGCATTAATACATGCTAGCATGTTAGGTTATATCACTTGCTATATCCTATGTGACAAACATAGTTTATGGAGCTTGGGGTTCATCATGGAAACGTCACTCGATTCCCTTTTTGGGTTATGTGGCTATCCACCCCGTGAGAACTATGGTGAACCCTAGCTTCCCTGTTTGGTAAAGTTCCACCCCTCATCTACAGGTTCACTCGGTGCTAAGTTCCCTATATTGAAAATTAATTATTACATTACTTTATTAAACATAGTCTTAGGGG
Source organism: Solanum peruvianum (assembly GCA_027705065.1). Lineage (NCBI taxonomy): Eukaryota > Viridiplantae > Streptophyta > Magnoliopsida > Solanales > Solanaceae > Solanum > Solanum peruvianum. The sequence goes on along the minus strand of JAKWJD010001756.1, from coordinate 8,852,947 downwards.
ATTTCATCCATGATATGCTTATCTCATAGGTTATGGATGAGAATTCATCATCCTAAGTCATGTGACAAATCGTTTAACATGGAAATAGAATATTCAAGCACCATCCAAGCGCCATTCTTTTTACTAAATTATCACACATGTGTGTGTGTGTATACACATATGCGAGCGATCCTTTAACATAAACACATTAAGTCCAGTCATGTTCATGAATCAATGCTTAAGTGTATAGGTTTAACTATATAAGATATACTTTCATATGAACACTTCAAGACATTATACATATTGATAACATAACCATGCATTCATATTCATGTTCATAGAAAAATAAACCTAGGAATTATCCTATTTAGGCACATATCTTCAATGCATAGACAAGGTACCATAACCATGCTCATACTAGTACATCGATCAATCCATCCTAGTTACGGGATACATATCATACTTCATAAACATATACTTAACATGGATAGTAGTAGACATTAGTGCATATGAGAATATCCTTTCATTAGACACCATGATCCTACATACTTGTAAGTATGCATGAGGTGTGAGTGTGTATACATTGGTGAACATGATCATACAATGGCAACAATCATAACATTAGAACATCAACCTTAGAAAGATCAAAACACATTCAAGTCCCTTAAACCATAGGAAACTCACATATAGAGTAATAGGAACTATATACCACACACCAACCATCATAGAATAGTAGATATGCCATATTCAACATTAACCGCTATCACTCCTAAATATGCTCAATACAACATATTCATATAGGGGTACATATGTTGGGATTATACTACACAAGAGTATTCAAAAATCAACATGTAGACCACAACGAGCCCTGATATAGTCCTTTGAATGTAGAGGAAGAATCATCAATATAACCTAGATCATAAACTTATATCGTAGACTAGGAATAATGCTTCTCATTGTGTATCATCATAACCACACTTTCAAGATACAATTATATAGGCAACATGCATTATTAGTCATTTACCACACTCCCTAAAATATTTCAAGTATAAACCATACCATAAGACTCTCATCATGCAAAACCTTATAGCAACATACCATTCAAAAAGAAACTCACTTTAACAATAATTAATCCTAGCATGCTTTTAACCCATGTCATAGCATAACTCTTAATAATCATATCATTTAACATAGATATCATACATAGCCATAAAAGGCATGACATCAACAATGCATGCCAAAATTCACCTTTAACGATACTCATCAAACAAAGTTAAACATCAAACTCGTGTTTTCTCCCTCAAGCATCAAGACACCATATCTAAAAGACCACCGGACAAGAAAACAGAAAAGAGAGATCTTATAGAGTTAAGTTCTATGGAACGACATAATAATAATGAAGAAGGGAAACTCTATCTTCCTATAGCCTCCTGCATCACGGATATGTTGGGACTCACCACCAATGATACGATACTTTACTAGACGTGTAAATATAAGACTTTTGGAACCTAAAACCACATATATAAAACTCATGTTGTGATACCACGTTTGTCACATCCAGAGAGCACCCCCTTGAACTAACATGACGTACTTTACTTCTTGGAGGATCCCATACTAATCATTCATTGCATTGTCATGTGTAAATTTAGCGGAAAATTTATAACTTTTCATAGAACATCATATACTAGAAACATCAGTTCTTATATATATATATATATATATATATATATATATATATAGCTATAAAACGTAATACATAGTTAGACTCTAAAATAGATTAGGGACACAAACCTTCATAACATAAAATATTAACTAGGTTATTACATCACTTTAAATAAGAAATTTGACATTGAAAGTCCTTGAATCGTAATTACTCCTTTCCTTGAGTTTGGGAAACATCTATCAATATCTTCACCATATAAACATACTCTAAGCATCCATAACCTACACTTTGTGTATAAAGGTAGAGAAGAATAGTGTTAGCTTAAGAATGCACTAAGTATGACAACCATGGAAAAACATGCATTTAAAAGGGACATTTTACATCGAAAACCATGCATCATTCTTTTTTGTGAAAACTTCATAAAAGTTGATATAATAAGAAGTGTACAATTCACATATTTAATATACGCATATTCAATGGTGAAACATCATTGAAACCCCACATTGAATTTAAGGAATATAAGTCACCACTTTACAGTAACCAACTTTACAATAACAGTGAGCTTATTTCATGTTTAAAGTAAACTCTCTTCTTTTACTTTAAATCTTTATCTTCTCAAGTAACTCTTTAATGATTCTTGGTGAAATGTATAGACAATATCTGATAATACTATCCACACGCAACCCTCACTACAAGGCCACTAGGGAATGATACATGCAACCTTTATTAACCCAATACATGCATTAATAGAAGTATTTCATGTAATAAGATACCTAACTCACATTTGACCCAACATACTTTAGGGACCACTTAGATTGACACATTACAAGACCATATGCAAGTCAAGCTTCTAATATAAACATAGTGTGTAAATAGTCACATTAACATACTTGGACTTCAACTCATAAGAACCACATAGAACCCTACTCGTAATCCCTTCCTAAGTCTACTTGTGCAATGTACATATGATGTCATATAACCTCACATATACTAAGTAAACTGATAAAGAGACTACAAGCCTTAACATGCCCTTTATACATTAATAAAACAAGCATAGAGTAACTCCTTCATGTGAAGCAAAAGTACATCATATTGTCAGTAAGACCACATTACATGGACTCATTAAGACTCTTACCATGCACATATGCACATCATCACAACAAGTAGACAACACTACAATGTTATGTCTATGGAAAATAAATAAATTATATACATCATAAAACCTTCCTAGAACTTCCTTCAAGAGCTACTTATGAAATGCATTGGTCAAGTCACATACCCTCACCTTCATTGAGAAACTTCCCTTAGGTAATCATAGTTTGGGCCCTATTCATTTACTTTCATTGTCGATTTTACTTTAAGGAAACTATAGAATTTACCAAATGTAAGGCCATGGGGGCTAAACATGGAATTTGGTATTGTAGATACTTACCTTAATAGAAGGTGTTCATACCTAGAAAAGGTAGCACATTAACATATGGTAGCATATTAGCTTATAGAACTTGCTAGATCCTTTGTGGGAAACATACTTTCTCGAGCTTGGGGCCGTCATGGAAACAACAATCTTTGCCCTTTTCAGGTTATATGGTTATCAACTCCGTAAGGACTTTGATGAACTCTACCTTCCCTCCATGGGAAGGTGCCACCCCTCATCTGCAAGTTCACTCAGTGCTAAGCTAAGTTCCCTTTATTAAAAGTAATTATTATGTTACTTTATAAAACAAAGTCTTATGAGAGTTAACCTCTCATATGCTTAGCTTATAGGTTATGGATGAGCGTTCATCAACCTAAGTCATGTGAGAAATTATTTCACATGGACATAGCATATTCAGCCACCATCTAGTATAGGGTACTCCTGGGAACACCTTCCAAGGGCCCCTCTTTTGACTAGATCCCCATTTATGTGTGTGTATAGATATATCTGAGCGAACCTTTCACATAAATACATTACGACCACACATGTTCATACATCAATATGTAGGTGTATATGTGTAGGTATATGAGCAATACTTTCATATAAACACTTTAAGACATTATACACATTCATAACATAACTATGCACTTATATTCATTTATATAGAAAACCAAACCTACGAATAAATCATATCATGGCACACATGCTCAATGCATGGACAAGGTTTCATACCTTTGCTCATACTAGTACACCTATCAAGTAATCCTAGTTAAAGGATACATAGCACTTCATAATAATATACTTAAAGTGCATTGTAGTAGGCATTAGGGCATATGGGAATATCCTTTCATTAGACACCATGATCCTATACTACTTGTAAGTATGCATGAGGTGTGAGTGTGTGTACATTGGATCAACATGATAATATAATGGAAACAATACTAAAAATAAGGAAAAAAACTAACAAAGATTACAACACACAATTCCCATAACCATAGACAACTCATACATAGAGTAGTAAGAAATATATACCGCACACCAACGATCATAGAATATGAGGTAAGACATATTCTTCATTTACTTCAAGGACTCCTAATCATGCTCAATACACCATATTCATATAGGGGTACATAGGTAGGGATCATACTACACAAGAGTATTCAAACATAACCATGTAGACCACAACTACCCCTAACATAGTTGTTTAAATGTAGAGTTAGAATCATCAACATAACCTAGATCATAAACTAACATTGGAGACTAGATATAAAACTTCTTATTGTGTGATCATCGTAACTACACTTTCAAGATACAATTGTCGTCAAGACCATGAACACATCATATATAGAATTCAATAAGGTAAACACCGCCACCATAAGTGGACGATACCACACAATGTCATACAAGACCTACATTATAATCTGATTTGAGAATTTTAAGACGATCATGGGTTCATCGTAAAATTGGATTGAAATTCATCTTAAAAACAATATACAATCATTAATTTGTCATAAACATACTTTTGAAATCAATTTGAGAAGGAACCCATGGCTAGATTGGAAGTTGGAATTTTTATCATGAATTATCTTTGGAAACCATTGAAAGAAATACTTATATTGATGGACAACTAACGATGAAGGATTACCATACCTTATTTATTGAAGAACAATGAGAAATTGAGAAGAAATCATGAAAATCTAACTCATAGCTTGAACTTGAGGTTTTCCTCCAATGGAGGTTTGAGAGAATTTGGAGGAGAAGAGTGATTTGGGTTTTTTGATTTTATTATTGTTTTTTGGGTTTTTTGGCTTGTAAAATGGGTTAAATAAGTAATAAAATAAGTTTATATCTGTCCGTATAAGTTACCAAAACACCCCTATGTTTATCGGGAGTTTTAGACATGTCAAAATTGACTTAAAATGACACAACTAGATATGGGAAATGGCTGCACATCACGGAGGCAGCCCCTGATTCTACAACAAATAAAATTTGAGGCAGTGAACATAGTACTAGGCACGCGTCGCGAGGGCAAGGTCCCATTCTTGCTACTTAATGCTACATTGAGCAGCCTCTTGTCAAACGTTTGGGTCCTCTTAAAGGGCCTTACAGTGGCCCTCGGGGAGTCGTCCAAGACATTTTGACCCTTAAAATTTATATTAACATCATAGGGTAAACCCTTCTATTTTTGGACTTCAAAGAACACATAAAAACAAGGCAAACATACATAGACACACTAGCACGTCTAAAGGGCTAACTTTGGAACGTCTTGGACGTTTTGGAATGTTTGATCTCCAAACTTCATGAAACTTAACAGACTGCCTATAAATATAATTATAACTCCAAAAAGGACCTCATTATACCATGACACACACATAATAACATAAACATGTAAGTCCCTTTGGTGACTAACCGTCGAACGTGTTTGTCATCCCTTGATGTTTGACTTCCAAATTACCTCAAATCAAGTATGCATACTAAAAACACATAAAGAACATATTTTGAAGCCTTTTCATATAAATGTGAAGCTCTAAGCACCTTTATTCATTTTTGGGGTCTTATATTTGTTTTTTTATGTTTTAGATTTTAGGTTAATGGTTTTATCTATGTTTTTAGGCTTTAGGGATTTGGGTTTTATGGATTAAGATTTTAATTTTTAATAGTTTTAGGGATTTTCGTTAATGGTTTTATCTAGGTTCTTAGGGTTTATGGATTTATGTTCTTTGTTAAGGTTTTCTAGGGTTCTAGGTTTAGGGTTTAGGTTTTAGAGTTGTTTTTGGTTTTTATAGAGTTTATAAATATACAATTTAGCAACTTATAAGTTTTGGAATTGAGAAATTTTTTATTTAGGTATTTGGGTTTTTTAATGTTTTTTATGGTTATGTGTTTCCAAGGGTTTTATAGGGTTAGGAATTAGAACTTATGTTTTTCCTATTTTTTTTTAGGTTTTATTGATTTTTTGGTTTTAGGGGTTAGATCTTAGGGTTTTGTAGGAGTATTAAATGGATTTGTAAGGCTTATAGGATTTAGTGTTTCAGAAGGATTATCATTTAGGATTAAGGGTTTTTGTTTTGGGTTTAGGGTTTAGGGCTTAGTGTTACGGTTTTAGGGCCTTGGGTTTCTTATGTTTCTTATGGTTTTATGGGTTAAGGATTTAGGGATGAGGTTTTTTTGGTGTGTTTATGGGTTTAAGACCAAAAATTAGGGCTTTATAAGGTTTAGGGCTTAGAGTTTTTTTGGGTTAGTTCTTTTAGGGGGTTTTAAAGGTTTTTTTTGTGTGTATCCTTTCATCTAATTTTTATGGATTTTAAGGATTTAGGGTTTATAGAATATGATTTTGGAGGAATTTTAATGGTTGTAGGGTTTAATTAATTGTTTATAGGATAAAGTATTTCTTAAGGTTTTGGGTTTTAGTTTTAGGACATAGGGTTTTAGGTTAGGGTTTTGGGTTAAGGGCTCGTGTTACTTTAAGTTTATGTTTTTTTTAATGTTTATAGGTTTAGGGTTTAGATTTTTTTTTTTTTGTATTTCGCATATAGAATGGAGGGCTTTATAGGTTTAGAGCTTAGATTAAGTTTAGGGGTGTTAGATATGTTCAAATTTTTTAGGATTCTTAATGAGTAAGTGTTACTTAGGGTGTTATTAGGGATAAGGTTTTAGAGTTAGGTTTTTTTTTGTGTGTTTTAAGTTTTGACTTTTACGAATTTTTAGAATCTAGAGTTTGACGCTTAGCTTTTTGTAGGATATGATGTTTCTTAAGGTTTTTAGTTTAGGGTTTCTTAGGGTTTAGGTATAGGATTTAGGGTCTTAGGTTAGGGTTTAGGGTTTTCTTATGTTTTGAGTTTAAGGTTAAGGGTTTTATTAGATTTTCAGGAAGGGTTTTGGTTTTTATTGTTAAGGTATTTTAGGTTTTTATAGGATTAGGGTTAAGGGTTTTGGTTTTTTTTTTGTGTATATAGAGTTAGGCATATATGATTTAAGGTTACGATTTTCGAGGACTTTCAGTTAATTTTTTTTTGTTTTCTAACGTTTTTAATGTATAAGTGTTTCTTTTGGTTTAGGGCATAGGATTTTTTGTATCTTTTAGAAATAGGGTTAATGGATTTTTATGATATAGTGTTTCAAGCTTAGAATTTTGTTTGTGTTTTAAATTTTTTATAAGGGTTCATTCAAGGTTTTACAATATTTTGCAAGGTTTAGGATGTTGGGTTTAGAACTTAGGGTTGTCGGTCGAATTATAATGAATTTAGGGTTTATTTTAATGTTATTAGAATTTAGTGTTTCTTAAGATAAAGAAATTAGGGTTTTAAGTTAGGGTGTTTTTAGGTTTAGGGTACTGGTTTATGGTTTTTTGTTTTAAGGTCTTTTATTTTATAAGGTTATTAATTTTAGGGATTTACTTTTTAAGGTCTTAGGTCTTAGCGTTTTTATTTGTATTTTTCAGTGGTTAAGTATTTATGATATAGGGCTTGTAGGGTTTTGAGCTTAGTGCTTTTAGTTTAAGGGAATTGTAGTTATTTTAGATGTTTTAAAGCTTAAGTGATTGTTAGGGTTATTTTTGTGTGTTTTATGTTTAGTGTTTACAAACTTTTAGGATGAGATTTTAAATTTTAGGGATTTGTAGGGGTTTAAATGGTTTTTACGAATTAATTCAAGGCTTATGGAATTTAGGGTTTCTTAAGGTTTAGATTTTTGGTTCTTAGGGTTTTAGATTTTAGATTTACATGTTAAGGTTAGATATTTGAATTAACAGATAATGATTTGATTAAGTTTATAGTTTTAGATGACGGGTTTCGTCTTTGTTTTAAGGATTTAAGGCTTCGGGGTTTTAGGCTAAAATTTTTTCTTTTTTTTTGGATATTTTAAGTTTTGGGTTTAACTCTTAGTTTTTCTTTAAGTTTTTTAGGGTTTAGAATTTATAAGGTTCAAAGTTTAATGTTTCTTGTGTGTTTTTCATTTTTAGGGTTTATGTATTCTTAGGATTTAAAGTTAAGAGTTTAGATTTTTCTGGGGTTATACATAGTTTTAGGGTTTATTTTAGTGTTTTTAAGATTTAGGTTTTCATTATACTAAAGGTTTAGAGTTTCTTAGGGATTTAGTTATAGGATTTAGAGTTTGAGGATATATTTTAGGGTTTCTTAAGGTTTAAAGTATAAGATTTCTTATGATTTTAGAATTAGGATTTATGGTTTTAGGTTAGAGGTTATGGTTTAGGGATTAAAGTATTGTAATGTTTCAGTTTTTAGGATAACAAGTTTATCAACATTTTAAAGCTTTAGGGATTTGTCTCTTTTGGATTAAGAATTTTTATGGTTTTATAGGTATAGGGTGTTTGGGTAATTGTTTTATCTTGGTTCATAGGATTTATGACTTTGGGGTTTTTTTGTTAAGGTTTTTAGTGTTCTAGGTTTAGGGTTTGAGTCTTAATGTTTTATTTTTTTGTGTGTTTAGGGTTTAGATACAATTTAGGAATTTATAGGTTTTAGAATTGAGATTTCTTTCATTAAGGTATTTATGATTTTTTTGAGTTTTTATGAGAAGTGTTTCTTAGGGTCTTTTAGGGCTACCAATTAGCACATAGATATTTTTATTTTTTTTAGGTTTAGGTTTTATGAATTTTTATTTTTATGGTTTAGGGAATTGGGTTTTGCTGGAGCATGAAATGAATTTTAGGGTTTAAAGGATTTAGGATTTCTTAAGATTATGGGTTTTAGCTAACGGTTTAGGGCTTAATGTTAAGGTTTTAGGGCTTTAGGTTTCGTAGGTTAAGATTTTATAGTTTTATAGCTTTAGTATTTAGGTTTGAGGTGTTCCTTTGTGTGCTTTAGGGTTAAAAAATACTACTTAGAACTTTTAGCATTTAGGGCTTAAAGTTTTTTAGGTTTAGTTGATTTAGGGTTTTTTTCTGTGTTTTCGGCTTAGGTTTTAGGGATTTAATACTTTTATAGTTTATAGGATCATGTGTTTCTTAAGGTTAACGTTTTTCAGTTCATGATTTAGCGTTGCGTTATTTTTTGGTCAAATTTTTGAGGTTTGGGGTTTTTGTGTGTTGGAGGATTTATCATATACATTTAAAGGCTTTGTAGGATTTAGAGCGTATTTTTTTTTATATATAGTGGTTTTAGTGATTTTCAAAATTTTAAGATTCTAAATCGCTAAGTATTTCTTAAAGATTTTTAATTTTTTTAGGTCTTATGATTTTTATTGTGTGTGTTTTAGGTTTTAGGTTTACAAATTCTTAGGATGTAGAGTTTCAAGACTAGGGTTTTGTAGGTGCTTTTAAAGATTCATAGGGTTTGTAGGATAAGGTTTCTTAATGTTTATAGTATACGATTTCCAAGGATTTACGGTTTAGGATTTATGGTCTTAATTTTGGGTCTAGGATTTTCTTAAGTTTTATACTTATGTATAAGAGTTCTATATAGGTTGTTAGGGTTTAGGACTTTGGGTTTTTTCGATTAAGGTATTTTAGGGTTTTATAGTTTTAGTGTTTAGGGCTTATATTTTTTTTATATGGTTTCGTATATTGGATTTATGGTTCTTTAGGGTTTAGATTTTAGAGGTTTTTAAGTTAAGTTATTTTTGGATTTTCTAAAGTTTTTACTAGTTATGTGTTTCTTAGGAATTTGGGCTTAAGAATTATTAGTGTTTTTTAGAAATAAGGTTTATGGATTTTTTGGGTATAGGGTTAAAGCTTAAGGTTTTGAAGGTGCTTTAAATGGTTATAAGGGTTCATTTTAGATTTTACACGATTTACTATTTCTTACGATTTAGGTTAGAGTTTAAGGTTTTCCATTGGTTCATAATGGATTTACGTTTTATTCTAGTGTTCATAGAATTTAGGGTTTCTTAAGGTTTAGGGATTAGGGTTTCTTAGAATTAGGGTTGCAGGTTAGGGTGTTTTTAGCTTTAGGGTATTGGGTTTGGTTTCTAGGGTTAAGGGCTTAGATTTCAGAGGGTCAAGGATTTTAAGGTTTATTTGTTGAGGGATTAGGTATTATTTTTTTTTTTACTTTTGTGGGCTTAACATACATGAGATAGGGTTTTATAGGTTTTTGAGCTAAGTGTTTCTAGGTTAAGGGAATGGTGGGTATGTTAGATTTTTTAAATGTTATGTGTTTGTTAGGGTTATTTTTTTGTGTTTTAGGTTTTGGATTAACAAATTTTTAGGATTTGGGTTTAAATATTAGGACTTGTAGGAGTTCTTAATGGTTTTATGGATTTATTTTAGGGCCTATAGGAATTAGTGTTTCTTAAGGTTTAGAGTTTTTCTTCTTAGTGTTTTAGATTTTAGATTAAGAGTATTAGGTAAGGGCTGATGATATTTTTAAGCTTAGGTTTTTAGATGACTAATTTTTTCTTGTTTTGAAGACTTTAGGGCTTTGGGTTTTTATGTTAACATTTTTTTTTGGATTTTTTAAGTTTAGGTTTTAAGTCATAGGGTTTTTTTGGGAAAATTTTGATGTATAGCCACTTAAAAATAATTAATTACTCTACACAATTATAGTTTGATAGTTGCAATATGTACCTACATGTTATATAGAGGAGAGAGGTGAGCAAGGCAAGTAGAGAGGGGAGAGAGGCTAAAGAGAGGGGGGAAATAGTGGGTGAAAAAAGCATTGTATATATATATTTATTAGATAATTGTACATTGTATATATGGATTTGTATGTATGTAAATAAAGACTGGGAGAGTGAGGAAAGAGGCAAGCGAGATTGGGAGAGAGAGGCAAGAGGCGAGCGAGATCAAGAGAGGGAGAAGAGAGGTTATCGAGAGAGGGAAAAGCGTGGGAGAGAGGTGAATTATATATATATATATATATATATATATATATATATATATATATATATATATATATATATATATATATATATATATATAATTGTATATAATTCTATAAAATTGTATATTTACATATACATTTGTATAGTGGCAAGCGATATTGGGAGAGGGAGGAGAGAGGCGAGCAAGATTGACAGATGAAGGAGAAAGGCGAGCCAGAGAGTGCAGAGAGTGGGAGAGAGTTGAATTCTATATGTATATAGGTTAAAAAAATTGTATATTATACACATGCATTTGTATATACAGGTAATTATGCATATAAAAACATGGCTAATTATACAACCTCAAAGTTAGGCGATGTAATTAATATATAATGTTAGTAGGTATTGATAATTATTGCAAACTATAGATATGATGAGTAATTAAGTAGTATAACTTTGCTTAGTTGGATAGTTTTCCCTTTTTTTTTTTGTTTAAAATATATGATTTAGCGCCTTATAAGGTTTAGAGTTTAATAATATTAGGGTTTAGGAGTTTTTACGATTAAGTTTTTCATTGAATTATTAGGGTTTAGGACTAAAAGTATAGAGTTTTTTTCATGTTTTTTAATTTAAGGGTTTATGTATTTTTAAGATTACGTTTAGATCTTAAGTTTTGTAGGAGTTTTAAATGTGTTTCGGGTTTACTGTATTTATGGTTTCATAATGTTCAATGTTTAGAGTTTCATACGGATTAGGGTATAGGATTTAAGGTTTCTTAAGATTTAAGGTTTATGATTACTTAGGGTTTTTGATTAAGGATTTATGGTTTAGGGCATAGTGTACTTTTTGAGATTTTAGGTTAAGTCACTACCAAAACATGGCTATTTATCCACAGTTTGAAATCATCAAATTAAACGAACTTCCCTATGATTAAAAGGCTGAAGCTAGAATATCGTAGTTTAATCATACGGGACATAAAATTTCAGTCCCTCCCTTTTTTCTTTTCGTTTTCCCAATATTTGTCTTTTTATATCATCTTTCTTGGGATTTTAAAAAATGGTGACCATAAGGTTTCTAAATAAATGGGTGGTGACATAAGTCTTAAGTATTGGGTGTAGGTGACAATTATGTTATTAATGATTATGGATTGTGGATTTGCTCTCAAGTTGATAAGTTGACAGTTTGGTCCACTTAATTAAATTAATGGTAAAGGGTAATTTCACAAAACCGAATTTAACCAATTTTTTTGCTAATTAAATGTCGGTTGAAAGGGTAAATTGACAAAATCAAACATAATTTAACCAATTTTTGTGGGAAATATCGAGCAAAAAGAGGAAATAAAAGCTTTTTCCCTCACCCTCCAGTCGTCTTCTTCTTCTTCATTTTCTTCTTCTTCTTCTTCTTCTTCTTCTTCTTCTTCTTCTTCTTCTTCTTCTTTTACTTCTTCTTCTTCTTCTTCTTCTTCTTTTACTTCTTCTTCTTCTTCTTCTTCTTCATCATCTTCTTCTGCTCTCGTGTTTGCTTGCTTGCTTGTCTTTCTTCCCGCTCTCTTGATCTTCTTGTTCTTCATACATTGTGGGTCTTCGCTTGTAGTGGTTGTGCTTTCTTCTTCTTGAATTAGATTTACCTAATTTGTAACTGGTGGACCAAATTTCGTTTTGTTTCAATTAGAATTACTTCATAATCGATTGGGTTATACACCATTGTTTCTGCTAAGTAAAATTAATAGTTATTTGAAATCAATTTGTTATCATTTGAAATTTTTTCAATAATTTGCATTGGCGTTTCCAAAATATTATTATAGATGTTGCAACAATTGACTATTCTAACATATTATAGACATATGTAGCAACATAATTATAATTTAAATCGCAATGGAACAGTCATATGTAGAAACATATGAGTTACATTTCGCAACAGAGAAACAATATTTGGAAACTGTAACGACCTGTTTAGTCGTTTTGAGCAGCAGATTTTATTTCTAGAAAAATTGGCTGAGACGACGGACTGTCATGGGCACGACGGACCGTCGAGGGGGTCTCGTTCCAAAACACTTAGAATTCTGAAATTTGGGTACTGAAATCGACTCTCTGAACTTCGCGACGTAATGGCAGGACAGACCGTCACATGCATGACGGGCCGTCACAGACCCTTAGTGAAATTTAGTCTCTGAACTCCATGACGGAAGCAGCAGGACGGACCGTCGCAGGCACGACGGGCCGTCACAGGCTGCGTAATCCCAGGCTGGGTCAGATTTCTGTTAAATGTTTTAAGGGGCGTTTTGGACTATTCCTGCTTAGAATTATAAAGTTAGTGGTTTAAAATTAATAATTCAATTACTTGGGGGTTAAAGGAGATAACCTTGAATTAATTAATGGGTTAATTCATCATCTTTTATACTTAATTATATGGTAATTAGGGTGAAAGAAAGAGGGTTTGAATAAGAAAAATAGAAAGAACAAAGAGAGAGAGAGGATCGATCGAGAGAGAAAGGGAAGAACGCAAGGAAAGCAAAAGGCTTGGGAAGTAGATTGCTTGATCACAATTCTTCGGTGGAGGTAGGTTATGGTTTATGCTATTCGTAGTAAACTCTTAATTGCGAATGATATGTATTGGGTAGTATTGTAAACCCTTCTATATGCTTAATTGTATGCTTACATGAATGTGATTATATAATTGTGATAAAATAAGCATGATGAAGCTATTGAATCCTAAATCATAAAAAAAACCCTAATCTACTTTGTTAATGATGATGCCTTGGTATAAAAGAAGGCTTGATGAACGAAAGTAGTGAGATTAGGGGATCGGGTGTCACGTTCCGACACCAGGATAGAATTAGAGGATCGGGTGCCACGTTCTGGTACCAGGATAGTATATGAGGATCAGAGTGTCACATTCTGACACCAGGATAGTATATGGATCGGGTGCGACGTTCCGGTACCAGGATAGAATGAGGATCGGAGTGCCACGTTCCGGCGCCAGAATAGAATATGGATCGGGTGTCACGTTCCGACACCAGGATAGAATGAGGATCGAAGTGCCACGTTCCGGCACCAGGATAGAATATGGATCGGGTGTCACGTTCCGACACCAGGATAGTATATGAGGATCGCAGTGTCACGTTCCGACACCAGGATAGTATATGAGGATCGCAGTGTCACGTTCCGACACCAGGATAGTATATGGAGCGGAGTGTCACGTACCGACACGAGAGGAATAAAGATAATGAATCTTGAAATATGTTAATATACTCCATTTAATGAACCTAATTCCCAAATGAGTATGGTATTGAGGCTTGAGTCCTCATGGGTGTACTTGGCATACTTATTAATGATTATAGTACTTGTTGCTGCAACATGTTGAGTATTGTAGTTGATTTATGATATTATCTGATATATACTGTTTTCTATTTTGAGTTGGCCGATGATACCTACTCAGTACTTGTGTTTTGTACTGACCCCTACTTGTATGTTTATTTCTTTGTTATTTGTGGAGTGCAGCAAACGTACCGTCTTCTTCAACTCAACCGCAACTCTAGCCAGTCTTCATCAAGCCAGATTTCAGGGTGAGCAATGCTTCTAGCTTGGACTGGATCTTCCTCTTCATGTCCTGATGCCTTGAACTTCCGGCATGGACTAGCTTTTTACATATTTTAGCTTCTTAGATACTATTAGATTAGTAATTTGAGGATAGATGTTCTTGTGATGATGATTTCAAGATTTTGGGGATAATAATAGTTTTTGAGTTTTTCGAAGTTATTGAATTGATTTTCATTAATGAGATTTGAGTCTTCTGAATTACTTTCTGTTGATATTATATTGAAATGTTGGGTTTTGTATTGGTCTGTTCGCTCACATAGGAGATTAAGTTTGGTGCCACTCGCAGCTCGATTTGGGTCGTGACAAACTTGGTATCAGAGCATTAGGTTCGTTTGTCTCATCACACAAGAACGAGTCTAGTAGAGTCTTAAGGAACGGTAGGGGGACGCCTTTACTTTTCTTTGAGAGGCTATAAGACTATAGGAAAATTCCATTCTTTCTTTCTTTCTTTCGTGCTTTTACTTGGATCCAATTGGTATCTAGGTGATACAAATTGGTATTTGACTATCTTCACTCTATTTCGCAAATGGTTAGAACTAGAGCAATGACTAAGCCAACACCAACACCGGCTAGACAGGATGCGTCTGAGCCAGCCACTGGGCTGTAGCTCGGAGAGAAACAGTGGCAAGAGGCCGTGGTAGAGGTCGCGGGAGGACGTCCTCCAGAGGAAGAGGACAAGCACCTAGCCCAACTAGTACTAGGGCGGTGACTCCTCCACCGAATGAGGAAGTGATAAGAGAGGGTGAGGAAGGGGATAATGAACAAGTGCAGAACGAGGAATTTCCACCCCAACCTACCCCATAGATGATCAATCAGGTTCTTGCTTATCTTAGCGGGTTATCTGATCAGGGCCAGACACCTCCAGTGTTTTCTGCACCAGCACCTCAGGTTCCGGAGGTACAACATGCAGCTACTGTGGCTCCCCGCATGGATGCCTCATTGGAAATAGGCACATTTCCTCGTCTTACTACAGGGCCTATAATGACAAGTGATCAGCATGAACTTTTCAGTGAGTTCTTCAAATTGAAACCTCCACTCTTCAAGGGTGCTGAATCAGAGGATGCCTACGATTTTCTGGTTGACTGTCATGAGCTACTACACAAGATGGGTATAGTAGAAGGATTTGGTGTTGAGTTTGTGACCTATCAGTTTCAAGGGAACGCCAAAATGTGATGGCGGTCCCATGTTGAGTGTCAACCAACAGAGGCACCACCTATGACTTGGGCATCATTCTCTAGCTTGTTTATGGAGAAGTATATACCTCGTACTATGACGGATAGGAGGAGAGATGAGTTTCTAAGCCTAGAGAAAGGCAGGATGTCGGTTACTGCTTATGAGGCTAGGTTTCGTGCACTATCCAGATATGCCACCCAGCTTTGTTTCAGTTCACAAGAGCGGATTCGCTGTTTCGTGAAGGGGTTGAGGTCAGATTTGCGATTTCACCCTTACAGGTAGCGGCTACAGCAAAATCCTTTCAGGAAGTGGTAGACTTCGTGATAGAGGTAGAGGGAGTGAAGCCAAATGACTTCACCATGACATCGACATCAAAAAGGTTTCGTAAGGGAGGTGAGTTTAATGGTTCTTACTCCAGAGGGCAGGGTTCTGGACGTTATCCCGCCCGACCCATTCAGTCTTCACTACAGACTGTAGTTGGGGGTCCACCTCAGACCGGTCAACATTTCTCTGAGGTTGGAGGTTATTCCCAGACTTCGTCATTCTCACAGAGACCGATGCTTGAATCAAGAGAATGTTATGGACGTGGGTGACTGGACACATTAAGAGGTATTGTCCAAGAAAGAGTTACACACCTCCCATAGTAAGAGGTAGAGGTGGTCATGGAAGAGGCCGTCATTCTGGAGGACGTGGTGGTTGAGGTAATGGTGGCCACCAAAACGACCGGGGTTATGGGCAAACTAGAGCCACTACAACACATCATGGTAGGGGCAACGGACAAACAGGTGATAGGGCCCATTGTTACGCTTTCCCCGGGCGGTCTGAGGCGGAGGCATCTGATGTTGTTATCACATGTAATCTTTTGGTTTGTGATTGCATGGCTTCTGTATTATTTGATCCTGTCTCCACATTTTCATATGTATCTTCCTCATTTGCTACTGGTCTTAATTTACATTGTGAATTGCTTGACATGCCGATTCGTGTTTCTACTCCGGTGGGTGAGTCTGTGATAGTTGAAAAGGTATATAGGTCTTGTCTAGTGACTTTTGTGGGGAGCAATACCCATGTAGACTTGGTTATTTTAGAGATGGTTGATTTTGATGTAATTCTGGGTATGACTTGGCTTTCTCCAAATTTTGCAATCTTAGATTGTAATTCTAAAACTGTAACGTTGGCCAAGCCTGGGACAAATCCGTTAGTGTGGGAGGGTGACTACACTTCCACTCCAGTTCGTATAATCTCCTTTCTTCGTGCTAAGAGAATGGTTAGTAAAGGGTGTTTAGCGTTCTTGGCACACCTCAGGGATGATACTACCGAAGTACCTTCAATTGAGTAGGTTTCGGTAGTCCGTGAGTTTCTGGATGTATTCCTTGCAGACCTTCCTGGTATGCCACCGGATAGGGATATCGACTTTTGCATTGATCTGGAGCCGGGTACTCGCCCCATTTCCATGCCCCCTTATAGAATGGCTCCAGCAGAGTTAAGGGAGTTAAAGGCACAACTTCAAGAGTTTTTAAGTAAAGGTTTCATTAGACCAAGTGCATCCCCTTGGGGTGCTCCGGTGTTATTTGTGAAGAAGAAGGATGGGAGTTTTCGGATGTGCATAGACTACCGGCAGTTGAACAAGGTAACTATTAAGAACAAGTATCCCATTCCTCGCATTGATGACTTGTTCGATTAGTTACAAGGTGCTTGTGTCTTCTCTAAGATTGACTTGAGATCCGGTTATCATCAATTGAAAATACGGGCAACGCATGTGCCAAAGACTGCTTTTCGAAATAGGTATGGGCATTACGAATTTGTAGTGATGTCTTTTGCTCTTACGAATTCCCCTGCTGCTTTCATGAGCTTGATGAACGGGATTTTTAAGCCATATCTGGATCTCTTTGTGATCGTATTTATTGATGATATACTGATATTCTCCAAGAGTAAGAAGGAACATGAGGAGCATTTGAGAATTGTGTTGGAAGTATTAAGGGAGAAAAGGCTTTATGCCAAATTCTCCAAGTGTGAGTTTTGGCTAGATTCAGTGTCCTTCTTGGGGCACGTGGTTTCTAAGGATGGAGTGATAGTGGATCCTTCTAAGATTGAGACAGTGAAGAATTGGGTAAGACCTACTAATGTGTTAGAAATAAGGATCTTTGTTGGTTTAGCTAGCTATTACCGTCAATTTGTCAAGGGATTCTCTTCCATTGCTTCCCAATTGATGAACTTGACAAAGAAGAATGTTCCATTTGTAAGGTCCGATAAATGTGAGGAAAGCTTTCAGAAACTCAAGACCTTGCTGACTACTGCACCTATCCTTACCTTGCCAGTAGAGGGTAAGAACTTCATTGTTTATTGTGATGCATCCTATTCTTGTTTGGGTGCAGTGCTAATGCAAGAGAAGAATGTAATTGCTTATGCTTCGAGGCAATTAAAGGTGCATGAACGTAACTATCCAAGCCATGATTTGGAGTTGGCTGCGGTAGTGTTTGCATTAAAGCAATGGAGACACTATTTATATGGGGTTAAGTGTGAAGTCTATACGGATCATCGTAGCCTACTGTATGTCTTTACTCAGAAAAATTTGAATTTGAGACAGCGGAGATGGATGGAACAACTGAAGGACTATGATATTACTATTTTGTATCATCCGGGAAAAGCTAATGTTGTGACGGATGCGTTAAGTAGAAAGGCAGGAAGCATGGGAAGTCTAGCTCACTTGCAAGTTTCTAGACGCCCATTGGCTAGAGAAGTTCAGATTCTGGCTAATGACCTTATGAGTTACAAGTAAATGAGAAGGGAGGATTTTTGGCTTGTGTGGAGTCAAGATCTTCCTTTCTTGAAAAGATTAAGGGAAAGCAGTTTACTGATGAGAAGTAGAACCGAATCCGAGATAAAGTGTTGCGAGGAGAGGCTAAAGAAGCAACAATCGATGAGGAAGGTGTGTTGAGGATTAAGGGAAGGGTATGTGTACCCCGCGTCGATGATTTGATTCACATTATTCTTACAGAAGCTCATAGTTCAAGGTATTCTATACACCCTGGTGCAACCAAGATGTATCGTGACCTAAGGCAACATTTTTGGTGGAGTAGAATGAAGCGTGACATTGTGGAGTTTGTCGCCAAATGTCCAAATTGTCAGCAAGTAAAGTATGAACACCAGAGGCCTGGAGGAACACTTCAGAGAATGCCCATTCCGGAATGGAAGTGGGAGAGAATCGCAATGAACTTCGTGGTTGGTCTTCCAAAGACAATGGGTAAGTATGACTATATTTGGGTAATTGTTGATAGGTTAACTAAGTCTGCTCATTTCTTTCTAGTAAAGGTGACTTACGATGAAGAGAAGTTAGCCAAACATTACATCCCGGAAGTTGTTCGATTGCATAGGGTTCCACTGTCTATCATATCAGATAGAGGTACGCAGTTTACTTCTATGTTTTGGAAAACATTGCATGCGGAATTGGGTACTAGGTTGGACCTTAGTACCGCGTTCCATCCTCCGACCGATGGTCACTCTGAGCGAACGATTCAAGTATTGGAAGATATGCTTCATGCATGTGTGATAGAATTTGGGGGTCATTGGGATAACTTCTTACCCTTAGCGGAGTTTTCATACAATAATAGCTATCACTCAAGTATTGACATGGCCCCATTTGAAGCATTGTATGGGAGGAGATGTAGGTCTCCCATTGGTTGGTTTGATGCATTTGAGGTTAGACCTTGGGGTAGTGTCCTTTTGAGGGATTCATTGGAGAAAGTGAAATCTATTCAATAAAAGCTGTTAGCGGCGCAAAGTAGACAAAAGGAGTATGCAGATCGAAAGGTTAGAGACTTGGAGTTTATGGAGGGTGAGCAAGTCTTGCTGAAGGTTTCGCCCATGAAAGGGGTGATGCGGTTTGGTAAAAGAGGTATGCTAAGACCAAGGTATATTGGACCATTTTAAGTACCTAAGCGAGTAGGGGAGGTGGCTTATGAATTAGCCTTGCCTCTAGGGTTGTCAGGAGTGCATCCGGTATTTCATGTGTCTATGTTGAAAAGATACCATGGGGATGGAAACTACATCATTCATTGGGATTCAGTTCTGCTTGATGAGAATTTGACTAATGAGGAGGATCCGGTTGCCATTCTAGATTGAGAAATCCGCAAGTTGAGATCAAGGGAGATTGCATCCATCAAAGTTCAATGGAAGAATCGACCAGTTGAAGAGTCCACTTGGGAGAAGGAGGCTGATATGCGAGAAAGATACCCACACCTGTTTACAGATTCCGGTACTCCTTTTCACCCTTGTTTCATTTTCATGTGATCGTTCGAGGACGAACGATGGGTAAATTGGTATCTATGGTAACGACCTGTTTAGTAGTTTTGAGCAGCAGATTTTATTTCTGGAAAAACTGGCTGAGACGACAGATCCCACGACGGACCGTCATGGGCACGACGCACCGTAGAGGTGGTCTCGTTCCAAAACACTTAGAATTCTGAAATTTGGGTACTGAAATCGACTATCTGAACTTCGCGATGAAATGGCAGGACGGACCGTTACAGGCATGACGGGCCGTCACAGACCCTTAGTGAAATTTAGTCTCTGAACTCCGTGACGGAAGCAGCAGGACGGACCGTCGCAGGCACGACGGGCCGTCACAGGCTGCGTAATCCCAGGCTGGGTCGGATTTCTGTTAAATGTTTTAAGGGGCATTTTGGACTATTCCTACTTATAATTATAAAGTTAGTGGTTTAATATTAATAATTCAATTACTTGGGGGTTAAAGGAGATAACCTTGAATTAATTAATGGGTTAATTCATCATCTTTTATACTTAATTATATGATAATTAGGGTGAAAGAAAGAGGGTTTGAATAAGAAAAATAGAAAGAACAAAGAGAGAGAGAGGATCGATCGAGAGAGAAAGGGAAGAACGCAAGGAGAGCAAAAGGCTTGGGAAGTAGATTGCTTGATCACAATTCTTCGGTGGAGGTAGGTTATGGTTTATGCTATTCGTAGTAAACTCTTAATAGCGAATGATATGTATTGGGTAGTATTGTAAACCCTTCTATATGCTTAATTGTATGCTTGCATGAATGTGATTATATAATTGTGATAAAATAAGCATGATGAAGCTATTGAATCCTAAATCTTGAAAAACCCTAATATATTGTTAATGATGATGCCTTGGTATAAAAGAATGCTTGATGAACTAAAGTATTGATATTAGGGGATCGGGTGTCACGTTCCGACACCAGGATAGAAATAGAGGATCGGGTGCCACGTTCCGGTACCAGGATAGTATATGAGGATCGGAGTGTCATGTTTTGACAACAGGATAGTATATGGATCGGGTGCCACGTTCCGGGACCAGGATAGAATGAGGATCGGAGTGCCACGTTCCGGCACCAGGATAGAATATGGATCGGGTGTCATGTTCTGACACCAGGATAGAATGAGGATCAGAGTGCCACGTTCCGCCACCAGGATAGAATATGGATCGGGTGTCACGTTCCGACTCAGGATAGTATATGAGGATCGGAGTGTCACGTTCCGACACCAGGATAGTATATGGAGCGGAGTGTCATGTACCGACACGAGAGGAATAAAGATAATGAATCTTGAAATATGTTAATATACTCAATTTAATGAACCTAATTCCCAAATGAGTATGGTATTGAGGCTTGAGTCCTCATGGGTGTACTTGGCGTACTTATTAATGATTATTGTACTTGTTGCTGCTACATGTTGAGTATTGTAGTTGATTTATGATATTATCTGATATATACTGTTTTCTATTTTGAGTTGGCCGATGATACCTACTAAGTACTTGTGTTTTGTACTGACCCCTACGTGTATGTTTCTTTCTTTGTTATTTGTAGAGTGCAGCAAACGTACCGTCTTCTTCAACTCAACCGCAACTCTAGCCAGTCTTCATCAAGCCAGATTTCAGGGTGAGCTAATGCTTCTAGCTTGGACTGGATCTTCCTCTTCATGTCTTGATGCCTTGAACTTCCTGCATGGACTAACTTTTTACATTTTTTAGCTTCTTAGATACTCTTAGATTAGTAATTTGAGGATAGATGTTCTTTTGATGATGACTTCCAGATTTTGGGGATAATAATAGTTGTGTTTTTAGAAGTTATTGAATTGATTTTCATTAATGAGATTTGAGTCTTCCGCATTACTTTCTATTGATATTATATTGAAATGTTGGGTTTTGTATTGGTTGGTTCGCTCACATAGGAGAGTAAGTGTGGGTTCCACTCGCGGCTCGATTTGGTTCGTGACAGAAACTTATGATGTAACAAAAAAATGTTGCCACATGTGATTTATTTTTCATAAGAGAACAGTCAAGTGTAGAAAAATATGATTTGCATCTCGCCAAAGAATAGTCATATATTGCGACATATGATATAATATATACATGTGTTCTTCATGTGATTTATTATCACAATAGAACATTAAAATGTACCAATATCTGACTTACATCTCGCCATAGAATAGTCATATGTTGCTACATATGATATAACTAAAAAATGTTGACACATGTGATTATTTTTCACAATAGAAAAGTCATATGTTGCAACATATGACTTACATCTTGACAAAACGTAGTCATATGTTGCAACATATGATATAATATAAAAACGTTGTCACATGTGATTTCTTTTTCACAACAAAACAATCAAATCTAACAACATATGATTTACATATCGCCACAGAATATTCATATGTGAAAAATATGATATAACACAAAAATGTTGGATATGTGATTTATTTTTCACAGCAGAACAGTCATATCTACCAACATTTAACTTACGTCTCGCCATAGAATAGTGATAGGTTGAAGCATATACTTAGTGTTTATAATTACTAATTGTTATTTTAATTCATTCATTCAAGTACAATGTCATTATTTGTAGGGATTTATTGTCATGATGAATGGGTCGAGAAAAAAAATTGATTCATATGGTGTTTGGAGGATAGTAAAAAATGAGGAGTCGATTTTGTAAGGATGTATGTCGAAAGAAATATTTTGTATAATGAATTATTCAATTTAGTCGTGCAAAAGTCTGGATACAATTGTAAAGCGCAATAACTTGTCATGAGTTACATTCCCCATTTTTTTCATAATAATATGGTTTTTCCTTTTAGAATAAATGATCAATCTAGTTTGAGTGTTTATTTGGGAGGAACAGAAAAACAATCAATATTAAGACTTTATATGAAAGAAAATCCTATCGAGAAGGATCATAATATAGACAAAGGCCAACAAGACATGTTTTGTGATGAATTTGATCATGCGGACATGAATAATCCCGATGATGAAAATGGAGGAGGTGAAGTAGAAGTTGAAGTTGAAGGTCAAGGTCATGTTCAAGTTGAACGGTCGGACCTTGAGAGAAACTTTCCTCTACACGTATAGTTGGTAGCAACAGTTCATGTGTTTCTCCATCTTCACGTGTCAAACATGTTCGAGATGATTAAATACGGTTTTATAAGGTAATGAAATTCAAGAACAATCAAGAACTGAGAAATTCATTGAAAATAGCTTGCTTGAAAAAAGTTTTTAGACAGAAAAAGGTTATCAATTATCATGATTTGTTATCCTTTTAATGCTCATATCCTGATCGCAATTAGTGGCTGAGGGTTGTGAAATTTACAAGTAGCGACAGTTTTGCCATTAAATCTATGACAAGTACCATACGTGTGGTTCAGAGCATCTTATAATCCATAATCCCCACGCCCCGGAAAAAGTCATAAGTAAGAACTTTGAAAAAAGAATTCCCAATGGTAAAGGCGCATCCACAAGAGACATGTCGAATTAACTCCTCACAAAATTGGGTTCTAAGGTAAGATATTGGATGATTTATAAGGGCATGGAGCATGCTATGTCTAATGTTAGGGGAATACATGATTACATGTTTGTAATGCTTAATCTGTATCGTTATATGCTTGAAGCTGCGAATCCACGAAGCAAGAAGACATTGTTGCTCGATGAAAATGGGAGGTTTCAGTATTTCTTTGTATCATATTCTGCTTGGATAATTTTTTTTCAAGAAATAAGAAAAGTAATATTCGTTGATGGTACATTCCTATGGAGCAAGTATAGAGGAGTTCTGCTATCGGTGGTGGCATAAGATGCTGAAAATCATATATTTCGAGTGGATTTCTTTGTCATGGACAAGGAATGCGATCCCTCATATGAATATTTGTTTCAAAATATGATATTCAAGTAGACTCGGAAGAAAAAAATTTGGATTCAAGTAGACTCGGAAGAAAAAATAAGTGTTCCCTTTGTAGGGACTTTGTTCACAAAAAAAATACATGCCCACATCGAAATGACCCATATGAAATGTTGTTGAGTTATAATGAATGTTCATTCTTATTTGAGAATGATTCCTGTATTCTTATATTATTTGTAATCAACTTATGTGATGTTATTTGTATATTATGCATGATTTATTTAATTATGTCTTGCTTATTGCAAAAAAAATTTACATATGTTTCAACATATGACAATTATATGTTGCAACTTAACACAATATATTGCATCTGTGACAAATTATTCCAATTATATGTCAGAATATTGCATGTGTGACATTATATGCCACTTATGTGTTAGATATTACAACATAAAGTTGCATTTGTGCCAACATATGTCATATATGTCTATAAAGTTCCACAACAAAAAATCTGTACAAACATATTTTTAGAAAATTTTTTGTGTAATGTGAAGATATCATTATAGTCATTGGAACTATGATGACGCGTTCTTCATATTACAACATATTTCATATGTGACAACACATGTCAATTACACATCTACAATCTAATTACTAACTTGTGCCAATATACTTTTAAATAATGATAACGAATCTTTCCTAATTACTATCATATTGTCATCTCGAAACAGGGGACATAATTATTAATTACAACTATCTTGTTTTTACCCTTTATTGAAAAGTAATCTCTTGCAACTTTTCAAATTTCGTTGAAAATTTTCATATTTCTTGTATTTTTATAAGAACACAACAAAAGGGAGGGATAAGTCAACAGTTATCAAAAAAATGGTTTCAAGTAGTAAAACATCATTGAATCCCTCCCAATTGAATTAGTAATTCTCATCGTTGAAAGGACTGCTTCCTACTCCCCGACAAGATTTAATGAGTGATAAATTAAGTTTCAGGTTCCTCAATAAAGTCCATAATGAACATTCTGTATATCAAAAGGTAACATTGGTCAGCATTCTCCCAGAACCTAGATGGACGATGAATCAACAAGCCATCCCTTTCATGAATATTTGCATAGCATCAGAGAACATAGAAGCCTTATACAGAAAAGGCGTGGTAATTTTAATATTTTTCATTTGTTATCACGTTTTCATAAATGTATTTTGTATTATTAATGTGTTCTTTGTTTAATAGTTTTATTTCTTCAATCGTAGTGAACCAATTGCATTGGAAATGGTTAAAAGCAACAGAAGGTGGCCACCGTGGTGCAGAGTATGTGCTTGCCGTACTTTTAAACATCGAAGGTGGTAAATCCGTGAGAGAAGTCTTGAGTTCATTTTGAACATGAAAAAGAATGTGCAATTAATAGTGAGAAGATGTCGACACCATTTGCGATACATTTTAAATCAAATGTGGGTTGCAGAACCTAATATATTGGGAGAAAGACCCATTTGTTGCAGTGTGCATCAACCCAATAATTTTGCCCGCAGGAACGGTTGGCCCAGGGGATGAAACGATGAAAATTATATTCGTTGTTGATTGTGTAGTTGTGATTTATAACTAGATTCTATAGTTAAATTTCTTCCCCATACGACTATGTGGGATTAATTTAATTTGTGGCAACATATGTCATATGGTGGAAATGTTGTCTTTTGTACGTATTTTCGAATTAAATATGTGGCAACATATGACATATGGTGAAAATATTGTGTTTTGGTCTTCTGTACTTATTTTCTAATTATGTGGCAAAATATGTACTTATTTTGTAGTTTTTCGAATTATATCTGTGGCTACATTACATTCTTTAGAAGTGTCTCTACGTCTTCAAAAGTGAGTCTTCATATGAGAATTATATATTATATATAAGAAGAATAGAACTTAGGACTTTTCATATAATTATATCCTAGATGGGAAGGAAGAATATGAAATCTTTAAAAATGACACTGAGGAAAAAACAATACATTGAATAACATCATAAGGAACTAGTAACTCTTATCATTGTGATTATGAATTAGATGAAGTAGTTGGTTTTATGGGATATTTACTAAATTAATATAATTTGGTACAACTTGATGTTTTGTTTCTTAGTTAGATAACACCCTAGTAAATCCTTTTTTCAAATGTTATACCTTATTTTTATTTCTTATTTATACTATAAATTAATAAAATTTGGTCAAGGTTTTCATTTTCCATTTCGAAATCAATCAATTCGTCGATTAATCCCTCCTAGATGTTTCATCTGTTGCAATATATGCGTATTATGTTGGAAAAAGTGCAACAGGTACTACATCTTTGGCAACATCTTATACCATAAAATGTGTCTTCTGGGGGTTAATTCAATAAATGGTAACCCCAATCCATATGTAACACTAACATATAGTTCTACAACATTCTTAAGTGTCAATTTATGTTCCAACGCAACAACCTTTATTCGATTCTATAAATTATATTTAGAAAGACTATCATCTCACTAGATCGTCATACAATGAACAAGTAAATCCATATTATAGTTATATAACACTTTAGTAAATCGTTGTTTCAAATGTTATGCTATATTTTTATTGCTTAGATATAGTATAAATCACTAAAATTTGGTCAAAATTTGAATTTTTCCATTTCTAAATCGATCAATTTGTCGATTAATCCATCTTATATGATTCAACTGTGACAACATATGCATATTATGTTGGCAAAATTGCATTAGATACTACATCTGTGGCAACATCTTACATCATAAAATGTGTCTTTTGTGGGTTAATTTAATTAAATCGTATCCCAATTCTATATGTAGCACTAAAATATTGTCCTACAACATCCCTAAGTATCAATTTTTGGTGCAATGCAAAAAACTTCATTGGATTCTATCAATTATATTTAGAAAGATTATCATCACACAAGTGTGTCATACAATGACCCAATAATTCCATATGTAGTCATATAAAACCCAAGTAAATCCTTGTCACAAATATTATACCTTAATTTTATTGCTTATTTATTATATAAGTCACTCAAACTTAGTCTAGGTTTTCATTTTTCAATTCCTAATTCAATAATTTTTTCCATTAGTCGCTCCTAGATGTTAATGTGTGACAACATATGCATATTATGTTTTCAAAATTGCAACAGATATTGCATTTATGACAACATCTTATAGTATAAATTGTTTCTTTTGGGGGTAACTCAATTAAACAGTAATATACTTTGATATGTAACACTAATATAGTCCTACAACATGCCTAGGTATCAATTTATGGTCCAATGCAACTGCCTTCATCTGATTCTATCAAATATATTTAGAAAGACTATCATCCCACTTGTTCTTCATACAATGACAACGTAAATCCATATTATAGTTATATAACACTCTAGTAAAGCATTGTTCCAAATCTTATACCTTATTTTTATTGTTTAGTTATGGTATAAATAAGTAAATTTCATCCAAATTTTCATTTTTCGATTCCTAAATCTATCAATTCATATATTAGTGTCTCCTAGATGTTTAATCTATGACAACACATGCATATTACGTTGGGAAAATTTCAACAGATACTACGTCTCTGGCAACATCTTATATGATAAAATGTGTCTTTTGGGGGTTAATTCAATTAAATGGCAACCCAATTCGATATGTAACACAAACATATAGTCCTACAACATCCCTAACTATCAATTTATGGTCCAATGCAACAACCTTATTTCGATTATATCAATTATATTTAGTAAGCCTATCATCCCACTAGTTCCTCATGCAATGACCTGGTAAATCCATATGATAGGTTATATAAAACTTTAGTAAGTCCTTGTTCCAAATGTTATACCTTACTTTAATTGCTTAGTAATGGTATAAATCACTAAAATTTGGTCTGAATTTTCATTTTTCCATTTCTAAATTGAACAATTCGTTGATTAGTCCCTCCTAGATGTTTCATCTTTGACACCATATGCATATTATGTTGGCAAAATTGCAAAAGATATTGCATTTGTGGAAAAATCTTATATCATAAAATGTGTCTTTTGGTGGTTAATTCAATTAAATGGTAACCCAGTTCGATATGTAACACTAAAATATAGTCCTACAACATGCCTAAGTATCAATTTATGGTCCAATGCAACAACCTTCATTGGATTCTATCAATTATATTGAGAAAGACTATCACTTTACTAGTTCGTCATACAATGACCAAATAAATCCATTTGATAGTTATATAAACCCAAGTAAATCGTTTTTCCAAATGTTATATCTCATTTTTATTTGTTATTTATTGCATAAACCACTAAAATTTTGTCAAAGTTTTCATTTTTCTATTACTAAATCAATCAATTTGTCCATAAGTCCCCCTAGATGTTTATGTGTGACAACATATGCATATTATGTTTGCAAAATAGCAACAAGTGCTGCATTTGTGGCAACATCTCATATCATAAACTGTGTATTTTTGGAGTTAATTCAATTAATTGATAATTGAATTCAATATTTTACACTAATATATATCCTACAACAAGCCTAATTATCAATTTATGGTCCAATGCAAAAACCTTCAGTAGATTCTATCAATTTTATGTAGAAAGACTATAATCCCACTTTTCGTCATACGATGACAAAGTAAATCCACATAATAGTTATATAACACCCTACTAAATCATTGTTCCAAATATTATACCTTATTTTTATTGTTTAGTTATGGTGTAAATCAGTAAAATTTGATCAAAATATCATTTTTCCATTCCTAAATCGATCAGTTCGTTGATTAGTCCATCCTAGATGTTTCAACTATAACAACAATGGCATATTATGTTGGCAAAATTGGATTAAATACTGCATCTGTGGCAACATCTTATATCATACAATATTTGTTTTGGGGGTTAATTTAATTAAATGGAAACCCAATTTGACATGTAACACTAACAGACTATCATCCCACTAGTTCGTCATGCAAAGATCAAGTAAATCTATATGATAGTTATATAACACTTTAGTAAGTCGTTTTTTCAAATGTTATACCTTATTTTTATTGCTTAGTTATGGTATAAGTAACTATTTTTTTTCCAATTTTTCATTTTTTTAATTCCTAACTCGATCAATTCATCGATTAGTCCCTCCTAGATATTTCATCTATGAAAACATATGCATATTATGTTGGAAAAATTGCAACAGATACTGCATCTATGGCAACATCTTAATATAAACGTGTAAGTACTTTGTAAAACTGTCCCAATGATAGACAAAATCAATTCTGTTAAACCAAAACTAAAATGGTCCCAATCTAACGAATCATTTCATAGACATGGTTTGAATCCCATTTAGTCACAGTTTCTTGTGTGGCTAATACACGTGTTTTTTTGTAGTAAGGGTTTTATCTAGGGTTTAATGCTTTAGGGTTTAGGTCTTTTGTATTAAGATTTTTTATGTTTTTATAGGTTAAGGTTTTTGGTTAATTGTCTTATCTAGGTTCTTAGGGTTTATTTTTACTACAAGAAACTTGACTTTTAATGACCATTTCTTAGTGAAGGGTTATGTATGTAGTCGCTATTGTTGTATTTGTAGTGACCAGATAGTTTTTCCCAGTCTTTGAAAGCATAGTAAAATATAAATGATTAAAAAATATAATTGTGTGGTAATGTTAAACTAACTTAAATAAAAAAGAACCCAAGATTTATTTTAAACTTATTTCTCTTGAAACTTCTGTCAATGGTAAAAGACCCACTCTCACCCCACAAAAATAAATTAACAAAATACCCTCTTCGTCAAACACCACAATCCATTCTTCTATGGTGGAGATTTGAACTTCCATTATTCATTACAACGATTTACCTTCTCTAATGGTGATTTCGACATGGACACCCACTCTACTCATCTGGTCAATTTGTCTTCGTTTAGTGTTTGTTCTCCTTTTTGTCAAGGTAAGCTTTTAATCACTTCTTCTTAAAGTTTTAACTATTATTGCAATAGCATTTCCTCTAAAAATTTACTTGAGCACATTCGATTTGATATTTTTGAAATTTTAGAGCAAAATATATCCATTTTGTTGATTGTTCAGGTATAATGCTAAATCTTATGAATTAGGTAAAATACACTTAAACCTTTGCGTAGCGTGACTCTTATTTTTGTCCTCTATTTGTAGTATTTATCGTTATTTTTCTATTTATTGTGTATAATTTCTTTTTGATTTGCAATTCATTCACTCTGTGTGTGTTAAAGCTTGTTTTTTGTCACGACCCAAAACGATCCGCGAGTGGCACCCACATTTATCCTCCTATTTGAGCGAACCAACCAATCTAAACCCCAATCGTTTACCAACATTTCAACCATAATGAACAAAATATAATGCGGAAGACTCAAAATCTTATTAATATAATCAATAAATAAGCTTCTAAAATTTCTCAACTATTATCCCCAAAATCTGGATGTCATCACACCAAGAACATCTATCCTCACAAATTCTAAATCTAAGAGTATTTAAGAAGCTAACATAAGTAAAAGAGATGGTCCATGTCCGAACTTCAAGACATCAAGACGTGAAGGAGAAGATTCCAGTCCGAGCTAGGAACAATAGCTCACCCTGAAATCTGACGTGATGAAGACTGGCTAGAGTTGAGGACGAGTCGAAGTCGATGGCACGTTTGCTGCACTGCACAAATAACAAGAGAAAAATACAAGTAGGGTCAGTACAAGGAACACGTACTGAGTAGGTATCATTGGCCAACTTAAAATAGAAACCAATATATAGCGAATAATAATATAAAACCAACTACAATACCCAACAAGTGACAACAACAAGTACAAGAACCATTGGCCACAACACCAAGCACACCTATGAGGACTCAAGCCTCCACACCATACTCATTTGGGAAATGTTTTCTTTAAAATTGAGTATATTAACATAATTCAAGATTCATTCCCTTTATATTTCTTGTGACGGAACGTGACACTCTGATCCCCTACTACTACATGTCGGAACGTGACACTCCGATCCCCTAATACTACTTGTCGGTTCGTGACACCCGATCCCCTAATACTACGTGTCGGTTCGTGACGCCCGATCCCCTAATTCTACGTGTCGGTTCGTGACACCTGATGTCACGACCCATAACCGAGCCGCGAGTGGCACCCACACTTATCCTACTATGTGAACGAACCAACCAATCTAAACCCAAACATATTGAACAAAATACAATTCGGAAGACTTAAACTCATTAATAAAAATCAATTCAATAACTTATAAAAACTCAACATCTATTATTTCCCAAAATCTGGAAGTCATCATCACAAGAACATCTATCCTCAATTACTAAAACTAAGAGTAACTAAGAAAGATAAAATAAGTAATAGCTAGTCCATGCCGGAGATCCGAGTCATCAAGACATGAAGAAGAAGATCCAGTCTAAGCTAGAAGCATTAGCTCACCCTGAATTCTAGTGAAATGAAGACTGGCTAGAGTTGCGGGTTATTTGAAGACGATGGCACGTTTGCTGCACTCCACAAATAACAAAGAAAGAAACATACAAGTAGGGGTCAGTACAAAACACGAGTACTGAGTAGATATCATCGGCCAACTCAAAATAGAAAACAGTGTATATAAGTTAATATCATAAATAACCTACAATACTCAACATGGAGCAACAACAAGTACTATAATCATCAATAAGTACTACCAAGTTCATCCATGAGGAATCAAGCCTCAATGCCATACTCATTTGGGAATTAGGTTCATTAGATGGAGTATATTAACATCTTTCAAGATTCATTATCTTTATTTCCCTCTTGTGTTGGTACGTGACACTTTGCTCCCCTACTACTATGTGTCGGTACGTGACACTCCGATCCCCTAATTCTACGTGTCGATTCGTGACACCCGATCCCCTAATTCTATGTGTCGGAACGTGACACTCCGATCCCCTAATTCTACGTGTCGGTTCGTGACACCCAATCCCCTAAATCTATGTGTCGGAACGTGACACTCCGAACCCCTAATTCTACGTGTCGGTTCGTGACACCCGTACCCTAATTCTATGTGTCGGAACGTGACACTTCGATCCCCTAATTCTACGTGTCGGTTCGTGACACCCGCTCCACTAATCTCATTCTATCAATTCATCAATCCTTCTTTTATACCAAGGCATCAACAACCTCATCACTTTAGTTCATCAAGCCTTCTATTATACTAAGGCATCATCAATCTCATTACTTTAGTTCATCAAGCCTTCTCTTATACCAAGGCATCATCATTAACAAAGAGATTAGGGTTTTTCAAGATTTATGATTCAATAGCTTCATCATGCTTATTTTATCAAAATTATATAATCACATTCATGCAAGCATACAATTAAGCATATAGAAGATGAGATAATATTACCAACACATATCATTCGCTATTAAGAGTCTACTACAAATAGCATAAAAACTATAACCTACCTCCACCGAAGAATTTTGATCAAGCAAGCAATTTCCCAAGGCTTTGTTCTTCTTCTCTCCCTGTTCGTTCGTTTTCTCCCTCTCTTGCTCTTTAAAATTTTCTTATTCAAACCCTCTTTCTTTTACCCTAATTAGCGTATAATTAAGTATAAAAGATGGCAATAATAACCCACTAATTAACTCAAGGTTACCTCTTTTAACCCCCAAGTTATTAGACTTATTAATATTAACCCAAAACGCCCCTTGAAAACCTAAACAGAAATCCGACCCAGCCTGGGATTACGCAGCTTGTGACGGCTCGTTGTGCCTGCGACGGTCCGTCCTGGTGCTCCGTCACAGAGTTCAGAGACTCAATTCCATTAAAGGGTCTGTGACGGTCCGTCGTTCCCACGACGGTCCGTCCTGCCATTCCGTTACGAAGTTCAGAGAGTCGATTTCAGTACCCAAATTTCAGAATTTCTAAGTGTTTTAAAACGAGACCCCCTCGACGGTCCATCGTGCCCATGACGGTCCGTCGTGGGGTCCGTCACCTCAGCTAATTTTTCCAGAAATAAAATCTGCTGCTCAAAACGACTAAACAGGTCGTTACAATAGATACCAATTTACCCATCGTTCATCCTCGAACGATCACAAGAAGGAAAAACAAGGGTGTAAAGGAGTACCTGAATCCGTAAACAGATGTGGGTATTTTTCTTGCATATCAGCCTCCTTTTCCCAAGTGGCTTCTTCAACTAGTCGATTCTTCCATTGAACTTTGATGGATGCAATCTCCCTCCACCTCAACTTGCGAATTTCTCTATCAAGAATGGCAACAGGCTCCTCCTCATAAGACAAATTCTCATCAAGTAGAACCGAATCCCAACGAATGATGTAGTTTCCATCCCCGTGGTATCTTTTCAACATAGAAACATGAAATACCGGATGCACTCCTGACAGCCCTGGAGGCAAGGCTAATTCATAATCCACCTCCCCTACTCGCTTAAGTACTTCAAAGGGACCAATATACCTTGGACTAATCTTACCTCGCTTACCAAACCGCATCACCCCTTTCATGGGCGAAACCTTCAACAAGACTTGTTCACCCTCCATGAACTCCAAGTCTCTAACCTTTCGATCTGCATACTCCTTTTGTCTACTTTGCGCCGCTAAAAGCTTTTCTTGAATAGATTTCACTTTCTCCAGTGAATCCCTCAAAAGGTCAGTACCCCAAGGTCTAACCTCAAATGCATCAAACCAACCAATGGGAGACCTACATCTCCTCCCATACAATGATTCAAATGGAGCCATGTCAATACTGGAGTGGTAGCTATTACTTTATGAAAACTCCGCTAAGGGTAAGAAGTTATCCGAATGACCACTAAATTCTATCACACATGCACGAAGCATATCCTCCAACACTTGAATCGTTCGCTCAGACTGACCATCAATCTGAGGGTGAAATGCAGTACTAAGGTCCAACCTAGTACCCAATTCATCATGCAATGTTCTCCAAAACTTAGACGT
Organism: Solanum peruvianum; assembly: GCA_027705065.1. Classification (NCBI taxonomy): domain Eukaryota; kingdom Viridiplantae; phylum Streptophyta; class Magnoliopsida; order Solanales; family Solanaceae; genus Solanum; species Solanum peruvianum. The sequence continues at coordinate 8,819,242 of JAKWJD010001756.1, read as the reverse complement.
AAACTGCGTACCTTTATCTGATATGATGGAAAGTGGAACTCCATGCAATCGAACAATTTCTGATATATATATTTTCGCTAACTTCTCTGCATTGTAGGTCACCTTGACCGGAATGAAGTGAGCAGTCTTTGTTAATCTGTCCACAATTACCCAAATAGAATCAAACTTACCCAATGTCTTTGGAAAACCAACCACGAAATCCGTTGCAATTCTCTCCCACTTCCATTCAGGAATGGGCATTCTCTGAAGTATTCCTCCGGGCCTCTGGTGTTCATACTTTACTTGTTGACAATTTGGACATTTCGCAACAAAATCAACAATGTCGCGCTTCATTCTACTCCACCAAAAGTGTTGCTTTAGGTCACGGTACATCTTGGTTGCACCAGGATGTATAGAATATCCGGAACTATGGGCCTTTGTGAGAATAGTGTGTATCAAATCATCCACACGGGGCACACATACCCTTCCCTTAATCCTCAAAACACCTTCCTCATCAATTATTGCTTATTTAGCCTCTCCTCGCAACACCATATCTCGAATTCGACTTAGTTTCTCATCATCAAACTGTTTTCCCTTGATCTTGTCAAGAAAAGAAGATCTCGCCTCCACACAAGCCAAAAATCCTCCCTTCTCATTTACTTCTAGCCTCATAAAGTCATTAGCTAAGTTTTGGATTTCTCTAGCCATTGGGCGTCTAGAAACTTGCAAATGAGCTAGACTTCCCATGCTTCCTACCTTTCTACTTAAAGCATCTGCCACAACATTAGCTTTCCCGGATGATACAGAATAGTGATATCGTAGTCCTTCAGTAGTTCCATCCATCTCCTCCGTCTCAAATTCAAATCCTTCTGAGTAAAGACATACTGTAGGCTACAATGATCCGTATAGACCTCACACTTAACCCCATATAAATAGTGTCTCCATTGCTTTAATGCAAATACTACCGCGGCCGACTCCAAATCATGGGTCGGGTAATTGCGTTCGTGCACCTTTAATTGCCTTGAAGCATAAGCAATTAAATTCTTCTCTTGCATTAGCAGTGCACCCAAACCCGAATAGGATGCATCACAATAGACAATTAAATTCTTACCTTCCACTGGCAAGGTAAGAAATTGTGCAGTAGTCAACAAGGTCTTGAGTTTCTGAAAGCTTTCCTCATACTCATCCGTCCATACAAATGGAACATTCTGCTTAGTCAAGTTCGTTAGTTGGGAAGCAATAGAAGAGAATCCCTTGACAAATCGGCGGTAGTAGCTAGCCAAACAAACAAAGCTCCTTATTTCTGACACGTTAGTTGGTCTTACCCAATTCTTCACTGTCCCAATAATAGATGGATCCACGATCACTCCATCCTTAGAAACCACGTGCCCCAAGAAGGACACTGAATCTAGCCAAAACTCACACTTGGAGAATTTGGCATAAAGCTTTTTCTTCCTCAACAACTCCAACACGATTCTCAAATGTTCCTCATGTTCCTTCTTACTCTTGGAGTATATCAATATATCATCAATAAATACGATCACAAAGAGATCGAGATATGGCTTAAAAATCGCGTTCATCAAGCTCATGAAAGCAGCAGGGGCATTCGAAAGACCAAAAGATATTACCACAAATTCGTAATGCCCATACCTAGTTCGAGAAGCAGTCTTTGGCACACCCGTTGCCCGTATTTTCAATTGATGATAACCGGATCTCAAGTCAATTTTAGAGAAGACACAAGCACCTTGTAATTGATCGAACAAGTCATCAATGCGAGGAATGGGGTACTTGTTTTTAATAGTTACCTTGTTCAACTGCCGGTAGTCTATGCACATCCAAAGACTCCCATCCTTCTTCTTCACAAATAACACCGGAGCACCCCAAGGAGATGCACTTGGTCTAATGAAGCCTTTGCTCAACAACTCTTGAAGTTGGGCCTTTAACTCTCTTAACTCCCGGAGCCATTCTATAAGGGGGTATAGAAATGGGGCGAGTACCCGGTTCCAGATCAATGCAAAAATCAATATCTCTATCCGGTGGCATACCAGGAAGATCTGCAGGGAACACGTCCTGAAACTCACGGACTACCGAAACCGACTCAATTGAAGGTACTTGGGTAGTGTCATCCCTGAGATGTGCCAAGAAAGCTAAACACCCCTTACTAACCATTCTCTTAGCACGAAGAAAGGAGATGATACGAACCGGAGTGGAAGTGTAGTCGCCCTCCCACACTAACTGATCTGTCCCAAGCTTGGCTAACGTCAGAGTTTTAGCATTACAATCCAAGATTGCAAAATTTTGAGAAAGCCAAGTCATACCCAGAATTAGATCAAAATCAACCATTTCTAAGATAACCAAATCTACATAAGTGTTGCTCCCCACAAAAGTCACCAAACAAGACCTATATAATTTTCAACTATCATAGACTCACCCACCAGAGTAGACACATGAATAGATATATCAAGCAATTCACAAGGTAAATTAAGACCAGTAGCAAATGAAGAAGATACATAAGAAAATGTGGATCAAGGGTCAAACAATACAGAAGCCATGCAATCACAAACCAAAAGATTACCTGTGATAACCGCATCGGATGTCTCCGCTTCAGATCTCCCACAGAAAGCGTAACAATGGGCCCTATCGCCTGTCTGCCCATTGCCCCTACCATGTTGTGCTGTAGTGGCTCCGGTTTGCCCATCACCCCGGCTGTTTTGGTGACCACCATTACCTCGGCCACCACGTCCTCTAGAATAACGGCCTCTACCATGACCACCTCTACCTCTAGCTATTGGGGGTCTGTAACTCTATTTTGGACAATTCCTCCTAATATGTCCAGTCTCCCCACATCCATAACACTCTCTGGAGTCAAGCATAGGTGTCTCAGAGAAGTGTTGACCGGTCTGAGGTGGACCCCCAACTACAGTATGTAGTGAAGACTGAATTGGTCGGACTGAGTAACCTCCTGAACCCTGTCCTCTAGAGTAAGAACCATTAAACTCACCTCCCTTTCGAAACCTTTTTGATGTCGATGTCGTGGTGAAGTCAACTGGCTTCATTCCTTCCACCTCTATCACGTACTCTACAACTTCTTTGAAGGATTTTGCCGTAGCCGCTACCTGTAAGGCTGAAATCCGCAATTCTGACCTCAACCCCTTCACAAAACGGCGAATCCGTTCTTGTGGACTGAAACAAATTTGGGTGGCATACCTGGATAATGCACGAAACATAGCCTCATATGCAGTAACCGACATCCTACCTTGCTCTAGGCTCAAGAACTCATCCCTTTTCCTATCCCTCAAAGTTCGGGGGATATACTTCTCCATAAACAATCTAGAGAATGATGCCCAAGTCATAGGTGGTGCCTCTGTTGGTTGACACTCAACATGTGACCGCCACCACATTTTGGCGTTTCCTTGAAACTGATAAGTCACAAACTCAACACCAAACAGTTCTACTATACCCATCTTGTGTAGTAGCTCATGACAGTCAACCAGAAAATCGTAAGCATCCTCAGATTCAGCACCCTTGAAGACTGGAGGTTTCAATTTCAAGAACTTACTGAAAAGTTCATGTTGATCATTTGTCATTATAGGCCCTGTAGTCAGACGAGGAAACGTGCTCATTTCCAATGAGGCATCCATGCGGGGAGCCACAGTAGCTACATATTGTACCTCCGGAACCTGAGGTTGTGGTGCCGAAAACACTGGACGTGTCTGACCCTGATCAGATAACCCACTAAGATAAGCAAGAACCTGATTGATCATCTCTGAGGTAGGTTGGGGTTGCAATCCCTCATTCTGTACTTGTTCATTCTCCCCTTCCTCACCCTCTCTTACAACATCCTCAGTTGGTGGAGGAGTCACCGCCTTAGTACAAGATGGTCTAGGTGCTTGTCCTCTTCCTCTAGAGGACGTCCTCCCACGACCTCTTCCACGGCCTCTCGCCACTACTCCTCTTTGAGCTACAGCCCCATTGGCTGGCTCAAACGCTTCTTGTCTTGCCGGTGTTGGTGTTGGCGCAGTCGTTGCTCTTGTTCTAACCATCTACGAAATAGAGTGAAGATGATCAGATACCAATTTGTAACACCTAGATACCAATTGTATCCAAGTATTAGCACGAAAGAAATAAAGAAAGAATGGAATTTTCCTAAAGTCTTATAGCCTCTCAAAGAAAATTAAAGGCATCCCCCTACCGTTCCTTAATACTCTACTAGACCCGTTCTTGTGTGATGAGACCAATGAACCTAATGCTCTGATACCAAGTTTGTCACGACCCATAACCGAGCCGCGAGTGGCACCCACACTTATCCTACTATGCGAGCCAACCAACCAATCTAAACCCAAACATATTGAACAAAATACAATGCGGAAGACTTAAACTCATTAATAAAAATCAATTCAATAACTTATAAAAACTCAACATCTATTATTCCCAAGAATCTGGAAGTCATCATCACAAGAACATCTATCCTCAATTACTAAAACTAAGAGTATCTAAGAAAGCTAAAATAAGTAATAGCTAGTCCATGCCGAAGATTCGAGGAATCAAGACATGAAGAAGAAGATTCAGTCCAAGCTAGAAGCATTAGCTCACCCTGAATTCCAGTGAAATGAAGACTGGCTAGAGTTGCGGTTGATTTGAAGACGACGGCACGTTTGCTGCACTCCACAAATAACAAAGAAAGAAACATACAAGTAGGGGTCAGTACAAAACACGAGTACTGAGTAGATATCATCGGCCAACTCAAAATAGAAAACAGTATATATTAGTTAATATCATAAATCAACTACAATACTCAACATGTAGCAACAAAAAGTACTATAATCATCAATAAGTACTACCAAGTTCATCCATGTGGACTCAAGCCTCAATACCATACTCATTTGGGAATTAGGTTCATTAGATGGAGTATATTAGCATCTTTCAATATTCATTATCTTTATTTCCCTCTTGTGTCGGTACGTGAAAATCCGCTCCCCTACTACTATGTGTCGGTACGTGACACTCCGATCCCCCAATTCTACGTGTCAGTTTGTGACACCCTATCCCCTAATTCTATGTGTCGGAACGTGACATTCTGATCCCCTAATTCTACGTGTCGGTTTGTGACACCTGATCCCCTAAATCTATGTGTCAGAACGTGACACTCTAATCCCCTAATTCTACGTGTCGGTTCGTGACACCCGATCCCCTAATTCTATGTGTCGAAACGTGACACTCTGATCCCCTAATTCTACGTGTCGGTTCGTGACACCCACTCCACTTATCTCATTCTATCAATTCATCAATCCTTCTTTTAAACCAAGGCATCATCAACCTCATCACTTTAGTTCATCAAGCCTTCTCTTATACTAAGGCATCATCGATCTCATTACTTTAGTTCATCAAGCCTTCTCTTATACCAAGGCATCATCATTAACCAAGAGATTAGGGTTTTTCAAGATTTATGATTCAATAGCTTTATCATGCTTATTTTATCACAATTATATAATCACATTCATGCAAGCATACAATTAAGCATATAGAAGATGAGATAATATTACCAACACATATCATTCGCTATTAAGAGTCTACTACGAATAGCATAAAAACCATAACCTACCTCCACCGAAGAATTTTGATCAAGCAATCAATTTCCCAAGGCTTTGTTCTTCTTCTCTCCCTGTTCGTTCGTTTTCTCCCTCTCTTGCTCTTTAAAATTTTCTTATTCAAAACCTCTTTCTTTTACCCTAATTAGCATATAATTAAGTATAAAAGATGACAATAATAACCCACTAATTAACTCAAGGTTACCTCTTTTAACCCCCAAGTACTTAGACCTATTAATATTAACCCACGAAATTTATAGTTATAGCAAGAATAGTCCAAAACGCCCCTTTAAAACCTAAACAGAAATCCGACCCAGCCTGCGATTATGCAGCTTGTGACGGCCCGTCGTGCCTGCGACGGTCCGTCCTGCTGCTCCGTCACAGTGTTCAGAGACTCAATTCCATTAAAGGGTCTGTGACGGTCCGTCTTGGCCACGACGGTCCGTCCTGCCATTCCGTTACAAAGTTCAGAGAGTCGATTTCAGTACCCAAATTTCAGAATTTCTAAGTGTTTTAAAACGAGACCCCCTCGACGGTCCGTCGTGCCCATGACGGTCCGTCGTGGGTCAGTCACCTCAGCTAATTTTTCCAGAAATAAAATATGCTGCTCAAAACGACTAAACAGGTCGTTACTCCTGATCCACTAATTCTACGTGTCGGTTCGTGAAACCCGATCCCCTAATCTCATCATTTTAGTTCATCAAGCCTTCCTTTATGTCAAGGCATCATCATTAATAGAGAGGAATTAAGGTTTAAGATTCATAGACTCATCTTTCTAATCCATTACAATTACATAATCACATCATGCAACTACACAATTAAGCATATAGAAGACTTTACAATACCACCCCATACATATCAATCGCTATTTAGAGTTTACTATGAAATAGCTTAAACCATAACCTACCTCCACCGAAGAATCGTGATCAAGCAAGCTACTTCTCAATGCCTTTGCTTTCCTCTTCGCTTCTCCCTTTTCTCGCTCGTTCTCCCTCTCCCTGTTCTTTTTATTTTTCCTTCTCCAGATTCTTTTTCTTTTACCCTAATTATCAAATAATTCATTATGATGAAAGTAGCCCATTCTTTATTTTAAAGTTATCTCCTTTAACCCCCAAGTAGTTAAATTATCAAACTTACCCCACTAATTTCCTAATTATAATCAGGAATAGTCCAAAACACCTCTTTAAAACATTTAGCAGAAATCCGACCCAGTCCGGGTTACGCAGCTCATGACGGCCCGTCGTACCTGCGATGGTACGTCCTGCAGGTCCGTCACAAAGTTCAGAGAGTCAAATTAAGTAACAAGGTTTGTGACTGTCCATCGTGTCTACGATGGTCCGTGCTGCAATTCCGTCGCGAAGTTCAGAGAGTTGATCCCCGTACCCAGATTTCACAGTTTAACTGTTTTGGAACGAAGATCCTCGACGGTCTGTCGTGTTATCCGTCGACACAGTCAGTTAAATTCAAAAGTAATTCTACTGCTCAAAACGACTAAACAGGTCGTTACAATAGATACCAATTTATCCATCGTTCGTCCTCGAACGATCACATGAAGAAAAACAAGGGCGATAAAGAGTACATGAATCTATAAATAGGTGTGGGTATCTTTCTTGCATATCAGCCTTCTTCTGCCAAGTGGACTCTTCAACTGGCCGATTCTTCCATTAAACTTTTATGGATGCAATCTCCCTTGATCTCAACTTGCGGTGTTCTCTATCTAGAATAGCAACAGGCTCTTCCTCATAAGACAAATTCTCATCAAGAAGAATTGAATCCTAACGAATAATGTAGTTTCCATCTCCATGATATCTTTTCAGCATAGACACATGAAATATCGGGTGCCTCTTGAGAGTCCTGGAGATAATGTCAATTCATAAGCCACCTCCCCTACGCGCTTCAGCACTTCAAATGGACCAATATACCTCGGACTAAGCTTACCTCGCTTACCAAACCGCATCACCCCTTTCATGGGTGAAACCTTCAGCAAGACTTGTTCACCCTCCATGAAATAAAACTCCCTAACCTTTCGATCTGCGTATTCCTTCTGCCTACCTTGAGCCGCTAAAATCTTTTCTTGAATGAATTTAACTTTCTCTAATGATTCCCTCAAGAGATCGGTACCCCATGGTCTCAACTCAAATACATCAAACCAACCAATGGGAGACCTACATCTCCTCCCATATAGTGCCTCAAAAGGGGCCATATCAATACTTGAATGATAGTTATTATTGTATGAAAACTCTGCTAAAGGTAAGAAGTTATCCCAATGACCACCAAATTCTATCACACATGCACGAAGCATATCCTCCAACACCTGAATCGTTCGCTCAGACTGTCCATCTGTCTGAGGGTGAAATGCAGTACTAAGATCCAACCTAGTACCTAATTCAGCATGCAATGTTCTCCAAAACTTAGAAGTAAATTGCGTACCCCTATCTAATATGATGGAAGTGGAACTCCATGCAATCGAACAATTTCTGAGATATAGAGTTTGGCTAACTTCTCTGCATTATAAGTCACCTTGACCGGAATGAAGTGAGCATACTTAGTTAATATGTCAACAATTACCCAAATAGAATCAAACTTACTCAATGTCTTTGGAAGACCAACCAGGAAATCCATTGCAATTCTTTCCCACTTCCATTCAGGAATGGGCATTCACAGAAGTGTTCCTCCGGGCCTCTGGTGTTCATACTTTACCTGCTGACAATTCGGGCATTGGGAGACAAAAATCAATAATGTCACGCTTCATTCTACTCCACCAAAAATGTTGCTTTAGTTCACGATACATCTTGGTTGCACCAGGATGTATATAATATCCTGAACTATGAGCCTCTGTAAGAATAGTGTGGATCAAATCATCAACACGGGGCACACATACCCTTCCATTAATTCTCAAAACGCCTTCCTCATCAATTATTTCCTTTTGAGCCTCTCCTCGCAAGACCATATCCCGAATTCGGCTCAGCTTCTCATCATCAAGCTGCCTTCCCTTAGTATTGTCAACAAAAGAAGATCTTGCCTCCACACAGGCCAAAAATCCTCCTTTCTCTAGTACTTCCAGCCTCATAAAGTCGTTAGCCAGAGTCTGGAACTCTCTAGCCAATGGGCGTCTAGAAACCTTTAAGTGGGCTGGACTTCCCATGCTCCCTGCTTTTCTACTAAAGCATCTTCCACAACATAAGCTTTTCCCGGGTGATAAAAAATAGTAATATCATAGTCCTTTAGTAATTCCATCCACCTCCTCTGCCTCAAATTCAAATCTTTCTGGGTAAAGACATACAGTAAACTACGATGATCTGTGTAAACTTCAAACTTGACCCCATAAAGATAATGTCTCCATTGCTTTAATGCAAACACAAGTGCAGCCAACTCCAATTCGTGGGTCCGATAGTTACGTTCATGCACATTTAATTGCTTTGAAGCATAAGCAATCACATTTCTCTCTTGCATTAACACTGCACCCAACCCTGAATAAGATGCATCACAATAAACAATGAAATTCTTACCTTCCACTTGCAAGGTAAGAATTGGTGCGGTAGTCAACAAGGTCTTGAGATTCTGGAAGCTTTCTTCACATTCATCCGACCATACAAATGGAACATTCTGCTTAGTCAAATTTGTCAGTTGGGAGGCAACAGAAGAAAATTCCTTGACAAATTGACGGTAGTAGCTAGCTAAACCAACAAAGCTCCTTACCTCTGTAACATTAGTAGGTCTTACCCAACTCTTCACTGCTTCAATTTTAGAAGGATCCACCATCACCCTATCCTTAGAAACCACGTGCCCCAAGAAGGACACTGAATCTAACCAAAACTCACACTTGGAGAATTTGGCATAAAGCCTTTTCTCCCTCAACACTTCCAATACAATTCTCAAATGCTCCTCATGTTCTTTCCTGCTCTTTACGTATATCAGTATGTCGTCAATAATTACAATAACAAAGAGATCCAGATATGGCTTAAAAATCCCGTTCATCAGGCTCATGAATGCAGCAGGGGCATTCGTTAGTCCAAAAGACATTACTAAGAATTCATAATGCCCATACCTGGTTCGAAAAGCAGTCTTTGGCACATCTGCTGCCCGTATTTTCAATTGATGATAACCAGATCTCAAGTCAATTTTTGAGAAGGTACAAGCACCTTGTAACTAATCGAACAAATCATCAATGCGAGGAAAAGGATACGTGTTCTTAACAGTTACCTTGTTCAGTTGCCTGTAGTCTATGCACATCCCAAAACTTCCATCCTTCTTCTTCACAAATAAAACAGGAGCACCCCAAGGGTATGCACTTGGTCTAATAAAGCCTTTACCTAACAAATCCTGAAGTTGGGCCTTTAACTCTCTTAACTCTGCTGGAGCCATTCTATAAGGGGGTATGGAAATTGGTCGAGTACCCGGCTCCAGATCAATACAAAAATCAATATCCCTATCCGGTGGCATACCAGGAAGTTCTGCAGGAAACACATGCAGAAACTCACGGACTATCGAAACAGACTCAATCGAAGGTACTTGGGAAGTATCATCCCTAAGATGAGCCAAGAAAGCTAAACAACCCTTACTCACCATTCTCTTTGCACGAATAAAGGAGATGATACGAACTGTGGTGGAAGTATAGTTACCCTCCAACACTAGAGGATCTGTCCCAGGCTTGGCCAATGTCAGAGTTTTAGCATTACAATCTAAGATTGCAAAATTTGGAGAAAGCCAAGTCATACCCAGAATTACATTGAAATCAACCATTTCTAGAATAATCAAGTCTACATGAGTATTGTTCCCCACAAAAGTCACAAGAGAAGACCTATACACTTTCTAAACTATCACAGACTCACCCACAGGAGTAGAGACCCGAATGGGCATTCAAGCAAATAACAATGTAAATCAAGACCAATAGCAAATGACAAAGATACATATGAAAATGTGGATCCAGGATCAAATAATACAGAAGTCATGCAATCACAAACAAAAAGATTACCTGTGATAACAGCATCAGAGGTCTCCGCTTCAGACCTCCCGGGGAAAGCATAACAATGGGCCCTATCACCTGTCTTCCTGTTGCCCCTACCATGTTGCGCTGCAGTAGCTCCAGTTTTCCCGCCACCCCGGTTTATTTTGGTGACCCCATTACCTTGGCCACCACGTCCTTTAGAATAGCGGCCTCTTCCATGACCACCTCTACCTCTGACTATTGGGGGTCTGTAACTCTGTTTTGGACAATATCTCCTAATATGTCCAGTCTCCCCATATCCATAACACTCTCTAGGGTCAAGCATAGGTCTGTGTGAGAATGAGAAGTCTGGGGATAACCTCCAAACTCAGAGGAATGTTCGCTGGTCTACGATGGACCCCCAGCTACAGCCTGCAGTGAAGACTGAATAGGTTGGGCTGGGTAACCTCCTGAACGCTGCCCTCTGGAGTAAGAATCACTAAACTCACCTCCCTTACAAAATTTCTTAGATGTCGAGGCCATGGTGAAATTGTTTGGCTTCACCCCCTCCACATCTATCACAAAATCAACCACTTCCTGAAAGGATTTTGCTGCAGCAGCTACCTGTAAGGCTGGAATCTGCAAGTCTGACCTCAATCCCATCACAAAACGGTGAATCCGCTATTGTGGACTGAAGCAAAGGTGGGCGGCATACCAAGATAGTGCACGAAACTTAGCCTCATAATGAGTAACCGACATCCTGCCTTGCTCGAGTCTTAGGAACTCATCTCTCCTCCTATCCCTCAAAGTTCGGGGTATATACTTATCCATAAATAAGCTAGAGAATGATGCCCAAGTCAAAGGTGGTGCCTTTGTTTGTTGACACTCATCATATGACCGCCACCATATTTTGGCATTCCCCTGAAACTGATAGGTCACAAACTCAACGCCAAATTGTTCTACTATGCCCATCTTATGTAGCAGCTCATGACAATCAACCAGGAAATCATAGGCATCCTCAGATTCAGCACTCTTGAAGACTGGAGGTTTCAAGTTCAATAATTTAGTGAAAAGTTCATGCTGATCACTCGTCATTATAGGCCCTGTAGTCAATCGAGGAAACGTGCCTACTTCCAATGAGGCATCCATGCGGTGAGCCACAACAGCTGCATGTTGTACTCCCGGAACCTTAGGTGATGGTGCAGAAAACCCTGGGGGTGTCTGGCCTGATCAGATAACCCGCTAAGATAAGCAAGAACCTGGTTAATCATCTCTGGGGTAGGTTGGGGTGGTGATTCCTCATCTTGCACTTGCTTATTTTCCCCTTCCTTACCCTCTCTTACTACCTCATCAGTCGGTGGAGGAGTCACCGCCCTAGTACTAGCTGGACCAGGTGTTTGTCCTCTACCTCTTGATGACGTCCTCCCGCGACCTCTACCACGGCCTCTTGCCACTGCTCCTCTTTGAGCTACAGCCCCAGTGGCTGGCTCAGACGCATCCTGTCTTGCCGGTGTTGGTGTTGGCACAGTTGTTGCTCTAGTTCTAACAATCTGCGAAATAGAGTGAGGATGTCAGATACCAATTTGTATCACCTAGATACCAATTGGATCCAAGTAATAGCACAAAAGAAAGAAAGAATGGAATTTTCCTAAAGTCCTATAGCCTCTCAAAGAAAAGTAAAGGCTTCCCCCTACCGTTCCTCAAGATTCTACTAGACTCGTTCTTGTGTGATGAGACCAATGAACCTAATGCTCTGATACCAAGTTTGTCACGACCCAAAACGAGCCGCGAGTGGCACCTACATTTATCCTCCTATGTGAGCGAACCAACCAATCTAAACCCCAATCATTTACCAATATTTCAACCATAATGAACAAAATACAATGCGAAAGACTCAAAATCTTATTAATATAATCAATAAATAAGCTTCTAAAATTTCTCAACTATTATCCCCAAAATCTGGAAGTCATCACACCAAGAACATCTATCCTCAAAAATTCTAAATCTAAGAGTATGTAAGAAGCTAACATAAGTAAAAGAGATGGTCCATGTCCGAACTTCAAGACATGAAGACGTGAAGGAGAAAATTCTAGTCCAAGCTAGGAACAGTAGCTCACCCTGAAATCTGACGTGATGAAGACAGGCTAGAGTTGAGGACGAGTCGAAGTCGATGGCACGTTTGCTGCACTCCACAAATAACAATAGAATAATACAAGTAGGGTTACTACAAGGAACACGTACTGAGTAGGTATCATCGGCCACTCAAAATAGAAATCAATATATATCGAATAATAATATAAAACCAACTACTACGTGTCGGAACCCGACACTCCGATCCCCTAATACTATGTGCCGGTTCATGACACCCGATCCCCTAATACTACGTGTCGGTTCGTGACACCCGATCCCCTAATTCTACGTGTCGGTTCGTGACACCTGATCCCCTAATTCTAAGTGTCGGTTCGTAACACCCGATCCCCTAATCTCATCATTTTAGTTCATCAAGCCTTCCTTTATGTCAAGGCATCTTCATTAATAGAGAGGAATTAAGGTTTAAGATTCAACAGCCTCATCTTTCTAATCCATTACAATTACATAATCACATCATGCAACTACACAATTAAGCATATAAAAGACTTTACAATACCACCCCATACATATCAATCGCTATTTAGAGTTTACTATGAAATAGCATAAACCATAACCTACCTCCACCGAAGAATCGTGATCAAGTAAGCTACTTCTCAATCCCTTTGCTTTCCTCTTCGCTTTTCCCTTTTCTTGCTCGTTCTCCCTCTCCCTATTCTTTTTCTTTTTCCTTCTCCAGATTCTTTTTCTTTTACCGTAATTATCATATAATTCATTATGATAAAAGTAGCCCATTCTTTATTTTAAAGTTATCTCCTTTAACCCCCAAATAATTAAATTATCAAACTTACCCCACTAATTTCCTAATTATAATCAGGAATAGTCCAAAACACCCATTTAAAACTTTTAGCAGAAATCCGACCCTGTCGGGTTACGCAGCTCATGACGGCCCGTCGTACCTGCGAGGGTCCGTCGTGCAGGTCCGTCACAAAGTTTAGAGAGTCAAATTCAGTAACGAGGTTTGTGACGGTCCGTTGTGTCTACGACGGTCCGTGCTGCAATTCCGTCGCGAAGTTCTGAGAGTTGATCCCCGTACCCAGATTTCAGAGTTTAAGTGATTTGGAAAGAAGATCCTCGAGGGTCCGTCGTGACCATGATTGTCCGTCGTGTGATCCGTCGACACAGTCAGTTATTTTCAAAAGTAATTCTACTGCTCGAAACGACTAAACAGGTCGTTACATTTTTTTTTAACACTTTTAGGTTATGTAGGTAGTTTATGATGCTTAGGTAATTGTCTAAATGAAATAGTTGAATGTCTTTTGTTGTGAAATGTAATAGTTTATTTGTTGGCCTATTGTACATGTGAATTATTTTTGTGAATTTTAGGTCAATTTTGTTGTTTTGTGATTGTTATACTGTGAAAATTTTAAAATATTGTAAGATGAATATCTTTTAAAAAATAATATGCATTTATGATTGATAAAGATATGTTTGGCATATGGGTTTTTTCTTTTCAACTGTACAAGTTGTCTTCCTGATATTAGATTTTGAGAAAATTGTCTGAGTTATTTATTGTAGTGTATCGACTTTATTCATTACTAAAACCATTGTAAGAATCACGTGTCGATTATGAAGATATCGATGTTGAAATTTCATATACATATAGATGATTGTGAAATGATATTCTTACTGTGCATAGTTCTTGCTCAGTATCTTGTTTAAATATATTGTTGTTTCTGAACACTAAATTTGTGGATTGTCATTTTATCTCTTTTGATGACATTTCTTTTCTTATTATATGTGTTTAATCACAAGTAATGTTAGTGGTAACAACTACTTTTTAAGAACAACAATCGAATTTTAAATTCACAAAACCCACTGAAAATTAGAATTTAAGACTGTTGTTATCAATAATATAACTTGACAATCCATAGCCGACCAATATTGATCACACCAATCTAATGAGTAAATGTTGATCGCTACTATAGTATCCTTAAAGTTTCCAGTAAAATGAAATAAAAAATACAAATCAGACCATGTCTTTGCCTTCATGAACTCTTTGAAGATCAATCAATCAACTTAACTTATGAAGCACTTGGTGTAGTCTCAGATTTGTCTATCTTCATTGGCTTCGGAGCAGGTGGTATATCGTTGTCAGCACTAGTATCGATAGTTGCATTTGCATTTCCTGCATTAGGACCCTCTGCTGTTAGAGGTTTTTTCAAACCTCGTTGAGGAGCTTGACATGACGGTGCCTCAGGAGTTGATTGCTTAGGCTTTGTAAGTATAGGCCTACATACTCTATTAAGTGCCTCTGCCTTCCTTCGAACATCAGCTGACAAATGAATAGGGTAGGAAAATTTTGGACGAGCATCATGCTGCTGGCTTTTCTTTCTAAACCTAAGCCTAAGTTTTGCCACACTCGTTCACAACCTTCTGCTTCTCCGCTAAATTAATGTGATTAATCATAGGATTACTTGACATTGTTGTCTCTCTCTAACTATTAATGCAATAAATAAATTGGTCAATGTAGGACATCTCTCTGTGTACTCATATCGTTGCAATATCAGGAACCTTGCTTTATAATCTCCTCAAGATAGGAAATGTGAACACCCCTAGTTTCCTCCTTTCTATCTTCATACAACCAATCTTCGATTTCATAAAGTTTAGCAATAAATTGTTCTCTTTCTAAATCAGTAACAAACACATGATATTTATCTTAAAGCTTATCCCTCATGTATTAATTATATGACTCAGCACAACAATCACCTCGACCTTTGTCTCTTTCATTTCACTGTCCTTAACAGAAATTTCAAATTCTTTTGCATTAGCCTTCTGAACATCAGCAGATGACAGTGCATCATAAACAATCTCAGTTACTGTACAAAAGTCTTCTTGGCCTTTTTCTTTGGTGCTTCAACCTTAGTATCTGTCTCAATTTTGGGATGTTTTTCTCAAGACTCTGGAACACCATTCTCAATCCATGAATTAACTACAACTCCTTTTTGATCCTGCATATTTACACCATTTTCTGATGTAGTTGAAGGAGCAACAACAATTGATGCTTCATCCATTTACATTTTGGAAGGTTCCTAAACTATCTATTTCATAGCACGGACTTCTACCTCTTCCTCTTTCACAAGTGTTACATAGTTTATGGAAACAATACCTTATATGCTCATGTGTTCTTTGACATTAAGATT
This sequence comes from Solanum peruvianum, assembly GCA_027705065.1. Taxonomy (NCBI): domain Eukaryota; kingdom Viridiplantae; phylum Streptophyta; class Magnoliopsida; order Solanales; family Solanaceae; genus Solanum; species Solanum peruvianum. The sequence goes on along the minus strand of JAKWJD010001756.1, from coordinate 8,803,457 downwards.
AGACCTTTCACCAATTGTAGATTAAAATCGTCTAATTTTGTAAGCGTTGATCTTTGTTTGTGCCTGCAGTTTTTAACATTAACATACTATAAATCTATTGTAAATATTCTAGATTAGTAGTATTTTAGAGCGTTTACACAGGCTATTGGATTTTCTTTTGGAGAAAAGAATCGTGAGTTGATGATTCTTTCAAACTCCATTTTGTGCAACTGGATCAGGCCCCTTCTATGGTATTGAAATTGGGAATGGGAAGGTTCCATTGATTTATAATTCCCGCACTTTAAAGGTAGGAATGAGAATTATTTGCCAAACAGTCACTTGCTTTCGTGGTGCGCTTATTTATGAAAAAAATTTGTCACAATTGTATTAATTGTAGGCACTCGAGAACTAGACCCAAGAACCTCAACTGAAGTCACTCATGTAAATGAAAAATATATGGAAGCAATGTGTGCTCTTTGAAACTCCATTATTGATTCAGTAAGATGTTAATGAATGCCTCCCCCCCTCCCCCCCGACAACTATCCCTTCTCAAGTTCTTTCATTTGTAAATTATCTTTATCTGCAGATTTGTTTGTGTTTTCTAGTGTTGTTGTCAACAATTATTTTAATTTGTCAATTTCCTCCCCCCCCACCCCTTGTGTTCTCATATCCATACCTTATATTTCAAATGGTTTAATTAGATTCAAGGAAGTGGCATAATTTGTGAAAATATCTTCAACGAAAATAAGGTACTAATATACTTTAAAATGTAGTTTAAAATAAATAAAAATAGGGATATATGTTATACATTAATAAGTTTGACTAATTATCACTAATGTAGTGCCAAGGGAGTAGACATAAGTGAAAACCTTTTGTTCAAAAATAAAAAAAAAGGTTCCCTACTGTGGAAGTCCTATCTTTGTAAAGTAACTCTACCATGTTATTTCATCCTTTACATCTTGTAGATTATATCTTTCACGACCCAAACCAAGTTGCGAGTGGCACCCACACTTACCCTCCTATGTGAGCGAACAAACCAATACAAAAACCCAACATTTCAATACAATATCAACAAAAGTAATGCGGAAGACTTAAATCTCATTAATGAACATCGATTAAATAACTTCTAAAACTCAGTAACTATTATTATCCCCAAAATCTGGAAGTCATCATCACAAGAACATCTATCCTGAAATTACTAACTCTAAGAGTATCTAGGAAGCTAAAATAAATAAAAGCTAGTCCATGCCGGAACTTCAAGGCATCAAGACATGAAGAAGATGATCCAGTCCAATCTAGAAGCATTAGCTCACCCTGAAATCCGATGTAATGAAGACTGGCTAGAGTTGCGGTTGAGTTGAAGACGACGGTACGTTTGCTGTACTCCACAAATAACAAAGAAAGAAACATACAAGTAGGGGCCAGTACAAAACACAAGTACTGAGTAGGGATCATCGGCCAACTCAAAATAGAAAACAGAATATATCAGATAATATCATAAATCAACTACAATACTCAACATGTAGATACAACAAGTACTATAATCGTTAATAAGTACCGCCAAGTTCACCCATGAGGACTCAAGCCTCTATAGAATACTCATTTGGGAATTAGGTTCATTAGATTGAGTATATTAACATATTTCAAGATTCATTATCTTTATTCCTCTCGTGTCGGTACATGACACTCCGCTCCATATACTATCCTGTGTCGGAACGTGACACTCCGATCCTCATATACTATCCTGGTGTCGGAACGTGACACCCGATCCATATACTATCCTGGTGTCGGAACGTGACACTCCGATCCTCATATACTATCTTGGTGTCGGAATGTGACACCCGATCCATATACTATCCTGGTGTCAGAACGTTACATTCTGATCCTCATATACTATCCTGGTGTCGGAACGTGACACTCCGATCCTCATATACTATCCTGGTGTCGGAACGGGACACCTGATCCATATACTATCCTTGTGTCGGAACGTGACACTCCGATCCATATACTATCCTGGTACCAGAACGTGGCACCCGATCCTCTATTACTATCCTGGTGTCGGAATGTTACACCCGATCCCCTAATCTCACTACTTTCGTTCATTAAGCCTTCTTTTATACCAAGGCATCATCATTATCAAAGTAGATTAGGGTTTTTCAAGATTTAGGATTCAATAGCTTCATCATTCTTATTTTATCACAATTATATAATCACATTCATGCAAGCATACAATTAAGCATATAGAAGGGTTTACAATGCTACCCAATACATATCATTCGCTATTAAGAGTTTACTACGAATAACATAAACCATAACCTACCTCCACCGAAGATTTTGTGATCAAGCAAGCAAATCCTCAAAATCTTTGCTATCCTCTTCGTTTCCCTCTTCTCTCGATAGTTCTCCCTCTCTTGTTCTTTCTATTTTTCTTATTCAACCTTTTTTCTCTTACCCTAATTAACATATAATTAAGTATAAAAGATGACCAAGTAACCCACTAATTAATTCAAGGTTGTCTCCTTTAACCCCCAAGAAATTGACTTATTAATATTAACCCACTAAATTTATAATTATAGCAGGAATAGTTCAAAACGCCCCTTTAAATATGTAACAGAAATCCGACCCAGTCAGGGTTACGCAGCCTGTGACGGCCCGTCGTGCCTGTGATGGTCCGTCTTGCTGCTTCCGTCACGGAGTTCAGAGACTTAATTTCTGTGGAAGATGTGTGACGGTCCGTCGTGCCCACGACAGTCCGTCTTGCCATTCCGTTACGAAGTTCAGAGAGTCGATTTCAGTACCCAAATTTCAGAATTCTAAGTGTTTTGGAACGAGACCCCCTCGACGGTCCGTCGTGGGATCCTCCGTCTCAGCCAGTTTTTCCAGAAATAAAATCTGCTTCTCAAAACGACTAAACAGGTCGTTACAATAGATACCAATTTACCCATTTTTCATCCTCGAACGATCACAAGAAAAGAAACAAGGGCGAAAAGGAGTACCTGAATCTGTAAACAGATGTGGGTATTTTTCTTGCATATCAGCCTCCTTCTCCCAAGTAGACCTTACAACCGGCCGATTCTTCCATTGAACCTTGATGGATGCAATCTCCCTCGACCTCAACTTGCGGACTTCTCTATCTAAAATAGCAAAAGGTTCCTCCTCATAAGAAAAATTCTCATCAAGTAGAACTGAATCCCAACGAATGATGTAGTTTCCATCCCCATGGTATCTTTTAAACATAAACACATGAAATACCGGATGCACTCCATGCAGCCCTGGAGGCAAGGCTAATTCATAAGGTACCTCCCCTACTCGCTTAAGTACTTCAAATGGTCCAATATACCTTGGGCTTAGCTTACCTCTTTTACCAAACCGCATCACCCCTTTCATGGGCAAAACCTTCAGCAAGACTTGTTCACTCTCCATAAACTCCAAGTCTCTAACCTTTCGATCTGCATATTCCTTTTGCCTACTTTGCGCCGCTAAAATCTTTTCTTGAATGGATTTAACTTTCTCCAATGAATCCCTCAAAAGGTCAGTACCCCAAGGTCTAACCTCAAATGTATCAAACCAACCAATGGGAGACCTACATCTCCTCCCATACAATGCTTCGAATGGAGCCATATCAATAGTTGAGTGATAGCTATTATTGTATGAAAAATCTGCTAAGGGTAAGAAGCTATCCCAATGGCCACCAAATTCTATCACACATGCACGAAGCATATCCTCCAATACCTGAATCGTTTGCTCAAATTGACCATCGGTCTGAGGGTGAAATGCAGTACTATGGTCCAACCTAGTACCTAATTCCGCATGCAATGTTCTCCAAAACATAGAAGTAAACTGCATACCTCTATCTGATATGATGGAAACTCCATGCAATCGAACAATTTCTGAGATGTAAAGTTTGGCTAACTTCTCCGCATTGTAAGTCACCTTGACAGGAATGAAATGAGCAGACTTAGTTAACCTATCAACAATCATCCAAATTGAGTCATACTTACCCATTGTCTTTGGAATACCAACCACAGAGTCCATTGCGATTCTCTCCCACTTCCATTCCGGAATGGGCATTCTCTGAAGTGTTTCTCCGGGCCTCTGGTGTTCATATTTTACTTGCTGACAATTTGGACATTTGGCAACAAAATCAACAATGTCTCGCTTCATTCTTCTCCACCAAAAATGTTGCTTTAGGTCACGGTACATCTTGGTTGCACCAGGATGTATAGAATATCCGGAACTATGAGCCTCTGTAAGAATAGTGTGGATCAAATTATCAACACGGGGCATGCATACCCTTCCCTTAATTCTCAAAACACCTTCCTCATCAATTATTGCTTCTTCAGCCTCTCCTCGCAACACCATATCCCGAATTCGACTTAGTTTCTCATCATCAAACTGTTTTCCCTTGATCTTGTCAAGAAAAGAAGGTCTCGCCTCCACACAAGCCAAAAATACTCCCTTCTCATTTACTTCCAGCCTAATAAAGTCATTAGCCAAGTTTTGGATTTCTCTAGCCAATGGGCGTCTAGAAACTTGCAAATGAGCTAGACTTCCCATGCTTCCTGCCTTTCTACTTAAAGCATCTGCTACAACATTAGCTTTTCCCGGATGATAAAGAATAGTTATATCGTAGTCCTTCAGTAGTTCCATCCATCTCCTCTGTCTCAAATTCAAATCTTTTTGAGTAAAGACAAACTGTGGGCTACGATGATCCGTATAGACTTCACACTTAACCCCATATAAATATTGTCTCCATTGCTTTAATGCAAATACTACCGCGGCCAACTCCAAATCATGGGTCGGGTAATTGCGTTCGTGCACCTTTAATTTCCTTGAAGCATAAGCAATTACATTCTTCCCTTGCATTAGCACTGCACCCAAACCAGAATAGGATGCATCACAAAAAACAATGAAGTTCTTACCCTCTACTGGCAAGGTAAGGATAGGTGCAGTAGTTGGCAAGGTCTTGACTTTCTGAAAGCTTTCCTCACATTCATCTGACCATACAAATGGAACATTCTGCTTAGTCAAGTTCGTCAATTGGGAAGCAATGGAAGAGAATCTCTTGACAAATCGACGGTAATAGCTAGCTAAACCAACAAAGCTCCTTATTTCTGACATATTAGTAGGTCTTACCCAATTCTTCACTGTCTCAATCTTAGAAGGATCCACCATCACTCCTTCCTATAAACCACGTGCCCCAAGAAGGACACTGAATCTAGCCAAAACTCACACTTGGAGAATTTGGCATAAAGCCTTTTCTCCCTTAATACTTCCAACACAATTATCAAATGCTCCTCATGTTACTTCTTACTCTTGGAGTATATCAGTATATCATCAATAAATACGATCACAAAGAGATCCAGATATGGCTTGAAAATCCCATTCATCAAGCTCATGAAAGCAGCAGGGGCATTCGTAAGACCAAAAGACATCACTAGAAATTCGTAATGCCCATAGCTGGTCCGAAAAGCAGTCTTTCGCACATCCGTTGCCCGTATTTTCAATTGATGATAACCGGATCTCAAGTCAATCTTAGAGAAGACACAAGCACCTTGTAACTGATCGAACAAGTCATCAGTGCGAGGAATGGGATACTTGTTCTTAATAGTTACCTTGTTCAACTGCCGGTAGTCTATGCACATCCGAAAACTTCCATCCTTCTTCTTCACAAATAACACTGGAGCACCCCAAGGAGATGCACTTGGTCTAATGAAGCCTTTGCTCAACAAATCTTGAAGTTGGGCCTTTAACTCTCTTAACTCCGCTGGGGCCATCTTATAAGGGGGTATTGAAATGGGGCGAGTATCCGGCTCCAGATCAATGCAAAAGTCAATATCCCTATCCGGTGGCATACCAGGAAGGTCTGCACGGAACACATCCGAAAACTCACGGACTACCGAAACCGACTCAATTGAAGGTACTTGGGTAGTATCATCCCTGAGGTGTGCCAAGAACACTAAACACCCTTTACTAACCATTCTCTTAGCAAGAAGAAAGGAGATGATACGAACTGGAGTGGAAGTATAGTCACCCTCCCACACTAACGGATTTGTCCCAGGCTTGGTCAACATTACGGTTTTAGCATTACAATCTAAGATTGCAAAATTTGGAGAAAGTCAAGTCATACCCTGAATTACATCGAAGTCAACCATTTCTAGGATAACCAAGTCTACATGAGTATTGCTCCCCACAAAAGTCACCAGACAAAACCTATATACCATTTCGACTATCACAGACTCACCCACCGGAGTAGAAACACGAATAGGCATTTCAAGCAATTCACAATGTAAATTAAAACCAGTAGCAAATGAGGAAGATACATATGAAAATGTGGAGCCAGGGTCAAATTATACAGAAGCCATGCAATAACAAACCAAAAGATTGCCTGTGATAACAGCATCCGATGTCTCTACTTCAGACCGCCCGGGGAAAGCATAACAATGGGCCGTATCACCTGTCTGCCCGTTGCCTTTACCATGTTGTGTTGTAGTGGCTCCAGTTTGCCCATCACCCCGGCTGTTTTGGTGACCACAATTACCTCGACCACCACGTCCTCCAGAATGACGGCCTCTTCCATTACCACCTCTACCTCTTACTATGGGAGGTCAGTAACTCTGTTTTGGACAATACCTCTTAATGTATTCAGTCTCCCCACATCCATAACATTCTCTAGATTCAAGAATCGGTCTCTGTGAGAATGACGAAATCTGGGAATAATCTCCAAACTCATATTAATGTTGACCGGTTTGCGGTGGACCCCCAACTACAGTCTGCAGCGAAGACTGGATAGGTCGGGCGGGATAACCTCCTGAACCCTGCCCTCTGGAGTAAGAACCATTAAACTCACCTCCCTTACGAAACCTTTTTGATGTCGATGTCATGGTGAAGTCATCTGGCTTCACTCCCATTACCTCTATCACAAAATCTACCACTTCTTGAAAGGATTTTGCTGTAGCCTCTACATGTAAGGCTGAAATCCGCAAATCTGACCTCAACCCCTTTACGAAACGGCGAATCCGCTCTTGTGGACTAAAACAAAGCTGGGTGGCATACCTAGATAATGCACGAAACTTAGCCTTATACGCAGTCACCGACATCTTGCCTTGCTCTAGGCTCAAGAACTCATCTCTCCTCCTATCCCTCAAAGTACGGGGTATATACTTCTCCATAAACAAGCTAGAGAATGATGCCCAAGTCATAGGTGGTGCCTCTGTTGGTTGACACTCAACATGTGACCGCCACCACATTTTGGCTTTCCCTTGAAACTGATAGGTCACAAACTCAACACCAAATGTTTCTACCATACCCATCTTGTGTAGTAGCTCATGACAGTCAACCAGAAAATCGTAGGCATCCTCTGATTCAACACCCTTGAAGACTGGGGGTTTCAATTTCAAAAACTTATTGAAAAGTTCATGCTCATCACTTGTTATTATAGGCCCTGTAGTCAGACGAGGAAACTTGCCTATTTCCAATGAGACATCCATGCGGGGAGCCACAATAGCTGCATGTTGTACTTCTGGAACCTGAGGTGCTGGTGCAGAAAACACTGGAGGTGTCTGGCCTTGATCAGATAACCCGCTAAGATAAGCAAGAACCTGATTAATCATCTCTGGGGTAGGTTAGGGTGGTAATTCCTCATTTTGCACTTGTTCATTCTCCCCTTCCTCACCCTCTCTTATCACTTCCTCAGTCGTTGGAGGAGTCACCGCCCTAGTACTAGTTGGGCTAGGTGCTTGTCCTCTTCCTCTAGAGGGCGTCCTCCCACGACCTCTACCACGACCTCTTGCCACTACTCCTCTTCGAGCTACAGCCCCAGTGGCTGGCTCAGATGCATCTTGCCTTGTCGGTGTTTGTGTTGGCGCAGTCGTTGCTCTAGTTCTAACCATCTGCGAAATAGAGTGAAGATGGTCAGATACCAATTTGTATCACCTAGATACCAATTGGATCCAAGTAATAGCACGAAAGAAAGAAAGAAAGAATGGAATTTTCCTAAAGTCTTATAGCATTTCAAAGAAAAGTAAAGGCGTCCCCCTACCGTTCCTTAAGACTCTACTAGACTCGTTCTTGTGTGATGAGACCAACGAACCTAATGCTCTGATACCAAGTTTGTCACGACCCAAACCAAGTCGCGAGTGGCACCCACACTTACCTACCTATGTGAGCGAACCAACCAATACAAAAACCCAACATTTCAATACAATATCAACAAAAGTAATGCGGAAGACTTAAATCTCATTAATGAACATCGATTAAATAACTTCTAAAACTCACTAACTATTATTATCCCCAAAATCTGGAAGTCATCATCACAAGAACATCTATTCTGAAATTACTAACTCTAAGAGTATCTAGGAAGCTAAAATAAATAAAAGCTAGTCCATGCCGGAACTTCAAGGCATCAAGACATGAACAAGAAGATCCAGTCCAAGCTAGAAGCATTAGCTCACCCTGAAATACGGTGTAATGAAGACTGGCTAGAGTTGCGGTTGAGTTGAAGATGACGGTACGTTTGCTGCACTCCACAAATAACAAATAAAGAAACATATAAGTAGGGGTCAGTACAAAACACAAGTACTGAGTAGGTATCATCGGCCAACTCAAAATAGAAAATATTATATATCAGATAATATCATAAATCCACTACAATACTCAACATGTAGCAACAACAAGTACTATAATCATTAATAAGTACCGCCAAGTTCACCCATGAGGAGTCAAGCCTCAATACCATATTCATTTGGGAATTAGGTTCATTATATTGAGTATATTAACATATTTCAAGATTCATTATCTTTATTCCTCTCGTGTTGGTACATGACACTCCGCTCCATATACTATCCTGGTGTCGGAACGTGACACTCCGATCCTCATATACTATCCTGGTGTCGGAACGTGACACCCGATCCATATACTATACTGGTGTCGGAACGTGACAATCCGATCCTCATATACTATCCTGGTGTCGGAACGTGACACCCGATCCATATACTATCCTGGTGTCGGAACGTGACACTCCGATCCTCATATAGTATCCTGGTGTCGGAACTTGACACCCGATCCATATACTATCCTGGTGTCGGAACATGACACTCCGATCCTCATATACTATCCTTGTGTCGGAACATGACACCCGATCCATATACTATCCTAGTGTCGAAATGTGACACTCCGATCCATATACTATCCTGGTACCAGAACGTGGCACCCGATCCTCTATTACTATCCTGGTGTCGGAACGTGACACCCGATCCCCTAATCTCACTACTTTCGTTCATCAAGCCTTCTTTTATACCAAGGCATCATCATTAACAAAGTAGGTTAGGGTTTTTCAAGATTTAGGATTCAATAGCTTCATCATGCTTATTTTATCACAATTATATAATCACATTAATGCAAGCATACAATTAAGCATATAGAAGGGTTTACAATGCTACCCAATACATATCATTCTCTATTAAGAGTTTACTACGAATAGCCTAAACCATAACCTACCTCCACCGAAGATTTCGTGATCAAGCAAGCAAATCCTCAAAATCTTTGCTATCGTCTTCGTTTCCCTCTTCTCTGGATCGTTCTCACTCTCTTGTTCTTTCTATTTTTCTTATTCAACCCTTTTTCTTTTACCCTAATTAACATATAATTAAGTATAAAATATGACCAAGTAACCCACTAATTAATTCAAGGTTGTCTCATTTAACCCCCAAGAAATTGACTTATTAATATTAACCCACTAAATTTATAATTATAGCAGGAATAGTCCAAAACGCCCCTTAAAATATGTAACAGAAATCCGACCCAGTCAGGGTTACGCAGCCTGTGACGGCCCGTCGTGCCTGCGACGGTCCGTCCAGCTGCTTCCGTCACAGAGTTCAGAGACTTAATTTCTGTGGAAGATGTGTGATGGTCTGTCGTGCCCACGACGGTCCGTCCTGTCATTCCGTTACGAAGTTCAGAGAGTCGATTTCAGTACCCAAATTTCAGAATTCTAAGTGTTTTGGAACGAGAGCCCATCGACGGTCCGTCGTAGGATCCGTCGTCTCAGCAAGTTTTCCAGAAATAAAATATGCTGCTCAAAACAACTAAACAGGTCATTACAATATCAAAAGTCAATATTCATATATAAATATATTTAAGTTGTTTTAAACTACTTGTCATCCGTTCAAAACATCTGTCATTATGGTTTCCATAAAATCCAATATTTGCTGACATGGGCTATGGTCCAGTACTTGGTTCTCTGTTTTATTTTTTTTATATTTGTACTCTATTACTTTCTTTGTGTTAGTTTTTCTTTCCACCTATCTTAATTTTTGTTCTATGTTCTATATATGTGGAGTTCTCTTACATAATAAATTTTAATATCTATACTTTTTACACTTCTATTATGTTTTAGATCTCTTTTCTACTAAATTCTATGGACGACTAGTGTAAATTTGTGTTTTTTTTTTTTGGTTAATCTTAAAGATAAAAGGAGATAAACATAGTAGTAAAAATATATTAAAAATTTTGTTATCCAATTGACATAAATTTATATCTTTTAACCGATGAAGAAATTTAAATTTGAAGAACCGGTCTGCATCTAATAAGAGTGAAGAAGAAGAATGAGCAACTAAAAATTAAAGAAAAAGTTGAAGCACAAGACAAACCTATTTTTATGTTTTAGGGAATATTTAAAGATATTCTCATTTTGAAATATTTCAATTTTATTCTGAAAGTAAGGAGTTGACATTAGCGTCTTATAATTAGGATAGGCAATTTTATGTAATGCAACACTTTAACTTCATTGTAGTTTACTATGAAATTTCATATAAAGAATCATGATAATGATTATTTGGTATTAGTTTGTTTATAGTGATCAATTAGATTTTTTAAAATAGTATGTCATTAAAATTTGATAAATAACTAGTAAAGGCAAAATCTGGTTCCAAAAAGCAATTTCAACGATCATACTTGTCATGATAAATATATTTTTAACAATAAAAATAAGAACTAACGAAGGGAAAAATTGGTCTCTAAAAATGTTATAATGACCGTATTTCTTGTTGTTGTTTAGAAGCCCAAACCGGAAAATCCAATTGTTAAGTTTTAACGATGGACCTTTTAACGACCGGATACGATCAATTTTCGTCTAGTCGTTATAGACATTAACGACCGGATTTAATCTTTTAACGACGAAATTTCCTTTCACTGAAGGTCATTTTTCTTGTAGTCTTTTGAGTATTTTTTTTTGTTAAGGATTTTTAGGGATGTGGGTTTAGGGTTTAGGTCTTAGAGTTTTTTTGTGTTTAAAATACACAAATCAGGGATTTAAAGATTTTAGAATTGATAATTTTTTCATTTAGATGTTTTCGTTTTTTTAGAGTTTGTAGTTGTTAAGTGTTTCTTTGGGATTTTTTATTACTATGTATTGGTTTTTTATGTTTTACAACTTAGGGTTTATGAATTTTTATTTTTTTGGGTGTAGAACTTAGGGTTTGTAGGTGTACGAAATTGATTTTAGGGTTTATAGAATTTAGAATTTCTTAAGGTTTAGGGTTTAAGATTAACTATTTTAGTTTAGGTCTTAGTGTTAAGTCTTCAAGGGTTAGGGTATCTTATGTTATGATTTTTATATGATTTTATAGGCTTAGGATTTAGTGCTGAGTTTTTTTTTGTTTTCAGAGTTTAGCATATACGATTTAGGCTTTTATAGGCTTTAGGGCTTATGATTAAGGGTTTGTAAGGATTTTTAACGGACTAAGGGATATATTAGAGTTTATAGGATCAAGTGTTTTCTTAAGATTTCGGGTTTTAAGTTTAAGAATTAAGCTTTTAGTTTAGGGTTTTGGGTCAATGGATTCACGTTATATTTGGTTTATATTTTTTTTATGGTTTTATAGGTTTAGGGTTTAGGTTTTTAGTGTTTTGTCGTACTCAATATATATGATTGAAGATTCAATTGGTTTTAGAGCTTAGAGCTTTTTTTAATGTTTAGGTGTTTTAGTAATTTTCAGTTTTTTAGGGTTCTTAATGGGTTAGTGTTTCTTAGGGTTTTTTTAGGTTTTAGGGCTTAGTTTTTTGTGTGTGTGTTTGATGTTTTGGGTTTACGGATTATAAGAATCTAGAGTATCAAGCTTCGGATTTTGTAAGAGCTTTTAAAGTTTTTTTGGGGTTTGCAAGATATAACGTTTCTTAAGCTTTAGAGCTTAGGATTTCTTATGGTATTAAGTTGTAGGAATTAGGGTCTTAGGTTAGGGTTTAGTGTTTTCTTATATTTCAGGTTTTGTGTAACGACCTGTTTAGTCGTTTTGAGCAGCAGATTTTATTTCTGGAAAATTGGCTGAGACAACGGACCCCATGACGGACCGTCATGGGCACGACGGACCGTCGCAGGGTCTCGTTTCAAAACACTTAGAAATTCTGAAATTGGGTACTAAAAATCGACTCTCTGAACTTCGTAACGGAATGGCAGGACGGACCGTCACAGGTGTGACGGACCGTCACAGACCCTTGTTGGAAACTTGGGTCTCTGAATCTTGCGACGACCTGCAGGACGGACCGTCGCAGGCACGACGGTCCGTCACAGGTTGCGTAATCCCAGGTGGAGTCAGATTTCTTTACACGTTTTAAGGGATATTTTGGACTATTCCTTCTTTAATTATAAAGTTAGAGGGTTAATATTAATAAGTCTAATTACTTGGGGGTTAAAAGAGGTAACCTTAAGTTAATTATTGGGCCATTATTGCCATCTTTCTTTCTTAATTATATGTTAATTAGGGTAAAAGAAAGAGGGTTTGAATAAAGAAAATAGAAAGAACAAGAAGAGAGAGGGGGAAACGTACGATCAAGAGAAAGAAAAGAACAAAGCTTGGGAAATTGCTTGCTTGATCAAAATTCTTCGGTGGAGGTAGGTTATGGTTTCTCTTACGATATTCGTAGTAAAACTCTTAATAGCGAATGATATGTATTGATAATATTGTAAACCCTGCTATGTGCTTGATCGTATGCTTGCATGAATGTGAATATATAATTGTGATTATATTAAGCATGATGAAGTTATTGAATCCGAAATCTTGATAAAAACCTAATCTCTTGTTAATGATGAGGCCTTGGTATAAAAGAAGGCGTGATGAACTACAATAATGAGATTGATGATGCCTTAGTGAGAAAGAAGGCTTGATAAATCGATAGAGGGAGATTAGGGGATCGGAGTGTCACGTTCCGACACATAGATTTAAGGGATCGGGTGTCACGAACCGACAAGTAGTATTAGGGGGACCGGGTGTCACGAACCGACACGTAGATTTAGGGGATCGGAGTGTCACGTTCCGACACATAGAATTAAGGGATCGGGTGTCACGAACCGACACGTAGATTTAGGGGATCGGGTGTCACGAACCGACACGTAGATTTAGGGGATCGGAGTGTCACGTTCCGACACATAGTAGTAGGGGATCGGAGTGTCACATACCGACACAAGAGGATTGATGAATATAGGGGAGCGGAGTGTCACGTACCGACACAAGAGAAATAAAGATAATGAATCTTGAAAGATGTTAATATACTCAATCTAATGAACATAATTCCCAAATGAGTATGGTATTGAGGCTTGAGTCCTCATGTGTGAACTTGACGGTACTTGTAAATGATATAGTACTTGTTGTTGCTACATGTTGAGTATCATAGTTGATTTATGATATTACTTGGTATATACTGTTTTCTATTTTGAGTTGGCCGATGATATCTACTCAGTACCTGTGTTTTGTACTGACCCCTACTTTAATGTTTTCTTCTTGTTTATTTGTGGAGTGCAGCAAACGTGCCGTCATCTTCGACTCAACAGTAACTCTAGCCAGTCTTCATTACTCCGGATATGAGGGTGAGCTAATGCTTCTAGCTTGGACTGGATCTACCTCTTCATGTCTTGATGCCTTGAAGTTCCGGCATGGACTAGCTTTTATGTATTTTTAGCTTCTTAGAAACTCTTAGATTTAGTAATTTGAAGTAGATGTTCTTGTGATGATGACTTCCAGATTTTGGGGATAATAATAGTTTTGAGTTATAGAAGTTGATTATTGATTTTGTTAATAAGTTTTAAGTCTTCCGCATTACTTTCTGTTGATATTAAATTGAAATGTTAAGGGTTAGATTGGTTGGTTCGCTCACATAGGAGGGTAAATGTGGGTGCCAGTCGCGGCTCGGTTTTGGGTCGTGACATTTTGGGTTAAGGGTTTTATTTTTGTTAGTACGATTTAGGGCTTTGGGTTTTTTTTTGTTAGGGTATTTTTGTATTTTATAGGTTTAGTGTTTAGGTAATAGGATTTCTTTTTGTTTATAGGGTTTAATATATATTATTTGAGGTTTTTTATGGTTTAGATTTTAGAGTTTTTAAAGTTAAGTTGTTTTTGGATTTTCTAATGTTTTTAATGGTTAAGTGTTTCTTAGGGCTTAGGGCTTAGGAGTTTTCTTGCTTTCATAGAAATAGGGTGGATGGAATTTTAGGATATAGGGTTTAAAGATTAAGGTTTTGTAGGTGTTTTAAATGGTTATAAGGGTTCATTTTAGGTTCTACATGATTGAATATTTCTTATGGTTTAGGATGTTGGGTTTAAAGTTTAGGATTTCCGATGTGTTTAAAATGAATTTAGAGTTTATTTTAGAGTTCATCGAATTTTTATTTATGGTTTACATATTAGGGTTTCTGAGGATTTACGGTTTTATGTTAAGGTATTTTTAGGTTTAGGGTATTTAGTTTAACGGCTTTAGGGTTAAGACCTTTGATTTAGGTCTCGGTGTTTCTTTTTTGTATATTTTAGGGTTTAGCATATACGATATATAGATTTATAGGGATTTGAGCTAATTGTTTTTAGGTTAAGGAAACTTTGGGTGTTTTAGGGGATTTAAATGTAAAGTGTTTGTTAAGGTTATTTTTGTGTGTTTTAAGTTTAGGGTTTACAAGTTTTAGGATTAGGTTTTAAATCATAGGATTTTGTAGGGGTTTTAAATGTTTTTTAGGATTTATTTTAGGGAATACTGGATTAGGGTTTCTTAAGATTAAGTTTTTCTTTAGGGTTTGAGATTTTATATTAGGGTTTTAAGTTAGGCATTTGGGTTTAGGGCCGATGGTTTTATTAAATTTAGGGTTCTAAATGATGGATTTTGTCTTGGGTTTAACTCTTTAGGTCTTTTGGTTTTTATATTAATGCTTGCTTTGATTTTTTAAGTGTAGGTTTTAAGTCTTATGGTATATTTAATGTTTTTTAGGGTTTAGAATATATTATTTAGGGATTTATAAGGCTCAGAGCTTGAATTTTTTTCTGGTTTAGAGGTTCTTTAGGGTTAAGTGTTTCAGAGTTTTGTTTAATATTTAGGGCTATGGGTATAGATTTTTTTTCAGTTATAGAGTTCATGGATTATTTTTATTTAAGGTTTAGAACTTATGTTTTTAGGGGTTTTGAATGTCTTTCTAGTTTATTTTAGGGTTTATACGATTTAGGTTTCTTAATATTCAAGGTTTAGGGTTTCTTAGGGTTTAAGTTATAGGATTGAGAGTTTTCGAATAGGATTTAGGATTTCTTAAGATGAAGAATTTAGGATTTTTTAAGGTTCCATATTAAGGATTTATGATTTTAGGTTAGGTTTATGTTTAAGCTCTTGGTGTATTTTTTGTTTCGATTTTTAGGTTAAGGATTTTATCTAGGTTTGAAGGCTTTAGGGGTTTTGGTCTTTTGGGTTAAGATTTTTTATGATGTAACAGTTTTAGGGTTTTTGGTTAATTGTTTTATCTAGGTTCATAAGGTTTATGGCTTTTGGCTTTTTTGTTAAGGATTTTTTGGGTTCTAGCTCCTAGAGGTTTTTTTTGTGTGTTTTATGGTTTAGAATATACAATATAGTGCTTTATAGGTTTTAGAATTGAAAATGTTCTCACTTAGATATTTTGGGATTTTCACTGTTTTTTTGTGATTAAGTGTTTCTTAGGATTTTTTGGGGCTACTGATTAGTGCTTAGGGTTTTTTGTGTTCAGAACTGAGGGTTTTGGAGGAGTCTAAAATGGATTAAAGGGTTTGTTTAAGATATTATAGGATTTAGGGTATCTTAAGGTGTAGGGTTTAGAATTTAGGGTTTTTCTTAGTGTTTAGGGCTTAGTGTTAAGCATTTAGGGCTTTCGGTTTCTTAGGTTAAATTCTTTATGATTTTATAGGTTTAGGATTTACGGATGAGGCTTTTTTGTGTTTTTAGGGTTTAACATATACAATTTAGGGTTTTATAAGATTTGTTTCTAGGTTTTTTAAGTTTTTTTTTGTATTTTCATGTTTGGTTTTTTTCGATTTAGTGTTTAGACGTTATTTGTTTTGTAGGGATTTTTTTATGTTTTAAGTATTATATTAGTATTTATAGTATCAAGGGTTTCTTAAGGTTTAAAATTTAGGGTTTTAGGTTAGGGTTTGTGGTTAAGGGCTTTGTGTTATTGTTAGGTTTTTTTATGGTATTATAGTTTTAGTGTTTTAGTTTAGGGTTTAAGGTTTTATGTAGGTTTTAAAGGTTTAGGGATTTTGGGTTTATATAGTGTAGGGTTTTATAGGTTTAAGATTAGATTTTTTCTGTTTTTTGGGTTAAGCATATACAATTTAGGGTTGAACATTTTTTTTGTCTTTTTTTAGGTATAGGTTTAACAAATTTCTACGATTTAGGGTTTAGAGATTAAGGGTTTTGTAGAAGTTATAAATGGTATTTAGGGTTTTTTAACGATTTATAGGATTCAGGGTTCCTTAATTTTTGGGTTTTTTAAGGGTATTAGGTTTTGGATTTAGGGTCTTAGGATAGGACTTAAGGTTAAGGGCTTGTGTTTTTTTAGTTGAGGGTTTTAGTTTAAGGGTTTAATCTAGTTTCTTTGGGTTTAGGGCTTTGGGTTTTTAAGAGAAATATTTTTAGAGGTTTTGTAGGCTTAGGGTATAGGCTTTAGGGTTATTTTGTGTTTTTTAGGATTTAACATATCCGATTTAGGGCTTTATATAGCGTTTAGAGCTTAGTTCTTTTTTGGGCATCGAGTTTTTTGGGGGGTTTCTTTTCACAATTTCAAGGGTTAATTTTTTTTGTAGGGTCTTTAAAGATTAATTGATTCTTAGGGTTTTTTAGGATTAAGGGTTTTTTTTTTTGTGTTTTTTAGGTTTAGGATCAATATAATTTTAGGATTTAGGGTTTAGTGCATATGTTTTTGTTGGGTATTAAAATTGTTTCAAGGTTTATTTTAGGGTGTATAGGATTTAGTGTTTTTCATGTCTAAAGGATTAGAGTTTTGGGTATATAATTTAGGGTTTTAGGCTAGGGTATAAGGTTTAGGGTTTTTTAGGTTAACGGATTTATCTAGGTTTTAGTGTTTAAGGCTTTGGGTTTTCACGATTTAGGTTTTTGGGGGGTCTTATAAGTTTAAAGTTTAGGACATAGGTTTTTTTTTTTTGTTATTTCTACGGTTTAACATATACGAAATATGATTTTATAAAGTTTAGAATTTTGTATGGTTTAGGTTTAGGGGTTTTTGGATTTTAGGATTTTTATGGTTAAGTATTTCTTAGGTTTTTTAGGTTTAGGGTTAAAGCCTTAGGTATTTTTTGATATTTTTTATATTTAAGTTTTAAGGATTTTTAAGATTTAGTGTTTAGATCTTAGGGGTTTGAAGGGTTTCAAATGGTTTTTTTGGTTCTTTTAGTCTTTATAGCATGTCGTATTTTTAAAGATTAAGGTTTAGGGTTTCTAGGTTTTTTTGTTTTGGAGTAGCATTTAGGCCTTAGAGTTTTTTTTTTTTTTACAGTTTTTTTAGAATTTAATGTGTAGAGCTTAGGGTTTTGTAGGGGTTTCAAATGACTTTTGGTTTCGTTTATTGTTTATAGAATTTAAGGTTTCTAAAGATTTAGGGCATAGGGTTTCTTATGAGTTTTTGTTAGAGAGTAGGGTTCAGGGCATTGAGTTTTCTAGGTTTAGAGGTTTAGGTTAAGAATTATATCTAGGTTTTAGGTTCTTGGATTTGTTTTTTGTTTTTTTTTTGTATTATAGGTTTAACATTTAGGTCTTGGTATTTTTATGTGTTTTTAGTGTTTGGTTATACTATTTAAGGATTTATTAGGTTTAGAGCTTCGAGATTTGTAAGTTTAGAGGTTTTAAGGGTTAAGTCTTTCTACCAATTTTTTAGGGCTTCAAGTTTAGTTCTTAGTTTTTTTTTGTATGTTTTTAGGTTTGGGGTTCTAAAAATTTTAGGACCAAGGGTTTAGATCTTAGAGTATTTAGGATTTTAATATGACTTTTAGGGTTTATTTTAAGGTTTATCGAATTTAAAGTTTCCCTTGGTGTAGACTGTAGGGATTCTGAGGGTTTTTGGCTTAGGATTTTAGGGATTTATGTTAGGGTTTAGGGTTTTCATAGATTTACAGTTTTAGGTTAAAAGTTTTATATAGGTTTTTAGGGTTTATAACTTTGTGTTTTTTCAATTAAGATTCCTTTTGGTTTTCTTGGTTTTGGGATTAGGTCTTAGGGTTTTTTTAATTGTTTTTTATGGTTTAACATATAAAATTTTGTGCTTTATATGGCTTAGGCATTAAAGATTTTTAGGTTTAGGAGTTTTTGGCTATTTAGAATTTATAATGGTTAAGTGTTTGTTCTAGTTTTTTAAACTTTAGGGTTTTTTGTGTGCTTTTTAAGTATATAGTTTACGAATTTTCAGGATTTGGCGTTTAGAGCATAGGGTTATGTAGGTGTGAAATGGTTATAAGTGTTTATTTTAGGGTCTATAGTATTTGGGGTTTCTTAAGGTTTATGGTATTGTATTTCTTAAGGTTTTAGATTGAGAGTTTAGGGTTTTTGATTAAGGGTTCAAATTTAGGGCATATATGTCACGACCCAAAACGAGCCGCGAGTGGCACCCACATTTACCCTCCTATGTGAGCGACAATCTAAACCCCAACGTTTACCAATATTCCAACCATAACGAACAAAATATAATGCAGAAGACATAAAACTCATTAATATAATCAATAAATAACTTCTAAGATTTAATACATTTTATTCCCAAAATCTGGAAGTCATCACCACAAGAACATCTATCGTCAAATTACTAAATCTAAGAGTATCTAAGAAACTAAAATAAGTAAAAGGGATGGTCCATGTCGGACCTTCAAGACATCAATACATGAAGGAGAGAATCCAGTCCGAGCTAGGAACAATAGCTCACCCTGAAATCTGATATGCTGAAGACTGGGTAGAGTTGCGGACGAGTCGAAGTCGATGGCACGTTTGCTGCATTCCATAAATAATAAAGAAACAAGAATACAAGTAGGGGTAAGTACAAGGAACACGTACTGAGTAGGTATCATCGGCCAACTCAAAATAGAAAGTAGTATATATCAAATAATAATATAAAATCAACTACATACACAACATGTGACAACAACAAGTACCATAACCATTGGCCACAACACCCAGCACATCTATGAGGACTCAAGCCTCCACACCATACTCATTTGGGAAATGGTTCTTTAAATTGAGTATATTAACATAATTAAACATTCATTCTCTTTATTATCCTGGTGTCGGAACGTGACACTCCGATCCCCTCAAGATTCATTCTCTTTATTATCCTGGTGTCGGAACGTGGCACTCCGATCCCCTCAAGATTCATTCTCTTTATTATCCTGCTGTCGGAACGTGAATCTCCAATCCCCTAATTCTCCGTGTCGGTTCGTGACACCCGGTCCCCTAATTCTACGTGTCGGTTTGTGACACCCGATCCCCTAATTCTACGTGTCGGTTTGTGACACCCGATCCCGTAATTTTACGTGTCGGTTCGTGACACCCGATCCCCTAATCTCATTACTTTAGTTCATCAAGCCTTCCTTTATGTCAAGGCATCTTCATTAATAGAGGGGTTTTAAGGTCTAAGATTCAACAGCCTCATCATTCTAATCCATCACAATTATATAATCACATCATGCAACCACACAATTAAGCATATAGAAGACTTTACAATACTACCCAATACATATCAATCGCAATTTAGAGTTTACTATGAGATAGCATAAACCATAACCTACCTCCACTGAAGAATCGTGATCGAGCAAGCTACTTCTCAATGCCTTTACTTTCCTCTTCGCTTCTCCCTTTCTCGTTCGTTCTTCCCTCTTCTGTCTGTTCTTTCTATTTTTCCGTATTCAAACCCTTTTTCTTTTATCCTAATTATCATATAGTTAAGTACAAAAGATGATGAAAGTAACCCACTATTTATTTCAAGGTTATCTCCTTTAACCCCCAAGTAATTAAATTATTAAACTTACCCCACTAATTTTATAATTATAATCATGAATGGTCCAAAATGCCCCTTAAAAACTTTTAACAGAAATCTGACCCAGTCAAGGTTACGTCACTCGTGACGGCCCGTCGTGCCTGCGACGGTCCGTCCTGCAGGGTCGTCACAGTGTCAGTGACTCAATTTCAGTAAAAAGGTCTGTGACGGTCCGTCGTATCTACGACGGTCCGTGCTGCAGTTCCGTCGCGAAGTTCAGAGAGTTGATCTCCGTACCCAAATTTTCAGAGTTTAAGTGTTTTGGGACGGAGACCCTCGATGATCCGTCATGACCATGACGGTCCGTCGTGTGGTCCGTCGACACAGTCTGTTATTTTCAAAACTAAACTCTACTGCTCGAAGCGACTAAATAGGTCGTTACAATAGATACCAATTTACCCATCGTTCGTCCTCGAACGATCACAGGAAGAAAAACGAGGGCGAGAAAGAGTACCTCAATCTGTAAAGAGATGTGGATAGTTTTCTTGCATATCAGCCTCCTTCTCCCAAGTGGACTCTTCAACTGGTCGATACTTCCATTGAACTTTGATGGATGCAATCTCCCTTGATCTCAACTTGCGGATTTCTATATCTAGAATAGCAACAGGCTTCTCCTCATAGGACATATTCTCATCAAGAAGAACTGAATCCCAACGAATAATGTAGTTTCCATTGCTATGGTATCTTTTCAACATAGACACATGAAATACCGGGTGCACTCCTGACAGTCTTGGAGGTAAAGCTAATGCATAAGCTACCTCCCCCACGCTCTTCAGAACTTCAAATGGACCAATATACCTCGGACTAAGCTTACCTCGCTTATTAAACCGCATCACCCCTTTCATGGGTGAAACCTTCAGCAAGAATTGTTCACCCTCCATGAACTCCAAGTCTCTAACCTTTCGATCTGCATATTCCTTCTGCCTACTTTGCGCTGCTAAAAGATTTTCTTGAATGAATTTCCCTTTCTCTAATGATTCCCTCAAGAGATCGGTACCCCATGGTCTCACCTCAAATGCATCAAACCAACCAATGGGAGACCTACATCTCGTCCCATATAGTGCCTCAAATGGGGCCATATCGATACTTGAGTGATAGCTATTATTGTATGAAAACTCTACTAAGGGTAAGAAGTTATCCCAATGACCACAAAACTCTATCACACATGCACGAAGCATATCCTCAAAAACCTGAATCGTTAGCTCAGACTGACCATCGGTCTAAGGGTGAAATGCAGTACTAAAGTCCAATGTAGTACCTAATTCAGCATGCAATGTTCTCCGAAACATAGAAGTAAATTGCGTACCTCTATCTGATATGATGGAAAGTGGAACCCCATGCAATCGAACAATTTCTGAGATATAGAGTTTGGCTAACTTCTCTGCAGTGTATGTTACCTTGACCGGAATGAAGTGAGTAGACTTAGTTAATCTGTCCACAATTACCCAAATAGAATCAAACTTACCCAATGTCTTTGGAAGACCAACCACGAAATCCATTGCAATTCTTTCCCACTTCCATTCAGGAATGGGCATTCTCTGAAGTGTTCCTCCGGGCCTCTGGTGTTCATACTTTACTTGTTGATAATTGGGGCATTGGGCAACAAAATCACTAATGTCACGCTTCATCCTACTCCACCAGAAATGTTGCTTTAGATCACGGTACATCTTGGTTGCACCAGGATGTATAGAATATCCTGAACTATGAGCCTCTGTAAGAATAGTGTGGATCAAATCATCAACACGGGGCACACATACTCTTCCATTAATTCTTAAAATGCCTTCCTCATCAATTATTGCCTTTTTATCCTCTCCTCGCAACACCATATCCCGAATTCAGCTAAGTTTCTCATCATCAAACTGTTTTCCCTTAATCTTGTCAAGAAAAGAAGATCTTGCCTCCACCCAGGCCAAAAATCCTCCTTTCTCTAGTATTTCAAGTCTCATAAAGTCGTTAGCCAAGGTTTGGACCTCCCTAGCCAATGGGCGTCTAGAAACTTGTAAGTGGGCTAAACTACCCATGCTCCCTGCTCTTCTACTTAAAGCATCTGCCGCCACATTAGCTTTTCCTGAGTGATACAATATAGTAACATCATAGTCCTTCAGTAGTTCCATCCATCTCCTCTATCTTAAATTCAAATCTTTCTGAGTAAAGACATACTGTAAACTACGATGATCTGTATAGACTTCACACTTAACCCCATATAGATAGTGTCTCTATTGCATTTATGCAAACACGACTGCGGCAACCTCCAAATCATGGGTCGGATAGTTACATTCGTGTACTTTTAATTGCCTCGAAGCATAAGCAATTACACTCTTTTCCTGCATTAGCGCTGTACCCAACCCATAATAAGATGCGTCACAATAAACAATGAAATTCTTGCCTTCCACTGGCAAGGTAAGAATTGGTGCAGAAGTCAACAAGGACTTGAGATTCAGGAAGCTTTCTTCACATTCATTCGACCATACAAATGGAACATTCTACTTTGTCAAATTTGTCAGTTGGGAGGCAATAGAAAAAATCCCTTGACAAATCGACGGTAGTAGCTAGCTAAACCAACAAAGCTCCTTACCTTTGTAACATTGTTAGGTCTTACCCAACCCTTCACTGCTTCGATCTTAGAAGGATCCACCATCACCCCATTCTTAGAAACCACGTGCCCCAAGAAGTACACTGAATCTAGACAAAATTCAAACTTGGAAAATTTGGCATAAAGCCTTTTCTCCCTCAACACTTCCAATACAATTCTCAAATGCTCCTCATGTTCTTTCCTACTCTTTGAGTATATCAGTATATCATCAATGAATACGATGACAAAGAGATCCAGATATGGCTTAAAAATCCCGTTCATCCAGCTTATGAAAGCAGCAGGGGCATTCGTTAGTCCAAAAGACATTACTAAGAATTCATAATGCCCGTACCTGGTTCGAAAAGCAGTCTTTGGCACATCTGCAACCCGTATTTTCAATTGATGATAACCAGATCTCAAGTCGATTTTTGAGAAGGTACAAGCACGTTGTAACAGATCGAACAAATCATCAATGCGAGGAAGAGGATACTTGTTCTTAACAGTTACCTTGTGCAGTTGCCTGTAGTCTATGCACATCCGAAAACTCCCATCCTTCTTCTTTACAAATAAAACAAGAGCACCCCAAGGGGATGCACTTGGTCTAATAAAGCCTTTCCCCAACAAGTCCTGAAGTTAAGCCTTTAACTCCCTTAACTCTGCTGGAGCCATTCTATAAGGGGGTATGGAAATGGGGCGAGTATCCGGCTCCATATCAATACAAAAGTCAATATCCCTATCCGGTGGCATACCAGGAAGGTCTGCAGGAAACACGTCCAGAAACTCACGGACTATCGAAACAGACTCAATCAAAGGTACTTGGGAAGTATCATCCCTGAGATGTGCCAAGAAAGCTAAACAACCCTTACTAACCATTCTCTTAGCACGAAAAAAGGAGATGATACGAACTGGGGTGGAAGTATAGTTACCCTCCCACACTAGCGGATCTGTCCCAGGCTTGGCCAATGTCAAAGTTTTAGCATTACAATCTAAGATTGCAAAAT
This sequence comes from Solanum peruvianum, assembly GCA_027705065.1. NCBI lineage: Eukaryota > Viridiplantae > Streptophyta > Magnoliopsida > Solanales > Solanaceae > Solanum > Solanum peruvianum. The sequence goes on along the minus strand of JAKWJD010001756.1, from coordinate 8,779,594 downwards.
TTGGAGAAAGCCAAGTCATACCCAGAATTACATCGAAATCAGCCATCTCTAGAATAATCAAGTCTACACGAGTATTGTTCCCCACAAAAGTCACAAGACAAGACCTATACACCTTCACAACTATCACAGACTCACCCACAGGAGTAGAGACACGAACGGGCAGGTCAAGCAAATCACAATGTAAATCAAGACCAATAGTAAATGAGGAAGATACATATGAAAACGTGGATCCAGGATAAAATAATACCGAAGCCATGCAATCAGAAACCAAGAGATTACCTGTGATAACAACATCAGATGTCTCTGCTTCACACTTCCCGGGGAAAGCAGAACAATGGGCCCTATCACTTGTCTGCCTGTTGCCCCTACCATGTTGCGCTGCAGTAGTTCCAGTTTGCCCGCCACCCCGGTTGATTTGGTGACCTCCATTACCTTGGCCACCACGTCCTCCAGAATAGCGGACTCTTCCATGACCACCTCTACCTCTGACTATTGGGGGTCTGTTACTTTGTTTTGGACAATATCTCCTAATATGTCCAGTCTCCCCACATCCATAACACTCTCTGGGTTCAAGCATAGGTCTCTGTAAGAACGACGAAGTCTGGGGATAACCTCCAAACTTAGAGGAATGTTGATTGGTCTGTGATGGACCCCCAGCTATAGCCTACAGTGAAGAATGAATAGGCCGGGTTGTGTAACCTCCCGAACTCTACCCCCTGGAGTAAAAACCACTAAACTCGCCTCCCTTATGAAACTTCTTAAATGTCGAGTCCATGATGAAATAGTCTGGCTTCACCCCTTCCACCTCTATCACAAAATCAACCACTTCTTGAAAGGATTTTGCTGCAGCAGCTACCTGTAAGGCTGGAATCTGCAAATATGACCTCAACACCTTGACAAAACGGCGAATCCGCTCTTGTGGACTGAAGCAAAGCTGGGTGGCATACCTAGATAGTGCACGAAACTTAGCCTAATAAGCAGTAACCGACATCCTGCCCTGCTCTAGGCTCACGAACTCATCTCTCTTCCTATCCCTCAATGTCCGGGGTATATACTTCTCCAGAAATAAGATAGAGAATGATGCCCAAGTCATAGGTGGTGTCTGTGCTTGTTAACACTAAACATATGACCGCCACCACATTTTGGCATTCCCCTGAAACTGATAGGTCACAAACTCAACGCCAAATCGTTCTACTATGCCCATCTTATGTAGCAACTCATGACAATCAACCAGAAAATCATAAGCATCCTCAAATTTAGCACCCTTGAAGGCTGGAGCTTTAAACTTCAAAACATTAGTGAAGAGTTCATGTTGATCACTCTTCATTATAGGCCCGGTAGTCAATCGAGGAAACGTGCCTATTTCCAATGAGGCATTCATGCGGGGAGCCACAGCAGCTTCATGTTGTACTTCCGAAACCTGAGGTGCTGGTGCAGAAAACACTAGAGGTGTCTGCCCTTGATCAGATAACCCGCTAAGATAGGCAAGAACCTGGTTAATCATCTCTAGGGTAGGTTGGGGTGGTAATTCCTCATCTTGAACATTTTCATTTTCCCCTTCCTCACCCTCTCTTACTACCTCATCAGTCGGTGGAGGAGTCACTGCCCTAGTACTAGCTTGACCAGGTGTTTATCCTCGACCTCTAGAGGACGTCCTCCTGCGATCTCTACCACGGCCTTTTTCCACTGCTCCAGACGCATCTTGTCTTGACGGTGTTGGTGTTGGCACAGCTGTTGCTCTAGTTCTAACCATCTGCAAAATAGAGTGAGGATGTCAGATACCAATTTGTATCACCTAGATACCAATTAGATCCAAGTAATAGCACGAAAGAAAGAAAGAATGGAATTTTCCAAAAGTCCTATAGCCTCTCAAAGAAAAGTAAAGGCATCCCCCTACCGTTCCTTAAGAATCTACTAGACTCGTTCTTGTGTGATGAGACCAACGAACCTAATGCTCCGATACCATGTTTGTCACGACCCAAAAGGAGCCGCGAGTGGCACCCGTATTTATCCTCCTATGAGAGCTAACAAACCAATCTAAACCCCAACGTTTACCAATATTCCAACCATAACGAACAAAATATAATGCGGACGACTTAAAACTCTTTAACATAATCAATAAATAACATCTAAAATTTAATACTTTTTATTCCCAAAATCTGGAAGTCATCACCAGAAGAACATCTATCCTCAAATTACTAAATCTAAGAGTATCTAAGAAACTAAAATGAGTAAAAGGAATGGTCCATGTCCCAACTTCAAGACATCAAGATGTGAAGGAGAGAATCCAGTCCGAGCTAGGAACAATAGCTCACCCTGAAATCTAATATGCTGAAGACTAGCTAGAGTTGCGGATGAGTCGAAGTCGATGACACGTTTGCTGCATTCCATAAATAACAAAGAAACAAGAATACAAGTAGGGGTCAGTACAAGGAACACGTACTGAGTAGGTATCATCGGCCAACTCAAAATAGAAAGAAATATATATCAAATAATAATGTAAAATCAATTACATACTCAACAGGTGACAACAACAAGTACCATAACCATTGGCCACAACACCCAGCACATCTATGAGGACTCAAGTCTCCACACCATACTCATTTGGGAAATGGTTCTTTAAATTGAGTATATTAACATAATTCAAGATTCATTCTCTTTTTTATTCTAGTGTCGGAACGTGACACTCTAATCCCCTCAAGATTCATTCTCTTTATTATCCTGGTGTCGGAACGTGACACTCCGATCCCCTCAAGATTCATTCTCTTTATTATCCTTGTGTCGGAACGTGACACTCCGATAACCTAATTCTATGTGTCTATTTGTGACACCCGATCCCCTAATTCTACGTGTCGGTTCGTGACACCCGATCCCCTAATTCTACGTGTCGGTTCGTGACACCCGATCCCCTAATTCTACGTGTCTGTTTGTGACACCCGATCCCCTAATCTCATTACTTTAGTTCATCAAGCCTTCCTTTATGTCAAGGCATAATCATTAATAGAGGGGTTTTAAGGTTTAAGATTCAACATCCTCATCATTCTAATCCATCAAAATTAGATAATCACATCATGCAACCACACAATTAAGCATATAGAAGACTTTACAATACTACCCAATACATATCAATCGCTATTTAGAGTTTACTATGAGATAGCATAAACCATAACCTACCTCCACTAAAGAATCGTGATCGAGCAAGCTACTTCTCAATGCCTTTGCTTTCCTCTTCGCTTCTCCCTTTCTTGTTCGTTCTTCCCTCTTCTCTCTGTTCATTCTATTTTTCCTTATTCAAACCCTTTTTATTTTACCCTAATTATCATATAATTAAGTATAAAAGATGATGAAAGTAACCCACTATTTATTTTAAGGTTATCTCCTTTAACCCCCAAGTAATTAAATTATTAAACTTACCCCACTAATTTTATAATTCTAATCATGAATGGTCCAAAACGCCCATTAAAAACTTTTAACAGAAATCCGACCAAGTCAAGGTTACGTCACTCGTGACGGCCTGTCGTGCCTACTACGGTCCATCCTGCAGGGTCGTCACAGAGTTCAGAAACTCAATTTCTGTAAAAAGGTCTGTGACGGTCTGTCGTATCTACGACGGTCCGTGCTGTAGTTCCATCGCGAAGTTCAGAGAGTTGATCTCCGTACCCAAATTTTCAGAGTTTAAGTGTTTTGGCACGGAGACCCTCGACGATCCGTCGTAACAATGACGGTCCATCGTGTGGTCCGTCGACACAGTCAGTTATTTTCAAAACTAAGCTCTACTGCTCGAAGCGACTAAACAGGTCATTACAATATGGATTTTTGTAGGGTAAGGATGTCACGACCCAAAACCGAGCTGCGATTGGCACCCACACTTACCCTCCTATGTGAGCGAACCAACCCATCTAAACCTTAACATTTCAATGTATATCAACAGAAAGTAATGCGGAAGACTTAAACTCATTAATACAAACCAATTCAATAACTATTAAAATTCAACATCTATTATTCCCCAAAATCTGGAAGTCATCACCACAAGAACATCTATAATCGAATTACTAAACTAAGAGTATTCTAAGAAGCTAAAACAAGTAAAAACTAGTCCATGCCGGAACTTCAAGGCATCAAGACATGAGGAAGAAGATCCAGTCCAAGCTAGAAGCATTAGCTCACCCTGAAGATCCGATGTGACGAAGACTTGCTAGAATTGCGGTTGAGTTGAAGACGACGGCACGTTTGCTGCACTCCACAAATAACAAGAAGAAAACATAAAAGTAGGGGGTCAGTACAAACACAAGTACTGAGTAGATATCATCGGCCAACTCAAAATAGAAGACAATATATATCAAGTAATATTATAAAACCAACTACAATACTCAACATGCGACATTTACCATTATCATAACTCTTGGTCATAACACCAAGCACATCAATGAGGACTCACGCCTCCCCATCATACTCATTTGGGAATTAGGTTCATTAGATTGAATTTATTAGCATATTGCAAGATTCATTATCTTTATTCCCCTCGTGTCGGTACGTGACACTCCGCTCCATATACTATCCTGCTGCCGGAACGTTGCACTCCGATCCTCATATACTATCCTGGTACCGGAACGTGGCACCCGATCCATATACTATCCTGGTGCCGGAACGTGACACTCCGATACTCATTCTATCCTGGTACCGGAACGTGGCACCCGATCCATATGCTATCCTGGTGTCGGAACGTGACACTCCGCTCCTCATTCTATCCTTGTACCGGAACGTGGCACCCGATCCATATACTATCCTGGTGTCGTGACGTGACACTCCAATCCTCATTCTATCCTGGTACCGGAACGTGGCACCCGATCCTCTATTTCTATACTGATACCGGAACGTGGCACTCGATCCCCTAATCTCACCACTTTCGTTAATCAAGCCTTCTTTTATACCAAGGCATCATCATTAACAAAGTAGATTAGGGTTTCTTTTCAAGATTTGGGATTCAATAGCTTCATCATGCTTATTTATTCACAATTACATAATCATATTCATGCAAGCATACAATTAAGCATATGGAAGGGTTTACAATACTACTAACACATATCATTCACCATTAAGAGTTTACTACGAATAGTGTGAAAACCATAACCTACCTCCACCGAAGATTCGTGATCAAGCAAGCAATTTCCCAAACTTTGTTTCTCTCTTCTCGTTCGATCGATCATCTCTCTCTCTCTCTTGTTCTTTCTATTTTTCTTATTCAAACCCTCTTTCTTTTACCCTAATTAGCATATAATTAAGAATAAAAGGTGGCAATAATAACCCACTAATTAACTTAAGGTTACCTCTTTTAACCCCCAAGTAATTAGACTTATTAACATTAACCCACAAACTGTATAATTAAAGCAGGAATAGTCCAAAACGTCCCTTAAAACATTTAAAGAAATCCGACCCACACTGGGATTACGGAGCCTGTGACGGCCCGTCGTGCCTGCGACGGTCCGTCTTGCTGCTCCGTCACAGAGTTCAGAGACCCAATTTTCTTTAAGAGTCTGTGACGGTCCGTCGTGCCCACGACGGTCCGTCCTGCCATTCCGTTACGAAGTTCAGAGAGTCGATTTCAGTACCCAATTTCAGAATTTCTAAGTGTTTTGAAACGAGACCCTGCGAAGGTCCGTCGTGCCCATGACGGTCTGTCGTGGGGTCCGTCGTCTCAGCCAGTTTTCCAGAAATAAAATCTGCTGCTTAAAACGACATAAAGGTCGTTACAAAGGATTAATGGTATTAGGGGTTAGGGCTTATAGTTTTTGTAAGTTTAGGATTTTTATTAAGTGTTTTATCTATGTTTTAAACATTTAGGTCTTTCGGTTTTTGAGTTTAGTTTTTTTAGATTCTGCGTATTTTTATTATTTAAGGTTTTTTTTTAAAATCATAAGTGTTTCTTGGGATTTTTTTGTGTTTATTAGGTTTAGGGTTTAAAAATATTTAGGATTAGAGTTTAATTCTTATGGTTTTGTAGGGTCTTAAATTATTTGTAGGATTTATTTTTGGTCTTATAGGATTTAAGGTTTCTTAAGGTTTAGAGTTTTGGGTTTCAAAGGAATTTAGATTTTATATTTAGGGTTTTTCATGAGGGATTTATGCTTAGCTCGGATTGTTTTATTAAGTTTAGGTTTTAGATTATGGGGTTACTCTTGGTTTTATGGGTTTAGGGATTTTGGTTTTAAGGTTATTGTTTTTAAGAATTTTTAAGTTTAGGGTTTAAGTCTTAGGATTTTTGCATTTTTAAGGGTTTAGCATATATTGTTTAGGGCTTTCTAAGGTTCATAGGTTAGAGTTTTTTGGGTTTAGGGTTTTTTTTAGGGTTAAGCGTTTCATAGTTTTCTTTATGGTTAGGGCTAAGGGTATAGATTTTTCTTAGTATATTTTAAGTTTAGGGGTTATAGATTTTTTGGATTTATAATTTAGAGGTTAGGTTTTGTAGGTGTTTTGAATAGTTTTAGAGATTATTTTATGGTTTATAAGATTTAGGGTTCATAAGTTCAAGGTTTAGGGTTTATTATGGTTTTGGGTATATAATTTAGAGTTTTTGGGAAGGGTTTAGGGTATAGGATGCATGGTTAAGGATTTCTTAGGTCTTTAGATTTAGGATTTATGGTTTTAGCTTTTTTTGTAATTATTACTTAACGACCTTCGGGGGAGAAGGGGTCAGAGGCTTAGCAACACCCCCAGGCCTTAGCATAGATAGACAAAAAATAATTACAATGAGAGGTACATAAATCTTACGTCCGATCCTAAGGCGGTTTTGAGTGGACTTCCCTAATAAGCCTGTTTCATTCATCTCCTTACAATAAATGAAACTAAAACAACGCACCTAAGGAGAGGACTCCACTTAATAAATAATTTTAGAAATGCATAAATAAGGGACACTCTCCCCTAACATGTAAGGAAAAATAAATAAATAATCTATTCAAAGAAACTATACCTAAACTAGGCATAGTTTAGTTGAAGAGGATGCAAAAGAGTTAACAACTCTCACGCCAAATTATTCAACTTCAGCCACAATGAAAACAAAAGGGTAACAACTATTCAAGGAAGTTCTTTGATTATGTTAATTTTGTTCCTCCTAAATTTTAGATTTTAGGTTCAGGGTTTTATCTAAGTTTCAAGGCTTTAAGGCTTTGGGTATTTTGAGTAATGATTTTTTATTGTTTTATAGGTTAAGGGTTTTTTGGTTGTTGTTTCATCAATTTATTAGAGTTTTTAAGGTATTTTAGGGATTTATAGATTTTAGAATTTAGAATTTTTTTCATTTAGATTTTTTGTTTTTTTAGTGTTTTTTTGTGGTAAAGTGTTTCTAAGCATTTTAAAGGGTTAGGGATTAGCTCTTTGATTTATTATTTTACATTTATAGTTTATAAATGTTTAGGTTTTAGGGTTTAAAGCTAATGATTTTTTAGGAGTATGAAATAAATATTAGGCTTTATTTAAGGGTTATTAGGACTTAGGGTTTCTTAAGGTTTAGGGTTTAAGATTTAGAGTTTTTTATTTAAGTTTTAGGTTGTAGGGTATAGGGTTAAGTCTTTAGGTCTTAGTGTTAAGGATTTTGGTTGTTAAGGCTTTAGGGCTTAGGGTGTTTTAGGTTAAGATTCTTTTTAACAGTTTTATAGGTTTAGAATTTAGGGTTGAAGTTCTTTCAGTATTTTTTAGGGTTTAGCATATATTATTTAGGTCTTAGAGTTTTATGTTTTTATTTTTTCGAGTGTTTTTAAAGTTTTTTTTTGTGTGTGGTTTTATCTTGGGTTTTATGGATTTTTAGGATTTACGGTTTATAGATTATTGTTTTGTAGGGATTTTTTGTAATGCTTTTTGTGTTTAATTTATGGTTTATGGGATCAAGGGCTTCTTAAGTTCTAGGCTTTTTGGTTTAGTATTTAGGGTTTTAGGTTTGTGTTTGGAGATAATATAAGGAATTTGCGTTATTTTTATGTTTTTTTTAATGGTTTTATAGGTTTAGGGTTTAGGATTTTTGTGTTTTGGGGTATTTAGCTTATATGATTGATGTCTTTAAAGGTGTTAGATTTTAGAGTGTCTTTTTTATGTTAAGGGGTGTTAGAGATTTTTGAAATTTTTATGGTTCTTGTTTCTAGTGTTTAGGGTTTAGGGCTTACTTTTTTTAATTGTGTTTTTTAGGTTTTGGGCTTACGAACTTTTAGGTTCTAGAGTTACATGATTAGGGTTTGATATGGCCTTTTAATGGGTTTTAGGGTTTGTAGGATATAAGGTTCTTAATGATTTGAGTTTATGGTTTATTAGGGTTTGATGTTTAGGATTTATAGTCTTAGGTTAGTGTTTAGGCTTTTCTTAAGCTTTGAGTTTTAGGTTAAGAGATACGTTTAGGTTGTTAGGTTTTTGGGCTTTGGGTTTTTTTGTAAGGTATTTTAGGGTTTTAGGGTTTAACTTAGGTATTATAGGATCAAAGATTTCTTAAGGTTCAGGCTTTTAGGTTTAGGATTTAAGGGTTTTGGTTAGGGTTAGGGTTTTAGGGCTTTGAGCTATTTTTAGGTTAAGCTTTTTGTGGTTTTATAGTCTTAGGGTTTAGAGATTTTTTTTCAGGGATTGCGCATATATGATTAAGGGCTTTACAGGTTAATGTTTAGGGGTGTTGAGAAATTTTAGGATTTTTTTAGAGTTATTAATTACTAAGTTTTTGTTAGGGCTTTTTACGGTTTAGGGTTTAGGGCTTAGGTTTTTTATGTGTCTTTTTGTCTATAGGCTTATAGATTTTTTGGATCTAGAATTTCAAGCTTACGGTTTATAAGGGCTTTTAATGGTTTTTTTTTTTTTAGGATATAAGGTGTCTTAAAATTTAGAGTTTAGGGTTTCTTTGGGTTTTATGTTTAGGTTTTAGGTTCTCAGGTTAGGGTTGAGGGTTTAGGTGTTAGTTTTTTTTTTTTTTTGTGTTTATAGGGTTTAGTATATGAGATTTAGGTTTTAAATTTAAGAGGTTTTTCGATTCAGTTGTTTCCGGGTTATATGGTTTTTAATGGTTAAGTGTTTCTTAGGGTTTAGGGCTTAGGATACTTTTGTGTTTTTTTAGAAATAGGCTTAATAGATTTTTAGGATATAGAGTTTCAATTTTAGGGTTTTATATTTGTTTAAAATGGTTATAAGGGTTCATTTTTAGGTTTTACAAGATTTTGTGTTTCTTATAGTTTAGGATGTTATGTCTAGATATTAGGGTTTTCAATGGATTTATATTGGATTTAGGGTTTATTATATTGTTCATTGAATTTTGTGTTTCTTATGGTTTAGGGATTAGTGTTTCTTAGAATTTATGATTTTAGGTTAGGGTGTTTTTAGGTTTAGGTATTGGGTTAAGGTTTTTTGGGTTAAGAACATCGGTTTGATAAGATAAATCCTTTTAGAGTATCATAGGTTTAGGATTTCCGTGTTTGTCTTTTTTTTCTAGTTGTTCGCAATATACGATATAGGACTTTATAGGGTTTAGAGCATAGTTTTTTTAGGTTAAGGGAATTTCAACTATTTTATGTTTTTTAAAGGTCAAGCATTTGTTATGCTTTTATTTTTGTATGTTTTAAGTTTAGCATTTACAATTTTTTAGGATTAGGGTTTAATTCTTTAGGTTTTCTATGGGCTTTAAATGGTTTTAAGTATTTTTTAGGCTTAGAGGATTTATGGTTTTTTAAGGTCTAAGGGTTTTGGTTCTTAGATTTTTAGATTTTAAATTTAGGGTTTTAGGTTAGGGCTTAGAGTTTAGGGATGCTGGTTTAATTAAGTTGAGGGTTTTGATTTAGGATTTTGTTTTCGTAAAGCGTTAGTGCTTTGGGATTTTAGGTTAATGTTTTTTTGGTTTTTTTTAAGTTTAGGGTTTAAGTCTTGGGGTTTTTTATTTGTTTTTTTGGGTTTAGAATGTAGGACTTAGGTTTTTGTAAGGCTCATAGATTAAAGTTTTTTTTTTGTTTAGGGTTTATTTAGGGTTAAGTATTTCATAGTTTTTTAGGGTTTAGGGCTAAGGGTATTGTGGTTTTTTGTGTTTTTTAGGGTTTAGGGCTAAGGGTATTGTGGTTTTGTGTTTTTTTTGTAGGTTTAGCGTTTATTGATTTTTAGGATATAAGGTTTAGAGACTAGGTTTTGTAGGGTTTTAAATGGTTTTATGGTTTATAGGTTTTATATGATTTAGGGTTCCATAATGTTCTAGGTTTAGGGTTTCTTAAAATTTTAGGTATAGGATTTGGTGTTTTCGATAGGGTCTTTTGTATAGGGTTTAGGATTTCTTTGAGTTTCATATTTAGGATTTATTGTTTTAGGTTAGGGTTTAGGGTTTAGGTCTTAATGTGTTTTTAATGATTTTAGCATAAGGGTTTTATATAAGTTGTAAGGCTTTAGCGGTTTAAGTGTTTTGGGTTAAGATTTTTTATAGTTTCATAGGTTTAGGGATTTAGGTTAATTGTTTTATCTAGGTTCTAAGGGTTTATAACTTTATGATTTTTTTGTAAGGTTTTTTAGTTTTTAAGTTAAAGAGTTTATTGTTTTTTTAGGATTAAGGGTGTTTGGTATGAAGGAAAATGTTTTCCATGGAAAATAATTTCCTAGAAAATGTTTTATTGGAAAACAAGTAGATTATGGACTTATTTTCTCATGTTTGGTTGGTGAGTAGAAAATATTTTTCGGAAATGATTTTTAGTGTTTAATTTATGAATGAAAAATATTTTTGTGGAACATCTTTTATTTTTACTAGAGTAGAAAATAATTTATGAAATTGAAATTATTTTTTAAAACATTTTTTTGGGGTGGGGTGGTTGGGGTGGGGAGGAAGGGGAGGGGGATAGGAGTGAAAAAAAAATTAAAGTTGATACTATTTTTAAAAAGCAAAATTAATTTTTTGCGGGGTTGGGGTTGAAGGTTGGGGCTGATGGGGGTGGGTAGGGGGCTAGCCAAGGGGAGGTAGGAGTTTAAAAATAAAATTTGAAGTTGAAAAAAATGTTAGAAAGCAAAATTATTTTTTTGTGGAGGGGGTGGGGTTTGGGGAGGGGGCTGGGGCAGGGTGGTCAGGGATCGGGTTTTATAATAAAATTTTGAAACTGAAAATATTTTTAGTTTTTAAAAAATTGATGTTTTTCCAAAAAAAAAAATTAATTTGAAAATGAAGGAGAGATTTGTAAAATGTTTTCCTTAATTTTTGAAGGGAAGTCATTTTCCTTAATTTTGAGGAAAATGAGTTGATTTGGAAAACATTTTCCAAAACTTTTGCCCCAACCAAACATGAGAAAATTTGAAAACATTTTCCAGAAAAGGTTTTCCTTCATACCAAACACACTCTAAGAGAACACAATTTAAGGATCTATAGGTATTAGAATTGAGAATTTTTATTTAAGTATTTTGGAATTTTAGTGTTTTGATGGTTAAGTGTTTCCTAGGGTTTTTTGTGGGATATGAATTATCTCTTAGAGTTTTTGTGTTTTTAAGTTTATGGTTGATGAATTTTTAGTTTTTAGGGTGTAAATCTTATGGTATTGTAGGAGTATGAAATGTCTTTTACGGTTTATATTAAGGTTTACAATGTTTAAGGATTCTTAACATTTAGGGTTTTATTTTTGGGTTTAGGCTTTTAGAATTTAGACATTAGTGATTTGAGGTTCTTAGGTTAAGATTTTTGTAAAGACCCGAAAGTACACCCTAGAAGAAAGGAGAACTCTTGAGTTGTCACAAGGGCACTTGACCCTTCGAAGGTCTTCTACAAACCTCTTTGCTATCATTATTTACATAAGATATGAAAAGTAATAGGGAATTAAAAATTTTCACAAAAATAATAATAAGAAACATCATTTATTAAATATTGAGAACTAAGTCTCATCATCACAAGCGAACATAAAGAAAAATTTTAAATACCATAGGGACATGACCCTTTAAATTGAAAAATACATAATAAGTCTATACAAGTCTTAAAAGAAGAAGCTAAAGAAACATTGAATATACTCGAATATATGAGGACATACCGAGTCTTGAGAGAGTCAAGTTCCCAATCTTTGCCTCCTAAACATCTACTTGCCTTCAACCTATACTTATTAGAGTATAGAAAAGTATGGTCTTAGTACAAACATTGTACTAAGTATGACATAGGTAAGAACACATGTAAAAGAGGACATTTTAGTTTAAATAAATCTTTTAAGCTAATGAAGTAAAACCTTCATGAAAATATTGATAAAACATCAAGTAGATCATCTTTTAACACAAAGTCAAACTCCTATAATTTCAACATAATATTACACTTTACAGTGAAGTCATCAATAGTAAACTCTATTGCTATCCAATGTTATCCTAAGACTCGCTAAGGTAAAACATAAAGAAATAGCCCATACAATATCTTCAATACACACCTAAAGATTCTTATTGTTACCAAGGATAGCCATGCTTGCTCTCATTCACAAGTCAACATTCAATACTAAGGACACTAGAGGGAACATACATATACTAGGAACATAATATAAAGTCATTGACAAAGACCACTGCCAAGTTATACTTAGTGCAATGTTAAAGTAGCATCCCATACTACTTCTCCCACCTTAGTGACCCTTGAGAATTCCCTTAGACTAGGCACCTCGCATTCATCATATACATGGCTTTCATCATAAAAGACATAACATCGACATGCTTTTAACATTGGACATAATGTCACGTTACTTCATTAACATTATATAATTACCCATTCATACATCTTTCGTATAAGAGAACACCAAGAGTCCCTCAAAATGCCTACTTGTGCTATAGATGACGTCTCATACCATAACCTACCCTAAAAAGTACACTAATGTACCGTGGTTTCACGGTACTTTGAATGCCTTTTCCATATGTTTAGTATGTGTCTAAAGCCTTTTTGTATTGATTTTTGATAAATTTTTCTAATTAGTCTGAGGAAATTTCAGAACGCGGAGATTTTGAGCTAAATTTGCAGGAGTGACCACCTACGGATCCCACGACGGTCCGTAGTGACTGTGATGGTCCGTAGTGGTCAACCATCGTGAGCATATAATAGCTGCTGAAGGAAGTTAGAGAATTCTGACCAAGTTAGAATACAATAGCTTCACATTCGTCAAGGATAACAGAGAGTAGTCCAGTACCAAACTTCAGAAGAATCTACATGTCGTGTAACAAAAATCCTCGACGGACCATCTTGCTTGAAACGGTCCGTCTCACCTGTCAGTCGATGGTAATAAAGAGTTGATGAACAAAGCAGAAGAGAGTTGTTCTAAGTGTGGAATGATGGAAGCCACGATTGTCCGTCGTAGTCACGATGGTCCGTCACAAAGGTCGTCTACTCGGACACATTTATTGGCATATTTTTCTTTAAATAGATTTCCCTCTTTTATTTTATTTTTTATTGTAAATAGTTTGAAAAACCTCGTTTTAGGGGTTGGACCTTTGAATATTTTTCCGTTTTATTGTGTAAGTATTGAACTTTTGATTTCAGGATTTGATATTGCTTTTTCGGAATCGATCATTGGTATTTTGTGATTTATTCAAGTAAATTTCAGGATTCTGTTCATTCTCATAAAAGTAAGTGAATGAATTCTTAAATGATCAATAGGAATTGTGTGTTTATTATAATGGGTTATTAAACTCAATAACTAGGGTTGTGGGAACCATGGGTAAATAACCTAGCTAAAATAACTATTCTAGAATACCGTCTTGCATGTATTGACAATTTTTTCGCTTAGAAGTCTTTTTAACGGTTGCCAAAGTTAGAACTCGCTTTATTGCTACTTGCGGTACCAAGAAGGTAGATAATAGGAAATTAATTATAAACATAGTGTAACGACCTGTTTAGTCGTTTTGAGCAGCAGAACAAATTCTGGAAAAACTGGCTGAAACCACGGACCCAACGACGGACCGTCACAGGCTCGACGGACCGTCGTGGGTGTTCCGTTCCATGACACTTAGAGTTTGAAAATCGGGTACTGAAAATCGACTCTCTGTAAATTGTGACGGACCTGCAGGACGTGCCGTCACATCCACGACGAACCGTCGTGAGTCCCGTTGCAAAACACTTCAACTTTTGAGAAATTGGTGCAAGAAAACGAGTTTCTGACCGTCATGACGGAGGGGCCAGGACGGACCGTCACAGGGGTGACGGGCCGTCGCAGCCATCTGGAGTCTGGGGAGGACGCGACTGGCCGGTGTGACGGACCGTCGCAGGCATGACGGCCCGTCACAGGCTACACAATCCCAGGCAGTTTGGGATTTCTCCACACGTTTTAAGGGTCGTTTTTGACTATTCTTTCCTTAATTATAAAGATTGAGGGGTAACATTAATAAATCTAATTACTTAGGGGTTAAAAGGGGTAACCTTAAGTGAATTAGTGGGGTTTTATTGTCCTTTTTCACACTTAATTATATGATAATTAGGGTAAAGGAAAGAGGGTTTGAATAAAACAAAAGAGAAAGAACAAGAGAGAGAAAAGAGAAACGAATTGAGGGAGATTGAACGAGAAAACGCAGCTTGAGGATAGCTTGTTGATTCAATTCTTCGGTGGAGGTAGGTTATGGTTTTATGTTACGATAATCGTAGTGAACTCTTGATAGTGTATGATATGTATTGATGATGTTGTAAACCTGTCTATATGCTTAATTGTATGCTTGCATGATTATGATTATGAAATTGTTATGAATTAACAAAGCATGATGAAGCTATTGAATCCCAAATCTTGAAGAACCCTAATTCACTTGATATATTATATAATAAGATTGATGCTGCCTTAGTATGAAGAAGGCTTGACAAATTATATAATGATAATGAGGATGCCTTAGTATAAAAGAAGGCTTGATGAATTAGGGGATCGGGTGCCACGTTCCGGTACCAGGATAGAATGAATATGAGGATCGGAGTGTCACGTTCCGACACCAGGATAGAATATGAGGATCGGGTGCCACGTTCCGGTACCAGGATAGAATGAATATGAGGATCGGAGTGTCACGTTCCGACACCAGGATAGAATATGAGGATCGGGTGCCACGTTCCGGTACCAAGATAGAATGAATATGAGGATCGGAGTGTCACGTTCCGACACCAGGATAGAATTAGAGGAGCGGAGTGTCACGTACCGACACAA
Source organism: Solanum peruvianum (assembly GCA_027705065.1). Lineage (NCBI taxonomy): Eukaryota > Viridiplantae > Streptophyta > Magnoliopsida > Solanales > Solanaceae > Solanum > Solanum peruvianum. The sequence goes on along the minus strand of JAKWJD010001756.1, from coordinate 8,764,481 downwards.
GGGGAAGAAAGATAATGAATCTTGAAAGATAATGAATATACTCAATCTAATGAACTTAATTTCCCAAATGAGTATGGTATTGAGGCTTGAGACCTCATGTGTGAACTTGACGGAAATTGTTAATGATAAAGTAATTGCTGTGCTACATGTTGAGTATTGTAGTTGATTTACATTATTGTTGATATATATTGTTCCCTATTTTGAGTTGACCGATGATATCTACTCAGTACGTGTGGTTGTACTGACCCCCTACTTTTATGTTTCCCTTTGTTATTTGTGTTATGCAGCAAACGTTCCGTCAACTTCGACTCAGCAGTAGATCAAGCCAGTCTTCACTCCATCGGAAATTCAGGGTGAGCTAATGCGTCTAGCTTGGACTGGGTCTCCTTCTTCAAGTCTTGATGCCTTGAACTTCGGCATGGACTAGATTTTACTTACTTTGTTCTTAGACATTCCTAGTTTAGTGATTTGATTTTAGATGTTCTTGTGGTGATGACTTCCAGATTTTGGGAATATTAATAATAGTTTTGAGTTGTTTTTATTAATGAGTTTAAGTCTTCCGCATTATTTTCTGTTGAAATATCTTGAAATGTTAAGGTTTAGATGGGTTGGTTCGCTCACATCGGAGGGTAAATGTGGGTGCCAGTCGCGTCCCCGATTTGGGTCGTGACAGACTTGGTATCAGAGCATTAGGTTCATTGGTCTCATCACACAAGAACAGGTCTAGTAGAGTCTTAAGGAACGGTAGGGGGACGCCTTTACTTTTCCTTGAGAGGCTATAAGACTTTAGGAAAATTCCATTCTTTCATTCTTTCTTTCGTGCTATTACTTGAGTCCAATTGGTATCTAGGTGATACAAATTGGTATCTGACCATCTTCATTCTATCTCGCAGATGGTTAGAACTAGAGCAACGACCGCACCAGCAGCAACAACGGAAAGACAGGAAACTACTGAGCCAGCCACTGGGGCTGTGGCTCGAGGAGGAACAGCGGCAAGAGGCCGTGGAAGAGGTCCGTCCTCTAGAGGGAGAGGACGAGCCCCTAGCCCATCTGATACTAGGGCGGTGACTCCTCCACCGACTGAGGATGTAGTAAGAGAGGGTGAGGAAGGGAAAACTGAACAAGGGCAGAATGAGGAAATGCCACCCCAACCTACCCCAGAGATGATCAACCAAGTACTTGCTTATCTTAGCGGGTTGTCTGATCAGGGTCAAGCACCTCCAGTGGTTTCTGCACCAACACCTCCGGTTTCAGAGATACGACATGCGGCTACTATGGCTCCCCGCATGGATGCACCATTGGGAATAGGCACATTTCCACGTCTGACTACTGGGCCTATTATGACAAACGATCAACACGAACTTTTTAGTAAGTTCTTGAAATTGAAACCTCCAATCTTCAAGGGTGCAGAATCTGAGGATGCTTATGATTTTCTGGTTGACTGTCATGAGTTACTACACAAAATGGGGATAGTAGAGAGGTTTGGTGTCGAGTTCGTGAGCTATCAGTTCCAAGGGAACGCCAAAATGTGGTGGCGTTCACATGTTGAGTGTCAACCAACAGAGGCACCACCTATGACTTGGGAATCATTCTCTACCCTATTTATGGAGAAGTATATCCCAAGGACTTTGAGAGATAGAAAGAGGGATGAGTTCTTGAGTCTTGAACAGGGAAGGATGACAGTAAACGCGTATGAGGCTAAACTTTCGCGCGCTATCCAGATATGCCACGCAACTTTGTTTCAGTCCACAAGAACGGATCCGCCGTTTTGTGAAGGGGTTGAGGTCAGAATTGCGGATTTCAGCCTTACAGATAGCGGCAACAGCAACATCCTTCCAAGAGGTGGTAGACTTTGTGATAGAGGTGGAAGGAGTGAAACCGGATGATTTCACCCAACGTCTACATCAAAGAGGTTTCGAAGGGGAGGTGAGTATAATGGTTCTTATTCTAGAGGACAGAACTCCGGAGGTCACTCAAACCGACCGATACAGTCTTCACTACAGACTGTAGTTGGGGGTCCACCTCAGAACGGTCAACATTTCTCTGAAAGGCCGACGCGTGAACCCAGAGAATGTTATGGGTGTGGAGAGATTGGGCACATTAAGAGGTACTGTCCAAACCAGAGTTACAGACCCCAATGGCTAGAGGAAGAGGTGGTAATGGTAGAGGTCGTTATTCTGGAGGGCGTGGTGGCCGAGGTAATGGTGGTCACCAAAACGGCAGAGGTGAAGGGCAAAATGGAGCCACTACTACACAACATGGTAGGGGCAACGGACAGACGAATAATGGGGCCCATTGTTATGCTTTCCCTGGGAGATCTGAAGCGGAGGCGTCTGATGCTGTTATCACAGGTAATCTTTTGGTTTGTGATTGCATGGCATCTGTGTTATTTGACCCTGGCTCCACGTTTTCTTATGTATCTTCATCATTTGCTAACGGTCTAAATTTACATTGTGAATTACTTGACATACCTATTCGTGTTTCTACTCCGGTGGGTGAGTCTGTGATAGTCAAAAAAGTGTATAGGTCTTGTTTGGTGAATTTTGTGGGGAGCAACACTTATGTAGATTTGGTTATTTTAGAAATGGGTGACTTTGATGTAATTCTGGGTATGACTTGGCTTTCTCCAAACTTTGCGATTTTGGATTGTAATGCTAAAACAGTGACGTTAGCCAAGCCTGGGGCAGATCAGTTAGTATGGGAGGGTGACTACACTCCCAATCCGGTGCGTATCATCTCCTTTATTCGTGCTCAGAAGATGGTTAGTAAGGGTTGTCTAGCTTTCTTGGCACATCTTAAGGATGACACTACTCAAGTACCATCGATTGAGTCAGTCTCGGTAGTCTGTGAGTTTTTGGATGTGTTCCCTGCAGATCTTCCCGGGTATGCCACCAGATAGGGATATAGACTTCTGCATTGACTTGGAACCCGGTACTCGCCCCATTTCTATACCCCCGTATAGAATGGCTCCCGCGGAGTTAAGAGAATTAAAGGCTCAACTTCAAGAGTTGTTGAGCAAAGGCTTCATTAGACCAAGTGCATCTCCTTGGGGTGCTCCGGTTTTGTTTGTGAAGAAGAAAGATGGGAGTTTTCGAATGTGCATAGATTACCGACAGTTGAACAAGGTAACTATTAAGAACAAGTACCCCATTCCTCGCATTGATGACTTGTTCGATCAGTTACAAGGTGCTTGTGTCTTCTCGAAAATCGACTTGAGATCCGGTTATCACCAATTGAAAATACGCGCAACGGATGTGCCAAAGACTGCTTTTCGAACTAGGTATGGGCATTATGATTTGTGGTAATGTCGTTTGGTCTTACTAATGCCCCTGCTGCCTTCATGAGCTTGATGAACGGGATTTTCAAGCCATATTTGGATCTCTTTGTGATTGTGTTTATTGACGATATACTGATATACTCCAAAAGTAAGAAAGAACATGAGGAGCATTTGAAATTGGTGTTAGAGTTGTTGAGAAAGAAAAAGCTTTATGCGAAATTCTCCAAGTGTGAGTTTTGGCTAGATTCAGTGTCCTTCTTGGGGCACATGGTTCTAAGGATGGAGTGATGGTAGATCCATCTAAGATTGAGACGGTAAAGAATTGGGTAAGACCTACAAACGTGTCAGAAATAAGGAGTTTTGTGGGGTTAGCTAGCTATTACCGCCGATTCGTCAAGGGATTCTCTTCCATTGCTTCCCAATTGACGAACTTGACTAAGCAGAATGTTCCATTTGTATGGTCAGATGAATGTGAGGAAAGCTTTCAGAAGCTTAAGACTTTGTTGACTACCGCGCCCATCCTCACCTTGCCGCCGGTAGAGGGCAAAACTTCATTGTCTATTGTGATGCATCCTATTCTGGGTTGGGGGCAGTGCTAATGCAAGAGAAAAATGTGATTGCTTATGCTTCAAGACAATTAAAAGTGCATGAACGTAACTATCCGACCCATGATTTGGAGTTGGCCGCGGTAGTATTTGCACTAAAGCAATGGAGACACTACTTGTATGGGGTTAAGTGTGAAGTCTACACGGACCATCGTAGTTTACAGTATGTCTTCACTCAGAAAGACTTGAACTTGAGACAGAGAAGATGGATGGAACTACTGAAGGACTACGATATCACTATCTTGTATCATCCGGGGAAGGCGAATGTTGTGGCAGATGCCTTGAGTAGAAAGGCCGGAAGCATGGGAAGTCTAGCTCATTTGCAAGCTTCTAGACGCCCATTGGCTAGAGAAGTGCAGATTTTGGCTAATGACCTTATGAGGTTAGAAATAAACGAGAAGGGTGGACTGTTAGCTTGTGTAGAGGCAAAATCCTCTTTTCTTGATCAGATTAAGGGGAAACAGTTTGACGATGAGAAACTAAGGCGAATTCGAGATAAAGTGTTGCAAGGAGAGGCTAAGGAAGCAATAATCGATGGGGAAGGTGTTTTGAGGATCAAGGGAAGAGTATGTGTACCCCGCATCGATGATTTGATCACCACTATTCTTACAGAAGCTCATAGTTCCGGATATTCTATACATCCTGGTGCAACCAAGATGTATCGCGACCTAAAGCAACACTTGGTGGAGTAGAATGAAGCGAGATATTGTTGAGTTTGTTGCCAAGTGTCCAAATTGTCAACAAGTAAAGTATGAACACCAAAGGCCCGGAGGAACACTTCAGAGAATGCCCATTCCTGAATGGAAGTGGGAGAGAATCGCGATGGACTTCGTGGTTGGTCTTCCAAAGACATTGGGTAAGTATGACTCTATTTGGGTGATTGTTGATAGGTTAACTAAGTCTGCACATTTCATTCCTGTCAAGGTGACCTACAATGCAGAAAAGTTAGCCAAGATCTACATCTCAGAAATCGTTTGGTTGCATGGAGTTCCACTCTCCATCATATCTGATAGAGGTACGCAGTTACTTCTAAGTTTTGGAGAACATTGCATGCTGAATTAGGTACTAGATTGGACCTTAGTACTGCATTTCATCCTCAGACCGATGGTCAATCTGAGCGAACGATTCAAGTTTTGGAGGATATGCTTCGCGCATGTGTGATAGAGTTTGGTGGCCATTGGGATAGTTTCTTACCTTTGGCAGAGTTTTCATACAATAATAGTTATCACTCTAGTATCGACATGGCCCCATTTAAAGCATTATATGGGAGGAGGTGTAGATCTCCCATTGGTTGGTTTGATGCCTTCGAGGTTAGACCTTGGGGGACTGATCTGTTGAGAGATTCTATGGAGAAGGTGAAAGCTATTCAAGAAAATCTTTTGGCGGCTCAAAGTAGACAAAAGGAGTATGCAGACCGAAAGGTTAGAGACTTGGAGTTCATGGAAGGTGAACAAGTCTTGTTGAAGGTTTCACCCATGAAAGGGTGATGCGGTTTGGCAAAAGAGGTAAGTTAAGTCCAAGGTACATTGGACCATTTGAAGTGCTTAAAAGATAGTGGAGGTGGCTTATGAATTAGCCTTGCCCCAGGGCTGTCCGGAGTGCATCCGGTGTTTCATGTATCCATGTTGAAGAGATACCACGGAGATGGAAACTACATCATCCGTTGGGATTCAGTTTTGTTGGATGAGAACTTGACTTATGAAGAGGAACCGGTTGCTATATTAGATAGAGAAGTTCGCAAGTTGAGGTCGAGAGAGATTGCATCCATCAAAGTTCAATGGAAGAATCGACCGGTTGAAGAAGCTACTTGGAGAAGGAGGCAGATATGCAAGAAAAATACCCACATCTGTTCACAGATACAGGTACTCCTTTTCGCCATGGTCTTTCTTCTTTTGATCGTTCGGGGACGAACGATGGTAAATTGGTATCTATTGTAACGACCTGTTTAGTCGTTTTGAGCAGCAGAACAAATTCTGGAAAAACTGGCTGAAACCACGGACCCAACGACGGACCGTCACAGGCTCGACGGACCGTCGTGGGTGTTCCGTTCCATGACACTTAGAGTTTGAAAATCGGGTACTGAAAATCGACTCTCTGTAAATTGTGACGGACCTGCAGGACGTGCCGTCACATCCACGACGAACCGTCGTGAGTCCCGTTGCAAAACACTTCAACTTTTGAGAAATTGGTGCAAGAAAACGAGTTTCTGACTGTCATGACGGAGGGGCCAGGACGGACCGTCACAGGGGTGACGGGCCGTCGCAGCCATCTGGAGTCTGGGGAGGACGCGACTGGCCGGTGTGACGGACCGTCGCAGGCATGACGGCCCGTCACAGGCTGCACAATCCCAGGCAGTTTGGGATTTCTCCACACGTTTTAAGGGTCGTTTTTGACTATTCTTTCCTTAATTATAAAGATTGAGGGGTAACATTAATAAATCTAATTACTTAGGGGTTAAAAGGGGTAACCTTAAGTGAATTAGTGGGGTTTTATTGTCCTTTTTCACACTTAATTATATGATAATTAGGGTAAGGAAAGAGGGTTTGAATAAAACAAAAGAGAAAGAACAAGAGAGAGAAAAGAGAAACGAATTGAGGGAGATTGAACGAGAAAACGCAGCTTGAGGATAGCTTGTTGATTCAATTCTTCGGTGGAGGTAGGTTATGGTTTTATGTTACGATAATCGTAGTGAACTCTTGATAGTGTATGATATGTATTGATGATGTTGTAAACCTGTCTATATGCTTAATTGTATGCGTGCATGATTATGATTATGAAATTGTTATGAATTAACAAAGCATGATGAAGCTATTGAATCCCAAATCTTGAAGAACCCTAATTCACTTGATATATTATATAATAAGATTGATGCTGCCTTAGTATGAAAGAAGGCTTGACAAATTATATAATGATAATGAGGATGCCTTAGTATAAAAGAAGGCTTGATGAATTAGGGGATCGGGTGCCCGTTCCGGTACCAGGATAGAATGAATATGAGGATCGGAGTGTCACGTTCCGACACCAGGATAGAATATGAGGATCGGGTGCCACGTTCCGGTACCAGGATAGAATGATATGAGGATCGGAGTGTCACGTTCCGACACCAGGATAGAATATGAGGATCGGGTGCCACGTTCCGGTACCAAATAGAATGAATATGAGGATTGGAGTGTCACGTTCCGACACCAGGATAGAATTAGAGGAGCGGAGTGTCACGTACCGACACAAGGGGAAGAAAGATAATGATTCTTGAAAGATAATGAATATACTCAATCTAATGAACTTAATTCCCAAATGAGTATGGTATTGAGGCTTGAGACCTCATGTGTGAACTTGACGGAAATTGTTAATGATAAAGTAATTGCTGTGCTACATGTTGAGTATTGTAGTTGATTTACATTATTGTTGATATATATTGTTCCCTATTTTGAGTTGACCGATGATATCTACTCAGTACGTGTGGTTGTACTGACCCCCTACTTTTATGTTTCCCTTTGTTATTTGTGTTATGCAGCAAACGTTCCGTCAACTTCGACTCAGCAGTAGATCAAGCCAGTCTTCACTCCATCGGAAATTCAGGGTGAGCTAATGCGTCTAGCTTGGACTGGGTCTCCTTCTTCAAGTCTTGATGCCTTGAACTTCCGGCATGGACTAGATTTTACTTACTTTTGTTCTTAGACATTCCTAGTTTAGTGATTTGATTTTTAGATGTTCTTGTGGTGATGACTTCCAGATTTTGGGAATATTAATAATAGTTTTGAGTTGTTTTTATTAATGAGTTTAAGTCTTCCGCATTATTTTCTGTTGAAATATCTTGAAATGTTAAGGTTTAGATGGGTTGGTTCGCTCACATCGGAGGGTAAATGTGGGTGCCAGTCGCGTCCCCGATTTGGGTCGTGACACATAGATTTAGTGTATACTATCTAATAGGCTAGTGTCTGTTTGTACGAGGTAACAACTTAGTCAAATATCCAATATGATGTTTAATATGAGGAAAAGATAAGGTTTAGCAAATCAAAACATGTAGTCGTACTATGGTGCGGAGTAAAATTTTCTACATGCTCGACCAAGGATTAAGAGATACCTAACTTATCACCTTGCATGCAAGATAGTGGGAAAGGATAATTATAGCTAGAATTACCGAGTTAGGAGCCTGTGTAAAACACTTACGCCCTAGTTACTCTCATAACTTAATTAAAACTCCAATACTTGAACTTTTCACTTTTTAATTTAATTTATCAAATTGCTTTCATTGATCAAAACCCCCTTTTTGTTATTTGTTTTTGGAAAATAATTGACTAAATAGAAGTAATAATAGAATAAAGTTGTGTCTGAACCATTTTCCTCGTCGGAATGATCCCAAATTGGGTTATTTACTTTATATGAACGATTTTACTTCGTTTAGAGAGTAAATTTGAGAGTATCATACACCCTTAAGAAAACATAGTGCATTACATTTCATTTGTGGGGTGATATCTTTATCCGACATAGATTACCCATATTTAACCAATACCGGATGAGAGATTTCCATTTGCTTAAGGTAGGGTCATACTCCTTGACTTTACATGTAATCTCCAATAGTTATACTTATCGGGCGCATAGTTATGGGATAAGGAAATTGCTACTAAGTAACTCATTATCTACTAATGGGTAGCTCATCTCAAGAGGTACATTGGATACAACATCTCTACTCACTAAGTGTACCCACCCCTTCTTCAAATCCTCGCAGTGCTAAGGGTAATTACGCCACAAAGTCTTAAACATTCGTTAGCTATAGCTTAAGGGATATCCATTCAGTTCTACATCTCAACTAAGGAATAGTTCTTATCCCTTAAGGTTACCTTTTGATCACCACATTTCAACTCACAAAGGGTATCCAACCTCCAACAATCTTATTAATATCTTTGAAAAGTAAGGTTGATAATAAACACTTCATCTCAACTCATGAAGAGTTATCACCCTACAATCCCTCATTTTCATTAATAAACTTCATCTGTACGTTCACAGTGTGTGTGTGTGTGAATACATGTGAGCACACCTTTCACATAATCCCCATATTCATACCATTACTTCTAAACATGTTCATTCCTTCATTCACCATAATTCAAAAACTTGCATGCTTCACATATACATAGACTTCATTTAGACATAATATCTACAAGATATACAATTCCAGCTTCCTTAAATATATCAACATGAACAGCGTCATCATCACTTTACTTCAAATATCATACACACATACAAATATATACATATTCAAATACTACAAGTAAACATCGCCACTATAGGTGGACCATACCACTCAAGATAATTTCAATGGAAACTAAAGAAGATAGAGCAACTTACTCTTCATCCAAGAATTTACTACATTTTCTCAATTTATCCAGCAATTCATCATAAAATTGCATTCATAGAAGTACCTAATTGCAATATAACTTAAAGAAAACCATAGTTTTAACGTTATCAAATCATGCACTTTAGACCAACATCACAAGTCAAAAGTTGATAATAAGAATAAGCATGGGTTTATGGTAGTTTTCACATTAAAATATTCAACTATGACTAAAAATAACAAATTTTAATCATTAAAATGTTTTCATTCAAAGGATCATGGATAGAGTCTAAAATAAAAGAAGTTGGAACTAAAACCCCCTTTTGGATTATTGTAGGAATGGCTCCTTAAATGAAAAAATGTTTCAGGATGAACTACCATACCTCAATGGGAACAAACCCAAGAAATTTTTGTTAATAAAACGTCAAAAACCTTCACTTCTAGCCCTTCGTTAATTTCTAACTTTTATAGAGTTTGAGAGAGTTGTTTCTTGAGAGAGGGGTTTTGATATTTAAAACAAAAGGGTCTAGTCTAGGGCTAGGAATATACACTAACTTAAAATACCCTAAATACCCTAAAATAATTTTCAATGGTTCACAAAAACATGGGGTTAATTTACAAAAACACCCCAAGCCCAACTGTATCCTGACAACTTTTCACAAGGACCAAATGACAGACTCCAAATACTGGGCGTCGATTGAACGATGGTCGTACTGTTGGGAATTTTTTTAGACGGTGATTCATATGGAAAAACTCCACCCCACTAAATGTAGATCTACGCCCAAGACGACGGGCTTCGACTATGCATAGTCCATTGATGAGGGCGTCCATTGGACAGTGAATTGGCAGTTTCTGCTTTAGAGATAGGGTCCGTCGTTGGTCTTAGATGGAGTCGTACCCGAACGTTAAAATCCTAAACATGGTAATGTAGGTCTTACTTACTCCCAAATCAATTTTAACCCCCAAAAAATCTCCATAAAGATGCCAAGGCACACCAAAAAACATACAAGCGCATACACATCTTTTTAACTTCAACCACTAAAATACACTATTTTAACACACCATTAATTCATGAATCACATGTGAAGATCTAGATAAACCTATTTCATTATACGGGTCATTATAATTTTTAATGGTTTTATAGGATTAGGATTTAAGTTTGAGTTTTTTTTTTTTTTAATCTTTTAGGGTTTTGTATATACGATTTATGTTTTAATAGGGTTTAATTGTTAGAGTTTTTAATGTTTTTTTTTTTAATATTTTAAACTTATGTTTAATTTATTTTTAGGATTTATGATTTAGAGATAAAAGTTTTTAGTTATTATTAATGCTTTTAGGGATTATAGGGTTAAGGGTTTCTTAAGGTTTATTGTTTAATTTAGGATTTAGTGTTTTAGGTTAGAATTTGAGGTTAAGGGCTTTGCTTTATTTTTAGGTTAATTTTTTTATGATTTTATAATTTTAGGGTTTTTTTCTTTTTTGGGGGTGAATTTATCATATACAATTGAGGGTTTTATAGCTTTTAGATCTTAAAGCTTTTTTTATGTTTAGAGTTATAGACATTTTTGAATTTTTAGGGTGCTTATTGATTAAGTGTTTTTTAGGGTCATGTTAGAGTTTTATGAATTTTTAGGATCTAGGGTTCAAAGGTTAGGGTTTTGGAAGGGCTTTTTAGTTTTTTTGGATTTGTAGGATATAAGGTTTCTGAAGGTTTAGAGTTAAGGGTTTCTTTGGGTTTTTAGGTTTAGGATTTAGGGTCCTAAGTTAGGGTTTGAGTTTCTTTAAGTTTCAGATTTTAGTTTAAGGGATTTACTTAGGTTGTTAGGGTTTAAGGCTTTGGGGTTTTTTTTAGTTGAGGTATTTAGGGTTTTATAAGCTTAGATTTTAGGGCTTAGGGTTTTTCGTGTCTATAGGGTATAGTACGTACAATTAACGTTTTTTAGATTTTATATTTTAGATGTTTCTATGCTAATTGATTTTTGGGTTTTCTAATGTTTTGAATGGTTAAGTGTTTCTTAGGGCTTAGGGCTTAGGATTTATTTAGGTTTTTTTAGAAATTGGTTTATGGATTCTCAAGACATTATGCTTCATGATTTGGATTTTGTAGGTGTTTTAAATGGTTATAAGGGTTCATTAGGTTTTAAAGGATTTAGTGTTTCTTATGGTTTAGGATGTTGGGTTTAGAGTTTAGAATTTCGATTGTTGTATATTTGATTTAGGTTTATTTTGTCGTTCATAGTATTTAGGGTTTCTTAATGTTTAGGTATTAGGGTTTCATAGAATTTAGGGTTTTAGGTTAGGTATTTTTCAGTAAAGGGTAATTGGTTAACAATTTTAGGGTTAAGGGCTCTGATTGTTTAGGGTTAAGGTTTTTAGGGTTTCATAGGTTTAGGGTTTATGTCTTAGTTTTTTTGTGTGTAGGTTTTTATAGGCTTAGTGTTTAGGTCTTAGTGTTTTTTAGATTTTTTAAAGGTTATGCGTTTGTTAGTGTTTAGTTGTCTTTTTAGGTTCAGGGTTTACAAATTTTGAAGATTATAGTTTAGATCTTTTTGTTTTTGTAACGACCTGTTTAGTCGTTTTGAGCAGCAAATTTTATTTCTGAAAAATTGGCTGAAACGACGGACCCCACGACGGACCGTCATTGGCACGACGGACCGTCGCAGGGTCTCGTTTCAAAACACTTAGAAATTCTAAAATTGGGTACTAAAAATCGACTCTCTGAACTTTGTAACGGAATGGCAGGACGGACCGTCACAAGTGTGACGGACCGTCACAGACCCTTGGTGGAAATTTGGGTCTCTGAACCTTGCGACGACCTGCAGGACGGACCGTCGCAGGCACGACGGCCCGTCACAGGTTGCGTAATCCCAGGTGGAGTCGGATTTCTCTACACGTTTTAAGGGACGTTTTGGACTATTCCTACTTTAATTATAAAGTTAGAGGGTTAAGGATTGTAAGTCTAATTACTTGGGGGTTAAAAGAGGTAACCTTAATTTAATTAGTGGGTCATTATTGCCATCTTTTAAACCTAATTATATATTAATTAGGGTAAAAGAAAGAGGGTTTGAATAAGAAAATTTGAAAGAACAAAGAGAGGGAGAATCGATCAAGAGAGAGAGAGGAACGAAGCATCTTTGAGGATTAACTTGCTTGATTTCAATTCTTCGGTGGAGGTAGGTTATGGTTTTCATACTATTCGTAGTAGACTCTTAATAGCGAATGATATGTATTGGTAGTATTGTAAACCTGTCTATATGCTTAATGGTATGCTTGCATGAATATGATTATGTGATTGTGATAAAATAAGCATGATGAAACTATTGAATCCCAAATCTTGAAAAGAAACTTTAATATACGTTATTAATGATGATGCCTTGGTATAAAAGAAGGCTTGATGAATTAAAGTAATGGGATTGATGACGCCTTGGTATAGAGAAGGCTTGATGAATTGATAGAATGAGATTAGTGGATCGGAGTGTCACGTTCCAACACATAGTATTAGTGGGACGGGTGTCACGAACCGACAAGTAGAATTAGGGGATCGTAGTGTCACGTACCGACACATATTATTAGAGGATCGGGTGTCACGAACCGACACGTAGTATTAGGGGATCAGGTGTCACGAACCTACACATAGAATTAGGGGATCGGAGTGTCACGTACCGACACATAGTAGTAGGGGATCGGAGTGTCACGTACCGACACAAGAGGAAGAAAGATAATGAATCTTGAAAGATGATAATATACTCAACTTAATAAACTTAATTCCCAAATGAGTATGGTGTTGAGGCTTGAGCCCTCATGGATGAACTTGATGGTACTTATTGATGATTATAGTACTTGTTGTTGCTACATGTTGAGTTTTATAGTTGATTTATGATATTACTTGATATATACTGTTCTCTATTTTGAGTTGGCCGATGATATCTACTCTGTACCCGTGGTTTGTACTGACCCCTACTTTTATGTTTTCTTCTTGTTATTTGTGGAGTGCAGCAAACGTTCCGTCGTCTTCAACTCAACAGTGATTCTAGCCGGATATTCAGGGTGAGCTAATGCTTCTAGCTTGGACTGGGTCTTCTTCTTCAAGTCTTGATGCCTTGAACTTCCAGCATGGACTAGCTTTTACTTGCTTTTGCTTTCTTAGATACTCTTAGTTTAGTAAATTGAAGGTAGATGTTCTTGTGGTGATGACTTCCAGATTTTGGGGATGATAATAATAGTTTTGAATAGTTTTTTTTTTATTAATGAGTTTAAGTCTTCCGCATTACTTTCTGTTGATATACATTGAAATTTTAAGGTTAGATTGGTTTGTTCGCTCACATAGGAGGGTAAATGTGGGTGCCAGTCGCGGCTCGGTTTTGGGTCGTGACAAACTTGGTATCATAACATTAGGTTCCTTGGTCTCATCACACAAGAACGAATCTAGTAGAGTCTTAAGGAACGGTAGGGGGACGCCTTTACTTTTCTTTGAGAGGCTATAAGGCTTTAGGAAAATTCCATTCTTTCTTTCTTTCTTTCGTGCTATTACTTGAATCCAATTGGTATCTAGGTGATACAAATTGGTATCTGACCATCTTCACTCTTTTCGCAGATGGTTAGAACTAGAGCAACGACCGCACCAACACCAACACCGGCAAGACAAGAAACAACTGAGCCAGCCACTGGGGCTGTGGCTCGAGGGAGAACAGCGGCAAGGGGCCGTGGTAGAGGTCGTGGGAGGACGTCCTCTAGAGGAAGAGGACGAGCACCGAGCCCATCTGGTACTAGGGCGGTGACTCCTCCACCGACTGAGGAAGTGATAAGAGAGGGTGAGGAAGGGGAGAGTGAACAAGTGCAAAATGAGGAATTGCCACCCCAACCTACCCCAGTGATGATCAATCAGGTTCTTGCTTATCTTAGCGGGTTATCTGATCACGGTCAGGCACCTCCAGTGGTTTCTGCACCAACACCTCCGGTTTCAGAGATACGACATGCGGCTACTATGGCTCCTCGTATGGATTCCTCATTGGACATAGGCACGTTTCCACGTCTGACTACTGGGCCTATAATGACAAATGATCAGCATGAACTTTTCAGTAAGTTCTTGAAATTGAAACCTCCAGTCTTCAAGGGTGCTGAATCTGAGGATGCTTATGATTTTCTGGTTGACTGTCATGAGCTACTACATAAGATGGGTATAGTGGAGCGGTTCGGTGTTGAGTTCGTGAGTTATCAGCTTCAAGGGAATGCCAAAATGTGGTGGCTGTCACATGTTGAGTGTCAACCAACAGAGGCAACGCCTATGACTTGGGCATCATTCTCTAGCTTGTTTATGGAGAAGTATATCCCAAGGACTTTGAGAGATAGAAAAAGAGATGAGTTCTTTAGTCTAGAGCAAGGTAGAATGTCGGTTAATGCATATGAGGCTAAGTTTCGTGCATTATCCAGGTATGCCACTCAACTCTATTTCATTCCCCAAGAGCGAATTCTCCGGTTTGTGAAGGGGTTGAGGTCAGAATTGCAGATTTCAGCCTTACAGATAGCGGCAACGGCAAAATCCTTCCAAGAGGTGGTAGACTTTGTGATAGAGGTGGAAGGAGTGAAGCCAGACGACTTCACCACGACATCGATATCAAAAAGGTTTCGAAAGGGAGGTGAGTTTAATGGTTCTTACACTAGAGGACAGGGTTCGGGAAGTTACTCAATCAGACAAATTCAGTCTTCACTACAGACTGTAGTTGGGGGACCACCTCAAACTGGTCAACACTTCTCCGAGAGACCTATGCTTGACTCCAGAGAGTGTTATGGATGTGGGGAGACTGGACATATTAGGAGAAATTGTCCAAAACAGAGTTACAGACCCCCAATAGCTAGAGGTAGAGGTGGTCATGGTGGAGGCCGTTTTTCTGGAGGACGTGGTGGTCGAGGAAATGGTGGTCACCAAAACGGCCGAGGTGATGGGCAAACTGGAGCCTCTACATCACAACATGGTAGGGGCAACGGACAAACAAACGAAAGGGCCCATTGTTATGCTTTCCCTGGGAGATCTGAAGCGGAGACATCAGATGCTGTCATCACAGGTAATCTTTTGATTTGTGATTGCATGGCTTCTGTATTGTTTGATCCTGGATCCACATTTTCTTATGTATCTTCCTCATTTGATAATGGTCTAAATTTACATTGTGAATTACTTGATATGCCCATTCGTGTTTCTACTCCGGTGGGTGAGTCTGTGGTAGTTGAAAAGGTATATAGGTCTTGTTTGGTGAACTTTGTGGGGAGCAACACTTATGTAGATTTGGTTATCTTAGAAATGGTTGATTTGATGTAATTCTGGGTATGACTTGGCTTTCTCCGCAATTTGCGATCTTGGATTGTAATGCTAAAACGGTGACGTTAGCCAAGCCTGGGACAGATCCGTTAGTGTGGGACGGTGACTACACATCCAATCCGGTGCGTATCATCTCCTTTATTCGTGCTAAGAAAATGGTTAGTAAAGGGTGTTTAGCTTTCTTGGCACATCTCAAGGATGACACTACCCAAGTACCTTCGATTGAGTCGGTTTCGGTAGTCCGCGAGTTTTTGGATGTGTTCCCTGCAGATCTTCCTGGTATGCCACCAAATAGGTATATTGACTTCTGTATCGATCTTGAACCGGGCAGACGCCCCATTTCTATACCCCCTTATAGAATGGCTCCCGCAAAGTTAAGAGAGTTAAAGGCCCAACTTCAAGAGGTTTTGAGCAAAGGCTTCATTAGACCAAGTGCATCTCCTTGGGGTGCTCCGGTTTTATTTGTGAAGAAGAAGGAAGGGAGTTTTCGGATGTGCATAGACTACCGGCAGTTGAACAAGGTAACGATTAAGAACAAGTATCCTCTTCCTCGTATTGATGACTTGTTCGATCAACTACAAGGTGCTTGTGTCTTATCGAAGATCGACTTGAGATCCGGTTATCATCAATTGAAAATACGGGCAGCGGATGTGCCAAAGACTGTTTTTCGAACTGAGTATGGGCATTACGAATTTGTAGTGATGTCTTTTGGTCTTACAAATGCCCCCGCTGCTTTCATGAGCTTGATGAATGGGATTTTTAAGCCATATTTGGATCTTTTTGTGATCGTGTTTATTGATGATATACTGGTATACTCTAAAAGCAAGAAGGAACATGAGGAGCATTTGAGAATGGTATTGGAAATGTTGAGGGAGAAAAAGCTTTATGCCAAGTTCTCTAAGTGTGAGTTTTGTCTAGATGCAGTGTCCTTCTTGGGGCATGTGGTTTCTAAGGATGGAGTGATGGTGGATCCTTCTAAGATTAAGACAGTGAAGAATTGGGTAAGACCTACTAATGTGTCAGAAATAAGGAGCTTTGTTGGGTTAGCTAGCTACTACCGCCGATTTGTCAAGGGATTCTCTTCTATTGCTTCCCAACTGACGAACTTGACTAAGCAAAATGTTCCATTTGTATGTTCGGATGAGTGTGAGGAAAGCTTTCCGAAGCTCAAGACTTTGTTGACTACTGCACCAATTCTCACGTTGGCAGTGGAAGGTAAGAATTTCATTGTCTATTGTGATGCATCCTATTCGGGTTTGGGTGCAGTGCTAATGCAAGAGAAGAATGTGATTGCTTATGCTTCAAGACAATTAAAAGTGCATGAACGTAACTATCCAACTCATGATTTGGAATTGGCTGCGGTAGTGTTTGCATTAAAGCAATGGAGACACTATCTATGTGGGGTTAAGTGTGAAGTATACACGAATCATCGTAGCCTACAGTATGTCTTTACTCAGAAAGATTTGAACTTGAGACAGAGGAGATGGATGGAACTACTGAAGGACTATGACATCACTATTTTGTATCATCCGGGAAAGGCGAATGTTGTGGCAGATGCTTTGAGTAGAAAGGCGGGAAGCATGGGAAGTCTAGCTCATTTGCAAGCTTCTAGACGCCCATTGGCTAGAGAAGTGCAGATTTTGGCTAATGACCTTATGAGGTTAGAAGTAAATGAGAAGGGAGGATTGTTAGCTAATGTGGAGGCAAGATCCTCCTTTCTTGACAAGATTAAGGGGAAGCATTTTGATGATGAGAAATTGATCCGGATTCGAGATAAAGTGTTGCAAGGAGAGGCTTAAGAAGCAACAATCGATGAGGAAGGTGTTTTGAGGATTAAGGGAAAGGTATGTGTACCCCGCATCGATGATTTGATCAACACTATTTTGACAGAGGCTCATAGTTCAAGGTATTCTATACATCCGGGTGCAACCAAGATGTATCGTGACCTAAAGCAACACTTTTGGTGGAGTAGAATGAAGCGTGATATTGTTGACTTTTTTGCCAAATGTCCAAACTGTCAACAAGTGAAGTATAAACACCAAAGGCCCGGAGGAACACTTCAGAGAATGCCCATTCCGGAATGGAAATGGGAGAGAATCGCAATAGAACTACTGAAGGACTACGATATCACTATTCTGTATCATCCGGGAAAGCTAATGTTGTGGCAGATGCTTTAAGTAGAAAGGTAGGAAGCATGGGAAGTCTAGCTCATTTGCAAGTTTCTACACGCCCATTGGCTAGAGAAATCCAAAACTTAGCTAATGACTTTATGAGGCTAGAAGTAAATGAGAAGGGAGGATTTTTGGCTTGTGTGGAGGCGAGATCTTCTTTTCTTGACAAGATCAAGGGAAAACAGTTTGATGATGAGAAACTAAGTCGAATTCGAGATATGGTGTTGCGAGGAGAGGCTAAATAAGCAATAATTGATGAGGAAGGTGTTTTGAGGATTAAGGGAAGGGTATGTGTGCCCCGTGTGGATGATTTGATACACACTATTCTCATAGAGGCCCATAGTTCTGGATATTCTATACATCCTGGTGCAACCAAGATGTACCGTGACCTAAAGCAACACTTTTGGTGGAGTAGAATGAAGCGCGACATTGTTGATTTTGTTGCGAAATGTCCAAATTGTCAACAAGTAAAGTATGAACACCAGAGGCCCGGAGGAATACTTCAGAGAATGCCCATTCCTGAATGAAAGTGGGAGAGAATTGCAACGGATTTCGTGGTTGGTTTTCCAAAGACAATGGGTAAGTATGACTCTATTTGGGTGATTGTCGATAGGTTAACTAAGTCTGCTCATTTCATTCTGGTCAAGGTGACTTACAATGCAGAGAAGTTAGCCAAAATCTATATCTCAGAAATTGTTCGGTTGCATGGGGTTCCACTCTCCATCATATCAGATAGAGGTACGCAGTTTACTTCTATGGTTTGGAAAACATTGCATGCGGAATTGGGTACTAGGTTGGACCTTAGTACTGCGTTCCATCCCCAGACCGATGGTCAGTCTGAGAGAACGATTCAAGTGTTGGAGGATATGAATCGTGCATGTGTGATAGAATTTGGTGGTCATTGGGATAACTTCTTACCCTTAGCCGAATTTTCATACAATAATAGCTATCACTCAAGCATTGATATGGCCCAAATTTGAAGCATTCAAGAAAAGCTTCTAGCGGCACAAAGTAGGCAAAAAGAATATGCAGATCGAAAGGTTAGAGACTTAGAGTTCATGGAAGGTGAACAAGTCTTGTTGAATGTTTCGCCCATGAAAGGGGTGATGCGGTTTGGTAAAAGAGGTATACTAAGCCCAAAGTATATTGGTCCCTTTCAAGTACTTAAACGAGTAGGGGAGGTGGCTTATGAGTTAGCCTTGCCTCCAGGGCAGTCCGGAGTACATCCGGTATTTCATGTGTCGATGTTGAAGAGATACCACGGGGATGGAAACTACATTATCCGTTGGGATTCAGTTTTGCTTGATGAAAATTTGTCTTATGAGGAGGAGCCTGTTGCTATTTTAGATAGAGAAGTTCGCAAGTTGAGGTCAAGGGAGATTGCATCCATCAAGGTGCAATGGAAGAATCGACCGGTTGAAGAAGCCACTTGGGAGAAGGAGGCAGATATACAAGAAAAATACCCACATCTGTTTAAGGATTCAGGTACTCCTTCTCGCCCTTGCTTTTCTTCTTGTGATCGTTCAAGGACGAACGATGGGTAAATTGGTATCTATTGTAACGACCTGTTTAGTCGTTTTGAGCAGCAGATTTTATTTCTGGAAAATTGGCTGAAACGACGGACCCCACGACGGACCGTCATGGGCACGACGGACCGTCGCAGGGTCTCGTTTCAAAACACTTAGAAATTCTGAAATTGGGTACTAAAAATCGACTCTCTGAACTTCGTAAAGGAATGGCAGGACGGACCGTCACAAGTGTGACGGACCGTCACAGACCCTTGGTGGAAATTTGGGTCTCTTAACCTTGCGACGACCTGCAAGACGGACCGTCGCAGGCACGACGGCCCGTCACAGGTTCCGTAATCCCAGGTGGAGTCGGATTTCTTTACACGTTTTAAGGGACGTTTTGGACTATTCCTACTTTAATTATAAAGTTAGAGGGTTAAGGATTGTAAGTCTAATTACTTGGGGGTTAAAAGAGGTAACCTTAAGTCAATTAGTGGGTCATTATTGCCATCTTTTAAACCTAATTATATATTAATTAGGGTAAAAGAAAGAGGGTTTGAATAAGAAAATTTGAAAGAACAAAGAGAGGGAGAATCGATCAAGAGAGAGAGGAACGAAGCATCTTTGAGGATTAACTTGCTTGATTTCAATTCTTCGGTGGAGGTAGATTATAGTTTTCATGTTATTCGTAGTAGACTCTTAATAGCGAATGATATGTATTGGTAGTATTGTAAACCTGTCTATATGCTTAATGGTATGCTTGCATGAATATGATTATGTGATTGTGATAAAATAAGCATGTTGAAACTATTGAATCTCAAATCTTAAAAAGAAACTTTAATATACGTTATTAATGATGATGCCTTGGTATAAAAGAAGGCTTGATGAATTAATGTAATGGGATTGATGACGCCTTGGTATAGAGAAGGCTTGATGAATTGATAGAATGAGATTAGTAGATCGGAGTGTCACATTCCGACACATAGTATTAGTGGGATGGGTGTCACGAACTGACACGTAGAATTAGGGGATCGGAGTGTCACGTACCGACACATATTATTAGGGGATCGGGTGTTACGAACCGACACGTAGTATTAGGGGATCGGGTGTCACGAACCGACACGTAGAATTAGGGGATCGGAGTGTCACATACCGACACATAGTAGTAGGGGATCGGAGTGTCACGTACCGACACAAGAGGAAGAAAGATAATGAATCTTGAAAGATGATAATATACTAAACTTAATAAACTTAATTCCCAAATGAGTATGGTATTGAGGATTGAGCCCTCATGGATGAACTTGATGGTACTTATTGATGATTATAGTACTTGTTGTTGCTACATGTTGGGTTTTATAGTTGATTTATGATATTACTTGATATATACTGTTCTCTATTTTGAGTTGGCCAATGATATCTACTCAGTACCCGTGGTTTTTACTGACCCCTACTTTTATGTTTTCTTTTTGGTATTTGTGGAGTGCAGCAAACGTTCCATCGTCTTCAACTCAACAGTGATTCTAGCCAGTCGTCGTCATACCGGATATTCAGGGTGAGCTAATGCTTCTAGCTTGGACTGGGTCTTCTTCTTCAAGTCTTGATGCCTTGAACTTCCGGCATGGACTAGCTTTTACTTGCTTTTGCTTTCTTAGATACTCTTAGTTTAGTAAATTGAAGGTAGATGTTCTTTTGGTGATGACTTCCAGATTTTGGGGATGATAATAATAGTTTTGAATTGTTTTTTTTTATTAATGAGTTTAAGTCTTCCGCATTACTTTCTGTTGATATACATTGAAATGTTAAGGTTAGATTGGTTGGTTCACTCACATAAGAGGGTAAATGTGGGTGCCAGTCGCGGCTCGGTTTTGGGTCGTGACAGTTTTATAGGGGTTCTAAATGGTATTTCATCTTTATTTTAGGCTTTATAGGATTTAGTGTTAATGTTTAGGGTTTTAGATTTTAGATTTAGGGGTGATTCGTTTATAAAGTTTAAGGTTTTATATGACAAGTTTTTTCTTGTTTTTAAGGCTTTAGGTTTTTAGGTTAATTTTTTTATGGATTTATTAAGTTTAAGGTTTAAGTCTTAGTTTTTTTTGGTCTATTAAGGGTTTAGAATATATGATTTAGGTCTTTATAAGACATAGCGCTTAATGTTTTTTGGGTTCAGCAATTTATTAGGCTTAAGTATTTCATAGTTTTTTAGGGTATAGGTCAAAGGGTATAAATTTTATTTTGTTTAGCTTTACTCTTTACAGATTTTTAGATTTAACATTTAGAGCTTAATTTTTTTGGGGTTTTAAAAGGTTATATGGTTTATTTTAGGGTTTAAAGGATTTAGAGTTTCTCATTGTTCAAGGTTTAGTGTTTCTTAGGCTTTTAGGCATAGGATTTAGAGTATTAGGATATAATTTTGGGTTTCTAAAGATTTAGGGTTTAGGGTTTCTAAGGATTTTAGAAATTGGATTTAGGATTTAATGTTAGTGCTTATTGTTTAGGCCTTAGTGAATTATAATGTTTCAGATATTAGGCAAAGGATTTTATCTAGCTTTTACAACATTAGGGGTTAGGGTCTTTTGGGTTAAGATATTTTATGATTTTATATGTTTATGGTTTAGTGTTATTTTTTTATATTGTTTCTTACGGTTTATGGCTTTGAATTTTCTTGTTAAGTTTTTTTTTCTTTTTTATGAACTTTTAGAGGGGTAGTGGCTGAGCAACACTTTATCATAGATAAACAACAAGTACAAATAGAGGGACATAATCCTTACCTCCAACCTATGGTGGTTCAAGAATTGTAGATTACTAAGGAACACGTAAGGTGGAATTTAGTAGGTTCTCCAACTCGTCACCGATATAGAAATGAACTATCATCAAAACACATACGAGAGGACCCTCTCGATAAAAGGATGTTAATTTTTTTTTGGATGGGGGTGTTTTTATTGTTTAGAATATACAATTTAGGAATTTATAAGTTTTAAAATTGAGAATTTTTTCATTAAGCTGTTTTGGGGTTTTTTTTTATGGTTAAGTGTTTTTAAGGGTTTTTTGGGATACAGATTAGTGCTTAAGGTTTTTTGTGTTTGAAAGTTTTGGGTTTATGAATATTTATTTATAGCGTTTACAGCTTAGGTTTTTTTAGGAGTATAAAACAGATCTTAGGGTTATTTTAAGGTTTTTAGGATTAAGGGTTTCTTAAGGTTTAGGATTTAGGGTTTTAATTTAGGGTTTAGGGCTTAGTTCTAAGACTTAGGGTTTCTTAAGTTAATTATTTTTATGCTTTTATAGGTGTAGGATTTAGGTCTATGGTTTTCTCGTTTGTTAAAGGGTTTAGCATATACGATTTAGGGTTTTATCGGGTTTAGGACTTAGAGTTTCTTAGGTTTAGTTGATTTAGGATTTTTAAGGTTTTATGTTTGCAGCTTTGGTTTAATGCATTTTTAGGATTTAGGGTTTAAAGATTATGGTGTTGTACGGATTTTTAATACTTTAAAGGTTCATTTTAAGGTTTATATAATCAAGGGATTATTAGGGTTTGGGGTTTTCAGTTAAGGATTTAGAGTTTTATCTTAGGGTTTAGGGTTAAGGCCTTTGCATCATTTTTAAGTTAAATTTGTATTGCTTTATAGGTTTTGGATTTTTGTGTTTTCGGGGATTTATCATATACGATTGAGGACATTGTAGGTTTAGAGATTAGAGTTTTTTTTATACGTATTCAGGGGTTTTAGAGAGTTCGGATTTTTAGGGTTCTTATTAATGAAGTGTTTCTTAAGGTTTTTTGGGTTTAAGAGTTTAGAGCTTATGTTTTTTGGTGTGGTTTACATTTTTCGATTACATATTTTTAGGATCTAGAGTTTTAAGCTTAGGGTTTTGTCCGAGCTTTTAAAGGTTTTTTGGGTTTTTAGGATATAAGGTTTCTTATGGTTTAGACTTTAGGGTTTCTTAGGGTTGGAGGCTTAAGATTTAGGGTATCATGTTAGGGTTAAGGGTTTTCTTATGTTTTGAGTTTTAAGTTAAGGGTTTTATTTATGTTTTTTGGGTTTAGGGATTTGGTTTTTTTCGTTAAAGTATTTTAGGGTCTTATAGGTTTAGGGTTTAAGGATTAGCACTACAAAATAATCAGCGTTTAGCGACAGACGAAATTTGTTGTTAATCCATGATATTCAATTTCTAAACACGTTTAGTGACGGACTAGCAACGTATTATCGGCCATTGCTATATCGGTTGTTAGTAATCACTTAGTGACAAAAAATATGTTCCATAAAAAATTTAGCCAGTCATAGAAATGAAAAATATCTGTCGCCACTTGTTAGCGACGGACTATTCCGTCATTTTAATTTGTATTATATTTTTCTAATTTAATAATTCATTTTGTCATTTTTTGTAAATTGTTGACATATTTTTTGTCGCTTCTCTGTGCCCATAATTTCTTTATGTAGCAACGACCAACTAGTCGCTATATTTGTTGCTAAATTTTATTTCTTGTAAATTTGATTTATATATAAGTTAAATTAAATTGCTCAATACCCCACAAATAATCTACATATATAATAATATCATAGATGGTTCAGAATATATAGAATATCGAAATTGCATTTTTTCGATTCAAAAAATCGTAATAATATATCAGTTGTACTTAGAAGAACCTAAATTCATCAAATATTACCACTATAAAAAAAGAAATACAATTGTAATGTAAAACTAACGATCAACCTTGTCCTCATAAGAAATAGCTGAAAGATAAATCTCCTCCTCATAAGTAGTAGCTGAAGGAGGCACTAAGGATGTACTGATGCTGAGGCAAAAAACTTCTATACGTATTAAATTTTTTCTTCAAAACCAAAACCGTAGAGTTTTCTCTTCTGTTCTCCCCCATAACTTGATAATAGGCTTCACATTGATCAATATAAGTTTGAGACACTATTTTTTCCGTGATATTTCTACATATTTTTTCTGTAATAAGTAGAGGAAAAATGAAATCTTTACACAATGGATACAAAATATATTTTGAAGTCCAATACAAAAACATGTATAACCTTTTAAGCATTAGCATTAATGTATATATTGTGCCTTCAAATTTCAAGCCTTAACAATTCATAACTACAGAAGAAGTTTCTAGACTAAAATAATATGTGCAGCTGATAAATAATATGTGAAGGAATATGCAGCCCAACATAGAATATGTAGGGAAGAAAGGAAACAAAGAGAGAGTCGAAAAAGACTCATCAAACAAGTAAATGTATGTACCACCATTCTACCCATCATAAGTACTTGACTCTTTGCAACAAAATATAAGTGAATACTTGATGATGCATAATGTTTAAACCAATGAAAATTACTTAGTCTATCAGACTTATGTTTAAGTTTAACTACCGAATGTACTAAGCAATTAATTAAGGCCACTGTTAGCTTTATTTAAGCAATGTAAATAAAAAACTCCAAATCATTATACGTAATTGTTCAATTATTCAACAAAGTCCAAAATTAAAGGTTTATTCACAAATTGATATGGAAAATGAACTTTCGTACGCATAAAATTAGGTACACTATTCATGTTTACATTTAATAAAATTAATCTCTACTATTAATAGAGTCAAGCCTCTCAAGTCTCAACCATCAAACCAACATTTAATACCCATATCTAAGTTGAACTTGTAATTAAACTTTGAGATAGAGAATACACTATAATACCTTTGACATATTTAAAATATTCAGTAGTTACTCAAATTGAGTTATTACAAAATACGTCAACATTGACATTGGTTTAACAAACACATGTATCCAAAAGTAATGGAGGATTATGTGATAAGCTTTTAAATATTATGCACATAGAAGGTCTTTGCAGGATCATTTTAGTGTAGAAATACTCAATATACTTCTTAGCATATAATACGTCATAATCATAAAATATTTTTAGTAACTTAGTAATGAAACATGTAAAACAGAGTGATTAAACTTCATAATAACCAAAAACTAGTGTTGTTATAAGAGCTATTTTTTTCTATGTACGCACTTGAAGATTATGGGAGATTATAAGCTAGACAAATTCTTAATTTCACATAGTATTATGGTGTGTTCTAACATAGTTCTCACATCTTTGATAAATTCTTCTCTCCGGTCAATAAATTGTTCTAACCCTCACAAGGTCCACCACCATAAAGGAACCTACAACTACATCCATTCTTACAATACCCTATAGCAAAAATAGAGACAAAGTTTACATCCAAGTCCTCCACATGGGATATCAACCCCAAAATATGTATCACTCATACAAAAAATAATAGGAAAATATTCTAAAGTATACTGAAAGAATGAATAGTAACCATAATTAAAAATAAAAGTAAATAAAGTTAAACTGAAAAGTATATGAACATGTATGTTTTAACAAAATTACATTAAGGGATCTACTTGGTTGTTGCCGGTGCTCACTATCACTTCCTGCTGCGTTGAACTTGTTGTAATTTTTTTTGGAGAGGGAGACAACAGGTAGCGCCATCTCCTTCGTGATGATTTTTCAGACGAAGACCGCCTGGTTGCTCGCCTACTAAAGTTACTGCTAGCAGTGGAGGTTCTATGATGATCTTCGCAAGCTTGCTCCTCTCCATTGTTGTCCAACTGCTTGTTTCGCGGCGCTTAATGGATGGCGTTGTTCTCTGCTCGTTCTTCAAGCTGCACTACGAAAAATAAGGACGGAAAAGAGGGGAAATGGATTTGTGCAGCGATTTGGAGAGGAGAGGAGGAGAATGAAGAAAAATTATGGGTTAAGGCTCTTTTGTATAAAATAGGAAATTAAGGGTCTTAAATTAGACCCATTGATCTAATTCGTATGAGCGGATGTGATTGTTTCTTGGAGTTTCACGAACTATGATCGACGAATAAGATTAAATGAGAGCATTGAAATCTGAAATTGGGTTTTGCAACGGAATTAGTGACGGATTCTTGAATCTGTCGCTTTCAAATAAATGTATATATAAATTAGAAAATTATTTTGACAGATATATTTGTCACAATAAAATATAAATAATTATTAAATATATTTAATAGTTTAGCAATCTTTTTTTTCGTTACTTATTGCGTCGCCCGTATTATTAAAATTTTTGAGCACCACTTCGTTACTAAATCCATACGAAAAATTAGGCGCCAAATTTTTGCGCTAATATTTAGTGACGAATTAAATATTCCATTGCAAATCGGCCTTTATATTATAAATCAAAAAATCATTTATTAATTCTGCAACAAAATGGTTATTCCGTCACAAATCCGTCGTTATATAGTGACGAAATATTGTTCGTCGATAATATATGTTAGTAAATGTTGTTTTTTTAGTAACGAGGTTTTTTTTTGTATTAATAGTGTTTAGTATATACGATTTAGGGCTTAGATGCTAGATGTTTCTAGGTTAAGTTGTTTTTAGATTTTCTATGTTTTTTAATGGTTAAGTGTTTCTTATGGCTTAGAGCGTAGGATTTTTTGTGTATTTTAGAAATACGGTGTATGTATTTTTAGAATATAGGGTTTCAAGAATAGGGATTTATAGGTGATTTAGATGGTTATAAGGGTTCATTTTAGGTTTTTACAAGATTAAGTGTGTTTTATAGTTTGGATGTTCGGTTTAGATATTAGGGTTTTTGATAGGTTTATAATAGATTATTGTTTATTTTAGGGTTCATGGAATTTAGGGTTTCTTAAGGTTTAGGGATTAGGGTTTCTTTGAAGTGTTTGTTTTAGGTTAGGATTTTTTTTAGGTTTAGGTTATTGGGCTAAGGTTTTTAGGGTTAAGGGCTTCGATTTTATAAGGTTATGATTGTAGGGTTTATACGTTTAGATTTTAGATCTTACCATTGTTTTTTGGTGTTCTTTGATTGTTTAGCACATAAGATAAAGGGATTTATAAGGTTTTGAGTATATTGTTTTTGGGTTAAAGAAATTTTAGATATTTTACATTTTTAGAGGTTAAGTGTTTGTTAGGGTTATTTTTGTGTGGTTTAGATTTAAGGATTAAAACTTCTAGGATTAGGGTTTAAATCTTAGGATTTTGTAGGGGTTTTAAATGGTTTTTTTGATTTTTTGGGGGGCTTTTAGGATTTAGGATTTCTTAAGGTTTAGAGTTTTTGGTTCTTAGGGTTTTAGATTTGTCATTTAGGGTCTTAGGTTTGGGATTTAGATTTAGGGGTGATGGTTTTATTAGGTTTATTGTTTTAGATGACGAGTTTTGTCTTGGTTTTATAAATTTAGGTCTTTAGGTTTTTAGGTTAAATATTTTTTGGATTTTGTAAATTTAGGTTTTAAGTCTTAGTGTTTAGGTCTAGAAGTGGTTTTTTTGTGTTTTGATGTTTTTTTAAGTGGAGCGACCTATTTGGGAGGATCAGGAGCTTGGAAACACCCATGGGCATTATCATTAATAACAAGTTCAAAAATATACAAGGAGGGGGACATTAATCTTACCTTTATTCCTATAATGGTTTTAAGTGTTTAGGATAAACAATATAGATATATATATATATGTTTTAGAATTGGAAATTTTTTAATTTAGGTGTTTTTTGTTTTTTTTAAAGTGTTTTATGGTTAAGTGCTTCTTAGGGTTTTTTAGGGCTAGGCATTAGCGCTTAGAGTTTTTTGTGTTTAAATGTTTAGGGTTTATGATTTTTTAAAAAAAAATAGGGTTTAAAGCTTAGGGTTTTGTAGGAGTTTATGAAATGGATTTTAGGGTTTATTTTAAGGTTTCTTGGATTTAAAATTTCTTAAGGTTTAGAATTTAGGATTCAGAATTTTAGTTTATGGTTAAGGGATTAGTGATAAGGGTTTAGGGCTTTGAGTTTCACATTTTAAGATTTTTTTATGGTTAATAGTTCTAGGATTTAGGTCTGATGTTTTTTTGTGTTTTAGGGTTTAGAACGATTTAGGGCTTTATAAAGTTTAGGGCTTAGAATTTTTAGGATTAGCAAATTAAGGGTATTTTAAGGGTTTTTCTTGGTGTGTTTTCATCTTATGTTTTATGGTTTTTTAGTACTTAGAGATAATCTTTTGTAAGGATTTTAATGTTTTTAGGGTTTATTTTGAGATTTATTGTATCAAAGGTTTCTTAAGGTATAGGCTTTTGGTTTAGGATTTAGGGTTTTAGGTTAGGGTTTGG
The DNA here is from genome assembly GCA_027705065.1 of Solanum peruvianum. Taxonomy (NCBI): domain Eukaryota; kingdom Viridiplantae; phylum Streptophyta; class Magnoliopsida; order Solanales; family Solanaceae; genus Solanum; species Solanum peruvianum. The sequence goes on along the minus strand of JAKWJD010001756.1, from coordinate 8,736,145 downwards.
GATTAAGGTCCTTACGTTATTTTAATGTTAAGTTTTTTTATTGTTTTATACGTTTAAAGTTTAGTTTTTTTTTTGGGGGGGATTTAGCATACATGATTGAGGGCTTTATAGGTTTTAGAGCTAAGAGTTTTCTTTAATGTTTATGCGGTTTAGAGATTTTTGTATCTCATAGGAGTTTTAATGGTTAAGTGTTTCTTAGAAAATTTTAAGGGTTTAGTAGGTCTTAGGTTTGTTTTTTCTATTTTTAGTTTTGAGTTTACAACATTTTAGGATCTAGAGTATCAATGTTAGGCAACTGTAAGAGCTTTTAAAGGTTTTTAGGTTTGTATTAGAAGGTTTCTGTCACGACCCAAAACCGAGCCGCGAATGGCACCCACATTTACTCTCCTATGTGAGCGAACCAACCAATCTAACCCTTAACATTCCAATGTATATCAACAGAAAATAATGCGGAAGACTTAAAATCATTAATAAAACAATTCAAAACTATTATTATTATCCCCAAAATCTGGAAGTCATCATCACAAAAACATCTAACCTCAAATTACTAAACTAAGAGTATCTAAGAAATCAAAAATAAGTAAAAATCTAGTCCATGCCGGAAGTTCAAGGCATCAAGACTTGAGGAAGAAGATCCAGTCCAAGCTAGAAGCATTAGCTCACCCTGAAGATCCGGTGTGACGAAGACTGGCTAGAATTGCGGTTGAGTTGAAGACGATGGCACGTTTGCTGCACTCCACAAATAACAAAGAAGAAAACATAAAAGTAGGGGGTCAGTACAAACACAAGTACTGAGTAGATATCATCGGCCAACTCAAAATAGAAGACAATATATATCAAGTAATTTTATAAAACCAACTACAATACTCAACATGCAACATTTACCATTATCATAACTCTTGGTCATAACACCAAGCACATCAATGAGGACTCACGCCTCCCCATCATACTCATTTGGGAATTAGGTTCATTAGATTGAATTTATTAACATATTGCAAGATTCATTATCTTTATTCCCCTCGTGTCGGTACGTGACACTCCGCTCCATATACTATCCTGGTGCCGGAACGTGGCACTCCGATCCTCATATACTATCCTGGTACCGGAACATGGCACCCGATCCATATACTATCCTGGTGTCGGAATGTGACACTCCGATCCTCATTCTATCCTGGTACCGGAACGTGGCACCCGATCCATATACTATCCTGGTGTCGGAACGTGACACTCCGATCCTCATTCTATCCTAGTACCGGAACGTGGCACCCGATCCTCTATTTCTATCCAGGTACCGGAACGTGGCACCCGATCCCCTAATCTCACCACTTTGGTTCATCAAGCCTTCTTTTATACCAAGGCATCATCATTAACAAAGTAGATTAGGGTTTCTTTTCAAGATTTGGGATTCAATAGCTTCATCATGCTTATTTATTCACAATTACATAATCATATTCATGCAAGCATACAATTAAGCATATAGAAGGGTTTACAATACTACTAACACATATCATTCACTATTAAGAGGTTACTACGAATAGTGTGAAAACCATAACCTACCTCCACCGAAGAATTGAAATCAACAAGCAATTTCCCAAGCTTTGATATTACCTCTGCCTCGTTCGATTGCTCTCTTTCTCCCTTTGCTCTTTCTATTTTCTTTTATTCAAACCCTCTTTCTTTTGCCCTAATTAACATATAATTAAGTGTAAAGGATGACAATAATAACCCACTAATTAACTTAGGGTTACCTCTTTTAACCCCCAAGTAATTAGACTTATTAATATTAACCATCTAACTTAATAATTAAGGAAAGAATAGTCCAAAACGTCCCTTAAAACGTGTAAAGAAATCCGACCCAGACTGGGACTTGCACAACCTGTGACGGCCCGTCATGCCTGCGACGGTCCATCACACAGGTCGTCGTAAGGACCAGAGCTCCATTTTTCACTAAGGAGTCTGTGACGGTCCGTCACACATGTGACGGTCCGTCCTGCACTTCCGTCACGACGTTCAGAGACTCGTTCTCCGTACCAAATTCTCAAGAGTTGAAGTGTTTTGCAACGGGAGCTCACGACGGTTCGTCGTAGCTGTGACGGCACGTCCTGCAGGTCCGTCACAGAGTTCAGAGAGTCGATTTCAGTACTCAGATTTCAGAATTTCTAAGTGTTTTGGAACGAGACACCCTCGACGGTCCGTCGTGCCCACGACTGTCCGTCGTGGTGTCCGTCGCCTCAGCCAATTTTTCCAGAAATAAAATAACCTGCTCAAAACGACTAAACAGGTCGTTACAATAGATACCAATTTACCCATCGTTCGTCCTCAAACGATCAAAAGAAGAAGAACAAGGGAGAGAAGGATTACCTGAATCTATAAACAGATATGGGTATTTTTCTTGCATGTCTGCCTCCTTCTCCCAAGTGGCCTCTTCAACCGGTCGATTCTTCCATTGAACCTTGATGGATGCAATCTCCCTCGACCTCAACTTGCGAACTTCTCTATCTAAAATAGCAACCATTTCCTCCTCATAAGTCAAATTCTCATCAAGCAAAACTGAATCCCAACGGATGATGTAGTTTCCATCCCCATGGTATCTTTTCAACATGGACACATGAAATACCGGATGCACTCCGGACAGCCCTGGAGGCAAGGCTAATTCATATGCCACCTCCCCCACTCGCTTAAGTACCTCAAATGGTCCAATATACCTTGGACTTAGCTTACCCCTTTTTCCAAACCGCATCACTCCTTTCATGGGCGAAACCTTCAACAAGACTTGTTCACCCTCCATGAACTCCAAGTCTCTAACCTTTCGGTCCGCATATTCCTTTTGTCTACTTTGAGCTGCTAGAAGCTTTCCTTGAATGCACTTCACCTTATCTAACGAATCCCTCAAGAGGTCAGTACCCCAAGGTCTAACCTCAAATGCATCGAACCACCCAATGGGAGATCTACACCTCCTCCCATACAATGCTTCAAATGGAGCCATGTCAATACTGGAGTGATAGCTATTATTGTATGAAAACTCCGCTAAGGGTAAGAAGTTATCCCAATGGCCACCAAACTCTATCACACATGCACGAAGCATATCCTCCAACACTTGAATCGTTCGCTCAGACTGACCATCAGTCTGAGGGTGAAACACAGTACTAAGGTCCAACCTAGTACCTAATTCAGCATGCAATGTCCTCCAAAACTTAGAAGTAAACTGCGTACCTCTATCTGATATGATGGAGAGTGGAACTCCATGCAGTCGAACGATTTCTGAGATGTAGATTTTGGCTAACTTCTCTGCATTGTAGGTCACCTTGACAGGAATGAAGTGAGCAGACTTAGTTAACCTATCAACAATCACCCAAATGGAATCAAACTTACCCAATGTCTTTGGAAGACCAACCACGAAGTCCATTGCGATTCTCTCCCACTTCCATTCAGGAATGGGCATCCTCTGAAGTGTTCCTCCGGGCCTCTGGTGTTCATACTTTACTTGCTGACAATTGGGACATTTGGCAACAAAATCCACAATGTCACGCTTCATTCTACTCCACGAGAAATGTTGTTTTAGGTCGCGGTACATCTTGGTTGCACCAGGATGTATCGAATATCCGGAACTATGAGCCTCTGTAAGAATAGTGTGGATCAAGTCATAAACACGAGGCACACATACCCTTCCCTTAATCCTCAAAACACCTTCCTCATCGATTTGTGCTTCCTTAGCCTCTCCTCGCAACACTTTATCTCGGATTCGACTTAGCTTCTCATCATCAAACTGTTTTCCCTTGATCTTGTCAAGAAAAGAAGATCTTGCCTCTACACAAGCTAACAATCCTCCCTTCTCATTTATTTCTAACCTCATAAGGTCATAAGCCAGAATCTGCACCTCTCTAGCCAATGGGCGTCTAGAAACTTGCAAATGAGCTAGACTTCCCATGCTTCCGGCCTTTCTACTTAAAGCATCCGCCACAACATTCGCTTTTCCCGGATGGTACAAGATAGTGATGTCGTAGTCCTTCAGTAGTTCCATCCATCTTCTCTGTCTCAAGTTCAAATCTTTTTGAGTAAAGACGTATTGTAGGCTACGATGGTCCGTATAGACTTCACATTTAACCCCATACAAATAGTGTCTCCATTGTTTTAGTGCAAATACTACCGCGGCCAACTCCAAATCATGGGTCGGATAGTTACGTTCATGCACCTTTAATTGCCTCGAAGCATAAGCAATCACATTCTTCTCTTGCATTAGCACTGCACCCAAACCCGAATAGGATGCATCACAATAAACGATGAAGTTTTTACCCTTTACTGGCAAAGTAAGAATTGGTGCAGTAGTCAACAAGGTCTTGAGTTTCTGAAAGCTTTCCTCACACTCATCCGACCATACAAATGGAACATTCTGCATAGTCAAGTTCGTTAATTGGGACGCAATAGAAGAGAATCCCTTGACAAATCGGCGGTAGTAGCTAGCTAAACCAACAAAACTCCTTATTTCTGACACGTTTGTAGGTCTCGCCCAATTCTTCACTGTCTCAATCTTAGATGGATCAACCATCACTCCATCCTTAGAAACCACGTGTCCCAAGAAGGACACTGAATCTAGCCAAAACTCACACTTGGAGAATTTGGCATAAAGCTTTTTCTTCCTCAATAACGCTAACACCATTCTCAAATGCTCCTCATGTTCCTTCTTACTCTTGGAGTATATCAATATATCATCAATGAATACGATCACAAAGAGATCCAGATATGGCTTGAAAATCCCGTTAATCAAACTCATGAACGCAGCAGGGGCATTCGTAAGACCAAAAGACATTACCACAAGTTCATAATGCCCATACCTAGTTCGAAAAGCAGTCTTTGGCACATCCGCTGCCCGTATTTTCAATTGATGATAACCGGATCTCAAGTCAATTTTAGAGAAGACACAAGCACCTTGTAACTGATCAAACAAGTCATCAATGCGAGGAATGGGATACTTGTTCTTGATAGTTACCTTGTTCAGTTGTCTATAGTCTATGCACATCCGAAAACTCCCATCCTTCTTCTTCACAAACAAAACCGGAGCACCCCAAGGAGATGCACTTGGTCTAATGAAGCCTTTGCTCAACAACTCTTGAAGTTGTGCCTTTAACTCTCTTAACTCCGCGGGATCCATTCTATAAGGGGGTATAGAAATGGGGCGAGTACCCGGTTCAAGATCAATACAGAAGTCAATATCCCTATCCGGTGGCATGCTAGGAAGATCTGCAGGGAACACATCCAGAAACTCACGGACTACCGAAACTGACTCAATCGAAGGTACTTGAGTAGTGTCATCCTTGAGGTGTGCTAAGAAGGCTAAACAACCCTTAATAACCATTCTTTTAGCACGAAGAAAGGACACGATACGAACCGGATTGGAAGTATAGTCGCCCTCCCACACTAACTGATCTGTCCGAGGCTTGGCTAACGTCACAGTTTTAGCATTACAATCCAAGATCGCAAAATTCATAGAAAGCCAAGTCATACCCTGAATTACATCAAAGTCGACCATTTCTAAGATGACCAAATCTACATGAGTATTGCTCGCCACAAAATTTACCAAATATGACCTATATACTTTTTCGACTATCACAGACTCACCCACCGGAGTAGAAACACGAATAGGTATGTCAAGCAATTCACAAGGTAAATTAAGGCCATTAGCAAATGAAGAAGATACATAAGAAAATGTGGATCCGGGATCAAACAATATAGAAGCCATGCAATCACAAACCAAAATATTACCTGTGATAACAGCATCCGATGCCTCCGCTTCAGATCTCCCAGGGAAAGCGTAACAATGGACCCCATTACTTGTCTGTCCGTTGCCCCTACCATGTTGTGATGTAGTGGCTCCAGTTTGCCCATCACCCCTGCCGTTTGGGTGACCACCATTACCTCGACCACCACGTCCTCCAGAATAACGGCCTCTACCATGACCACCTCTACCTCTGACTATGGGAGGTCTGTAACTCTGTTTTGGGCAGTACCTCTTAATGTGCCCACTCTTCCCACATCCATAACATTCTCTGGGTTCAAGCATTGGTCTCTCAGAGAAGTGTTGACCGGTCTGAGGTAGACCCCCAACTACAGTCTGTAGTGAAGACTGAACGGGTCGAACTGAGTAACCTCCGGAACCCTATCCTCTAGTGTAAGAACCATTAAACTCACCTCCCGTTCGAAACCTCTTTGATGTCGATGTCGTGGTGAAGTCATCTGGCTTCACTCCTTCCACCTCTATCACGAAGTCTACCACCTCTTGGAAGGATTTTGCAGTAGCCGCTACCTGTAAGGCTGAAATCCGCAATTCTCACCTCAACCCCTTCACAAAACGGCGAATCCGCTCTTGGGCACTGAAACATAGTTGGGTGGCATACCTGGATAATGCCCGAAACTTAGCCTCGTATGCATTAACCGACATCCTACCTTGCTCTAGACTCAAGAGCTCATCTCTATTCCTATCCCTCAAAGTTCTTGGGATATACTTCTCCATAAACAGGGTAGAGAAGGATGCCCAAGTCATAGGTGTGGCCTCTGTCGGTTGACACTCAACATGTGATCGCCACCACATTTTGGCGTTCCCTTGAAACTGATAACTCACGAACTCAACACCGAACCGTTCTACTATACCCATCTTGTGTAGTAGCTCATGAAAGTCAACCAGAAAATTGTAAGCATCCTCAGATTCAGCACCCTTGAAGACTGGAGGTTTCAATTTCAAGAACTTACTGAAAAGTTCATGTTGATCATTTGTCATTATAGGCCCAGTAGTCAGACGTGGAAACGTGCCTATGTCCAATGAGGCATCCATACGAGGAGCCATAGTAGCCGCATGTCGTAACTCTGAAACCGGAGGTGTTGGCGCAGAAACCACTGGAGGTGCCTGACCCTGATCAGATAACCCGCTAAGATAAGCAAGAAACTGATTGATCATCTCTGGGGTAGGTTGGGGTGGCAATTCCTCATTTTGCACTTGTTCACTCTCCCCTTCCTCACCCTCTCTTATCACTTCCTCAGTTGGTGGAGGAGTCACCGCCCTAGTACCAGATGGGCTAGGTGCTCGTCCTCTTCCTCTAGAGGACGTCCTCCCACGACCTCTACCACGGCCTCTTACCACTGATCCCCCTCGAGCTACAGCTCCAGTGGCTGGCTCGGACGCATCATGTCTTGCCGTTGTCGCTGCTGGCGCGGTCGTTGCTCTAGTTCTAACCATCTGCGAAAATAGAATGAAGATGGTCAGATACCAATTCGTATCGCCTAGATACCAATTGGACTCAAGTAGTAGCACGAAAGAAAGAAAAAAAGAATGGAATTTTTCCTAAAGTCTTATAGCCTCTCAAAGAAAAGTAAAGGCGTCCCCCTACCGTTCCTTAAGACTTTACTAGACTCGTTCTTGTGTGATGAGACCAACGAACCTAATGCTCTGATACCAAGTTTTTCATGACCCAAAACCGAGCCGCGACTGGCACCCACATTTACTCTCCTATGTGAGCGAACCAACCAATCTAACCCTTAACATTCCAATGTATATCAACAGAAAATAATGCGGAAGACTTAAACTCATTAATAAAACAATTCAAAACTATTATTATTATCCCCAAAATCTGGAAGTCATCATCACAAAAACATCTAACCTCAAATTACTAAAGTAAGAGTATCTAAGAAAGCAAAAATAAGTAAAAAGCTAGTCCATGCCGGAAGTTCAAGGCATCAAGACTTGAGGAAGAAGATCCAGTCCAAGCTAGAAGCATTAGCTCACCCTGAATATCCGGTGTGACGAAGACTGGCTAGAATGGCGGTTGAGTTGAAGACGACGGCACGTTTGCTGCACTCCACAAATAACAAAGAAGAAAACATAAAAGTAGGGGGTCAGTACAAACACAAGTACTGAGTAGATATCATCGGCCAACTCAAAATAGAAGACAATATATATCAAGTAGTTTTATAAAACCAACTACAATACTCAACATGCGACATTTACCATCATCCTAACTCTTGGTCATTACACCAAGCACATCAATGAGGACTCACGCCTCCCCATCATACTCATTTGGGAATTGGGTTCATTAGATTGAATTTATTAACATATTGCAAGATTCATTATCTTTATACCCCTCGTGTCGGTACGTGACACTCCGCTCCATATACTATCCTGGTGCCGGAACGTGGCACTCCGATCCTCATATACTATCCTGCTACCGGAACGTGGCACCCGATCCATATACTATCCTGGTGTCGGAATGTGACACTCCGATCCTCATTCTATCCTGGTACCGGAACGTGGCACCCGATCCATATACTATCCTGGTGTCGGAACGTGACACTCCGATCCTCATTCTATCCTAGTACCGGAACGTGGCACCCGATCCTCTATTTCTATCCTGGTACCGGAACGTGGCACCCAATCCCCTAATCTCACCACTTTCGTTCATCAAGCCTTCTTTTATACCAAGGCATCATCATTAACAAAGTAGATTAGGGTTTCTTTTCAAGATTTGGGATTCAATAGCTTCATCATGCTTATTTATTCACAATTACATAATCATATTCATGCAAGCATACAATTAAGCATATAGAAGGGTTTACAATACTACTAACACATATCATTCACTATTAAGAGTTTACTACAAATAGTGTGAAAACCATAACCTACCTCCACCGAAGAATTGAAATCAACAAGCAATTTCCCAAGCTTTGATATTCCCTCTGCCTGGTTTGATTGCTCTCTTTCTCTCTTTGCTCTTTCTATTTTCTTTTATTCAAACCCTCTTTCTTTTGCCCTAATTAACATATAATTAAGTGTAAAGGATGACAATAATAACCCACTAATTAACTTAGGGTTACCTCTTTTAACCCCCAAGTAATTAGACTTATTAATATTAACCATCTAACTTTATAATTAAGTAAAGAATAGTCCAAAACGTCCCTTAAAACGTGTAAAGAAATCCGACCCAGACTGGGACTTGCGCAACCTGTGACGGCCCGTCATGCCTGCGACGGTCCGTTACACAGGTCGTCGTAAGGACCAGAGCTCCATTTTTCACTAAGGAGTCTGTGACGGTCCGTCACACATGTGACGGTCCGTCCTGCACTTCCGTCACGACGTTCAGAGACTCGTTCTCCGTAACAATTCTCAAGAGTTGAAGTGTTTTGCAATGGGAGCTCACGACGGTTCATCGTAGCTGTGACGGCACGTCCTGCAGGTCCGTCACAGAGTTCAGAGAGTCGATTTCAGTACTCAGATTTCAGAATTTCTAAGTGTTTTGGAATGAGACACCCTCGACGGTCCGTCGTGCCCACGACGGTCCGTCGTGGTGTCCGTCGCCTCAGCCAATTTTTCCAGAAATAAAATCAGCTGCTCAAAACGACTAAACAGGTCGTTACAGTTTCTTAAGGTTTAGAGTTTAGGGTTTCTTAGGGTTTTAAGTTTAGGATTTAGGGTCTTAGGTTAGGGTTTAGTTTATTCTTATGTTTTTGGTTTTAGGTTAAGGGTTTCAAGTAGGTTATTAGGAATTAGGGCTTTGGGCTTTATGGATAAGGTATTTTATGGTTTTTTAGGTTTAGGGGTTAGGACTTAGGTTTTTTTTTTGGTTTTTATATAATTCAGTAAATAGGATTTATTATTTTTTTAGGATTTAGATTTTAGATATTTTTTGGTTAAGTTATTTTTGGGGTTTCTAATGTTGTTAATGGTTAAGAGTTTCTTAGTGTTTAGGACTTAGGAATTTTTAATTTTTTTTTTCTATGTGTTTTCATCTTAAATTTTATGGATTGTAAGGATTTAGGGTTTATATATTATCATTTTGTAAGGATTTTTAATGGGTCTAGGGTTAGATTTTGGGTTTATAGGATCATGGATTCTAAAGGTTTAGGATTTTAGTTTACGATATAGGGTTTAAGGTTAAGGTTGGGGGCTAAGGGATTTGCGTTATTTTAAGTTAGATTTTGTTGTGGTTTTATAGGTTTATGGTATAGGTTTTTGTGTTTAGAAGGATTTAGCATGTACCATTAAGGGCTTTATAGGTTTAGATCCTAGAGTTATTTTTAGAAGTGTAGGGATCTTAGAGATTTTCATATATTTTAAGGTTCCTAATGATTAAGTGTTTCTTAGGGATTTTTTAAGGGATTAGGGTTTAGGGCTTAGGTTTTTTTTTGTGTGTATTTTAGATTTTGTGTTCTACAGACTTCTAGAATCTAGAGTTTCAAGCTTAGGGTTTTAAAAGGGCTTTTAATGGTTTTAAAGTGTAACGACCTGTTTAGTCGTTTTGAGCAGCAGATTTTATTTCTAGAAAAACTGTCTTGGTCGATGGATCCCACGACGGACCGTCATGGGCACGACGGACCGTCGAGGGGGTCTTGTTCCAAAACTTTAGAATTCTGAAATTTGGGTACTGAAATCGACTCTCTGAACTTCATGACGGAATAGCAGGACGGACCGTCGTGGGCACGACGGACCGTCACACATTTTCCACAGAAATTAAACCTCTGAACATTGTGACGGACCTGCAGGACGGACCGTCACAGCCATGACGGACCATCACAGGTTGCGTAACCCAGGCTGGGTTGGATTTCTGTTAAAGTTTTTAAAGGGGCGTTTTGGACTATTCATGCTTATAATTATAAAGTTAGTGGATTAATATTTATAATTCAATTTCATGGGGGTTAAAGGAGATAACCTTGAATTAATTAGTGAGTTATTTTATCATCTTTTATACTTAATTATATGCTAATTAGGGTAAAAGAAAGAGGGTTTGAATAAGAAAAGTAGAAAGAACAAAGAGAGGGAGAATCGATCGAGAGAGAGGAACGAGGAAACTAGCAAAGCTTTGGGGAATTTGCTTGCTTGATCACGAATTTTCGGTGGAGGTAGGTTATGGTTTATACTATTTGTAGTAAATTCTTAATAGTGAATGATATGTGTTGGGTAGTAATTATAAGGTCTTCTATATGCTTAATTGTGTGCTTGCATGATGTGATTATATAATTGTGATGAATTAGCATGATGAGGCTATTGAATCTTAAATCCCAAATTAAGCATGATAATGATGATGCCTTGGTATAAAAGAAGGCTTGATGAACTAAAGCATGATAATGATGATGCCTTGGTATAAAAGAAGGCTTGACGAATTAAAGTAATGAGATTAGAGGATCGGGTGTCACATTCCGACACCAGGATAGTAATAGAGGATTGGGTGCCACGTTTCGGTACCAGGATAGTATATGGATCGGAGTGTCACGTTCCGAAACCAGGATAGTATATGGATTGGGTTCCACGTTCCGGTACAAGGATAGTATATGGATCGGAGTGTCACGTTCCGACACCAGGATAGTATATGGATCAGAGTGTCACGTTCCGACACAAGGATAGTATATGGATCGAGTGCCACGTTCCGGTACCAGGATAGTATATGGATCAGAGTGTCACGTTCCGACACCAGGATAGTATATGGATCGAGTGTCACGTTCCGGCACCTGGATAGTATATAGATCGGAGTGTCACGTTCCGACACCAGGATAGTAGTAGTGGAGCGGAGTGTCACGTACCGACACAAGAGGAATAAAGATAATGAAATCTTGAATTATGATAATATACTAAATCTTAAAGAACTAATTCCCAAATTAGTATGATGGGGAGGCCTGAGTCCTCATTGATGTGCTTGTTGTTGTGACCAAGGGTTATGGTAATTGTAAATGTCGCATGTTAAGAATATTAGTTGATTTTATGTTATTATCTTATATATATCGTTCTCTATTTTGAGTTGGCCGATGATACCTACTCAGTACTTGTGCCTTGTACTGACCCCTACTTGTATTTGTTTTTCTTTGTTAATTGTGGAGTGTAGCAAACGTACCGTCGTCTTCAACTCAACCGCAACTCTAGCCAGTCTTCATCATGCCAGATTTCAGGGTGAGCTATTGCTTCTAGCTTGGACTGGATCTTCCTCTTCACGTCTTGATGCCTTGAACTTCCGGCATGGACTAGCTTTTTATTTATTTTAGCTTCTTAGATACTCTTAGATTTAGTAATTTGAGGATAGATTTTCTTGTAATGATGACTTCCAGATTTTGGGGATAATGATTATTAAATTTTATAAGTTATTTAATTGATTTCGTTAATGAGTTTTAAGTCTTCCGCATTGTATTTGTTCAATATGTTGGGGTTTAGATTGGTTGGTTTGCTCACATAGTAGGATAAGTGTGGGTGCCACTCGCAGCTCATTTTTGGTAGTGACAAACTTGGTATCAGAGCATTCGGTTCGTTGGTCTCATCACACAAGAACGAGTCTAGTAGAGTCTTAAGGAACGGTAGGGGGACGCCTTTACTTTTCTTTGAGAAGCTATAAGACTTTAGGAAGATTCCATTCTTTCTTTCTTTCTTTCGTGCTATTACATGGATCCAATTAGTATATTGGTGATACAAATTTCTATCTGACCATCTTCACTCTATTTCGCAGATGGTTAGAACTAGAGCAATAGTGACGCCAACACCAACACCGGCAAGACAAGATGCAACTGAGCCAGCCACTGGGGCTGTAGCTCGAAGAGGAGTAGTGGCGAGAGGCCGTTGTAGAGGTCGCGGGAGGACGTCCTCTAAAGGAAGAGGACAAGCACCTAGCCCAACTAGTACTAGGGCGGTGACTCCTCCACCGACTGAGGAAGTAGTAAGAGAGGGTGAGGAAGGGGAAAGTGAGCAAGTGCAGAATGAGGAATTGCCAACCCAACCTACCCCAGAGATGATTAATCAGGTTCTTGCTTATCTTAGTGGGCTATCTGATCAAGGCCAAACACCTCAAGTGTTTTCTGCACCAGCACCTCAGGTTCCGGAAGTACGACAGGTCGCTGCTGAGGCTCCCCGCATGGATGCCTCATTGGAAATAGGCACGTTTCCTCGTTTGACTACAGGGCCTATAATGACAAGTGATCAGCATGAACTTTTCAGTAAGTTCATGAAATTGAAACCTCCAGTCTTCAAGGGTGCTAAATCTTAGGATGCCTACGATTTCTGGTTGATTGTCATGAGTTACTACATAAAATGGGCATAGTGGAACGGTTTGGCGTTGAGTTTGTAACCTACCAGTTTCAGGGAAATGCCAACATGTGGTGGCGGTCACATGTTGAGTGTCAACCTGCACAGGCGCCACCTATGACTTGGGCGTCATTCTCTAGATTGTTTATGGAGAAGTATATCCCCCGGACCTTGAGGGATAGGAGGAGAGATGAGTTCTTGAGCCTAGAGCAAGGCAAGATGTCGGTGACTGCGTATGAGGCTAAGTTTTGTGCATTATCCAGGATGCCACCCAGCTTTGTTTCAGTCCACAAGAGCGGATTCGCCGTTTTGTGAAGGGGTTGAGGTCAGATATGCGGATTTCAGCCTTACAGGTAGCGGCTATGGCAAAATCCTTTCAGGATGTGGTAGACTTCGTGATAGAGGTGGAGGGAGTGAAGCCAGATGACTTCACCATGGCATCGACATCATAAAGGTTTCGTAAGGGAGGCGAGTTTAATGGTTCTTACTCCAGAGGGCAGGGTTCAGGAGGTTATCCAGCCCGACCTATTCAGTCTTCACTGAAGACTGTAGTTGGGGGTCCACCGCAGACCGGTCAACACTTCTCTGAGTTTGGATGTGGGGAGACTGGACATATTAAGAGGTATTGTCCAAAACAGGGTTACAGACCTCAAATAGTTAGAGGTAGAGGTGGTCATGGAAGAGGCCGTCATTCTGGAGGACGTGGTGGCCGAGGTAATGGTGCTCACCAAAACGGCTGGGGTGACGGGCAAACTGGAGCTACTACAACACAACATGGTAGGGGCAACGGGCAGACAGGTGATAGGGCCCATTGTTACGCTTTCCCCGGGCGGTCTGAAGCGGAGACATCTAATGCTGTTATCACAGGTAATCTTTTGGTTTGTGATTGCATGGCTTCTGTATTATTTGACCCTGGCTCCACATTTTCATATGTATCTTCCTCATTTGATACTGGTCTTACTTTACATTGTGAATTGCTTGACATGCCTATTAGTGTTTCTACTCCAGTGGGTGAGTCTGTGATAGTTGAAAAAGTATATAGGTCTTGTTTGGTGACTTTTGTGGGGAGCAATACTCATGTAGACTTGGTTATCTTAGAAATGGTTGATTCGATGTAATTCTGGGTATGACTTGGCTTTCTCCAATCTTTGCAATCTTAGATTGTAATGCTAAAACTCTAACGTTGGCCAAGCCTGGGACAGATCCATTAGTGTGGGAGGGTGACTACACTTCCACTGCAGTTCGTATCATCTCCTTTCTTCGTGCGAAGAGAATGGTTAGTAAAGGGTGTTTAGCGTTCTTGTCACAACTTAGGGATGACCTAACCAAGTACCTTCAATTGAGTCGGTTTTGGTAGTCCGTGAGTTTCTGGATGTGTTCCCTGCAGACCTTCCTGGTATGCCACCGGATAGGGATATCGACTTTTGCATTGATCTGGAGCCGGGTACTCGCCCCATTTCCATACCCCCTTATAGGATGGCACCAGCGGAATTAAGGGAATTAAAGGCCCAACTTCAAGAGTTGTTAAGTAAAGGTTTCATTAGACCAAGTGCATCCCCTTGGGGTGCTCCGGTGTTATTTGTGAAGAAGAAGGATGGGAGTTTTCGGAGGTGCATAGACTACCGGCAGTTGAACAAGGTAACAATTAAGAACAAGTATCCCATACCTCGCATTGACGACTTGTTCGATCAGTTACAAGGTGCTTGTGTCTTCTCTAAGATTGACTTGAGATCCGGTTATCATCAATTGAAAATACGGGCAACGGATGTGCCAAAGACTCTTTTTCGAACCAGGTATAGGCATTACGAATTTGTAGTAATGTCTTTTGGTCTTACGAATGCCCCTGCTGCTTTCATGAGCTTGATGAACGGGATTCTTAAGCCATATCTGAATCTCTTTGTGATCGTATTTATTGATGATATATTGGTATACTCCAAGAGTAAGGAGGAACATGAGGAGCATTTTAGAATTGTGTTGGAAGTATTAAGGGAGAAAAGGCTTTATGCCAAATTCTCCAAGTGTGAGTTTTTGCTAGATTCAGTGTCCTTCTTGAGGCACGTGGTTTCTAAGGATGGAGTGATGGTGGATCTTTCTAAGATTGAAACAGTGAGAAATTGGGTAAGACCTACTAATGTGTCAGAAATAAGGAGCTTTGTTGGTTTAGCCAGCTACTACCGTCGATTTTTCAAGGGATTCTCTTCTATTGCTTCCCAATTGACAAACTTGACTAAGCAGAATGTTCCATTTGTATGGTCGGATGAATGTGAGGAAAGCTTTCAGAAACTCAAGACCTTGCTGACTACTGCACCTATCCTTACCTTGCTAGTAGAGGGTAAGAATTTCATTGTTTATTGCGATGCATCTTATTCTGGGTTGGGTGCAGTGCTAATGCAAGAGAAGAATGTAATTGCTTATGCTTCGAGGCAATTAAAGGTGCATGAACGTAACTATCCGACCCATGATTTGGAATTGGCTGCGGTAGTGTTTGCATTAAAGGAATGGAGACACTATCTATATGGGGTCAAGTGTGAAGTCTACACAGATCATCGTAGTCTACAGTACGTCTTTACTCAGAGGGATTTGAATTTGAGACAGAGAAGATGGATGGAACTACTGAAGGACTATGATGTTACTATCTTGTATCACCCAGGAAAGGCTAATGTTGTGGCAGACGCCTTAAGTAGAATAGCGGGGAGCATGGGAAGCCTAGCTCACTTACAGGTTTCCAGACGCCCATTGGCTATGGAAATTTAAAACTTGGCTAATGACTTTATGAGGCTAGAAGTAAATGAGAAGGGAGGATTTTTGGCCTGTGTGGAGGCAAGATCTTATTTTCTTGACAACATTAAGGGAAAATAGTGTGATGATGAGAAACTAAGCCGAATTCGGTATATGGTGTTGCGAGGAGAGGCTAAAGAGGCAATAATTGATGAGGAAGGTGTTTTGAGAATTAAGGGAAGAGTATGTGTGCCCCGTGTTGATAATTTGATCCATACTATTCTTACAGAGGCTCATAGTTCCGGATATTCTATACATCCTGGTGCAACCAAGATGTACCGTGACCTAAAGCAACACTTTTGGTGGAGTATAATGAAGCGCGACATTGTTGATTTTGTTGCCAAATGTCCAAATTGTCAACAAGTAAAGTATGAACACCAGAGGCCCGGAGGAACACTTTAGAGAATGCCCATTCCTGAATGGAAGCGGGAGAGAATTGCAATGGATTCCGTGGTTGGTATTCCAAAGACATTGGGAAAGTTTGATTCTATTTGGGTAATTGTGGACAGATTAACTAAGTCTGCTCACTTCATTCCGGTCAAGGTGACCTACAATGAAGAGAAGTTAGCCATAATCTACATCTCAGAAATTGTTCGATTGCATGGAGTTCCACTTTCCATCATATCAGATAGAGGTACGCAGTTTACTTCTAAGTTTTGGAGAACATTGCATGCGGAATTAGGTACTAGGTTGGACCTTAGTACTGCATTTCACCCTCAGACTGATGGTCAGTCTTAGCGAACGATTCAAGTGTTGGAAGATATGCTTCGTGCATGTATGATAGAATTTGGTGGTCATTGGGATAACTTCTTACCCTTAGAAGAGTTATCCTACAACAATAGCTATCACTCAAGTATTGACATGGCCCCATTTGAAGAATTGTATGGGAGGAGATGTAGGTCTCCCATTGGTTGGTTTGATGCATTTGAGGTTAGACCTTGGGGTACTGATCTTTTGAGGGATTAATTAGAGAAAGTGAAATCTATTCAAGAAAAGCTTTAAGCGGCTCAAAGTAGGCGAAAGGAATATGCAGATCGAAAGGTTAGAGACTTGGAGTTCATTGAGGGTGAACAAGTCTTGCTGAAGGTTTCACCCATGAAAGGGGTGATGCGGTTTGGTAAAAGGGGTAAGCTAATCCCAAGGTATATTGGACTATTTGAAGTACTTAAGAGAGTAGGGGAAGTGGCTTATGAATTAGCCTTGCCTCCAGGACTGTCAGGAGTGCATCCGGTATTTCATGTGTCTATGTTGAAAAGATACCATGGGGATGGAAACTTCATCATTCGTTGGGATTCAGTTCTGCTTGATGAGAATTTGACTTATTAGGAGGAGACTGTTGCCATTCTAGATAGAGAATTTCGCAAGTTGAGATCAAGGGAAATTGCATCCATCAAAGTTCAATGGAAGAATTGACCAGTTGAAGAGGCCACTTGGGAGAAGGAGGCTGATATGCAAGAAAAATACCCACACCTGTTTATAGATTCAGTTACTCCTTTTCGCCCTTGTTTTCTTCTTGTAATCGTTCGAGGACGAACGATGGGTAAATTGGTATCTATTGTAACGACCTGTTTAGTCGTTTTGAGCAGCAGATTTTATTTCAGGAAATTCGGTTTTGGTCGACGTATCCCACGACGGACCGTCATGGGCAAGACGGACCGTCGAGGGGGTCTTGTTCCAAAACACTTAGAATTCGGAAATTTGGGTACTGAAATTGACTCTCTGAACTTGGTGACGGAATGGCAGGACAGACCGTCGTGGGCACGATGGACCGTCACACATTTACAACAGAAATTATCTCTCTGAACTTTGTGACAGGCCTGCAGGACGGACCGTCACAGCCATGACGGACCGTCACAGGTTGCGTAACCCAGGCTGGGTCGGATTTCTGTTAAAATTTTTAAAGGGGCGTTTTGGACTATTCATGCTTATAATCATAAAGTTAGTGGATTAATATTAATAATTCAATTTCTTGGGGGATAAAGGAGATAACCTTGAATTAATTAGTGGGTTATTTTATCATCTTTTATACTTAATTATATGATAATTAGGGTAAAATAAAGAGGGTTTGAATAAGAAAAATAGAAAGAACAAAGAGAGGGAGAATCGATCGATCGAGAGGAACGAGGAGGATAGCAAAGCTGTGGGGAATTTGCTTGCTTGATCACGAATCTTCGGTGGAGGTAGGTTATGGTTTATGCTCTTCGTAGTAAACTCTTAATAGTGAATGATATGTGTTGGGTAGTAATTATAATGTCTTCTATATGCTCAATTGTGTGCTTGCATGATGTGATTATATAATTGTGATGAATTAGCATGATGAGGCTATTGAATCTTAAAACCCAAATTTACTTTCTTAGTGATGATGCCTTGGTATAAAAGAAGGCTTGATGAACTAAAGAATGAGAATGATGACGCCTTGGTATAAAAGAAGGCTTGACGAATTAAAGTAATGAGATTAGAGGATCGGGTGTCACGTTCTGACACCAGGATAGTAATAGAGGATCGGTTGCCACGTTCCGGTACCAGGATAGTATATGGATCGGAGTGTCACGTTCCGACACCAGGATAGTATATGGATCGGGTGCCACGTTCCGGTACAAGGATAGTATATGGATCGGAGTGTCACGTTCCGACACCAGGATATTATATGATTCAGAGTGTCACGTTCCGACACCAGGATAGTATATGGATCGGGTGCCACGTTCCGGTACCAGGATAGTATATGGATCGGAGTGTCACGTTCCGACACCAGGATAGTATATGGATCGGGTGTCACGTTCCAGCACCAGGATAGTATATGGATCGGAGTGTCACGTTCCGACACCAGGATAGTAGTAGTGGAGTGGAGTGTCACGTACCGACACAAGAGGAATAAAGATAATGAAATCTTGAATTATGATAATATACTAAATCTTAAAGAAGTAATTCCCAAATGAGTATTATGGGGAGGCGTGAGTCCTCATTGATGTGCTTGGTGTTGTGACCAAGGGTTATGGTAATTGTAAATGTTTCATGTTAAGAATATTAGTTGATTTTATGTTAATATCTGATATATGCTGTTTTCTATTTTGAGTTGGCCGATGATACCTACTCAGTACTTGTGCCTTGTACTGACCCCTACTTGTATTTGTTTTCATTTGTTAATTGTGGAGTGCAGCAAACGTACCGTTGTCTTCAACTCAACCGCAACTCTAGCCAGTCTTCATCAAGCCAGTTTTCAGGGTGAGCTATTGCTTCTAGCTTGGACTGGATCTTCCTCTTCACGTCTTGATGCCTTGAACTTCCGGAATGGACTAGCTTTTTATTTATTTTAGCTTCTTAGATACTCTTAGATTTAGTAATTTTAGGATAGATGTTCTTGTGATGATGACTTCCAGATTTTGAGGATAATGATTATGAAATTTTATAAGTTATTTAATTGATTTTGTTAATAAGTTTTAAGTCTTCCGCATTGTATTTTGTTCAATATGTTGGGGTTTAGATTGGTTGGTTCTCTCCAATAGTAGGATAAGTGTGGGTGCCACTCATGGCTCATTTTGGGTCGTGACATAAAGTTTTGCATGTTATAAGATTTTTAAGGTATAGAGTTAGGGTTTTAGCTTTACGAATTAGATTTAGGGTTTTCTTAAGTTTTCAGTTTTAGGGTAAGGGTTTTATTAGGTTGTTAGGATTTAGGGCTTTGGTTTTTTTTTTGTTAAGGTAATTTTGGTTTTTATAGGTTTAGGGTTAAGGGCCTATATTTATCTATTAAATTTATAGGGTTTACTATATCTGATATAGGGTTTAGATCTTAGAGATTTTTTTGGTTTAGTTATTTTTGGGTTTTGGAATATGTGTTTCTTAATTAGTGTTTAGGGCTTAGTATTTTTTTTTGTGTTTTTTAGAAATAGGATTTATTGGCTCTTACGATATAGGGCTTCAAGCTTAGGTTTTTTTGGGAGTTTTAAATGTCATAAGATGGTTTAGGATATTGGGTTTAGAATTTAGGGTTTTCCATGGGTTTATAATGGATTTAGTGTTTATTTTTGTATCCATGGAATTTAGGGTTTCTTAATATTTTGGTATTAGGGTTTCTTAATATTTAGGATTTTGGTTAGGTTATTTTTAGATTTAGGGTATTGGGTTAGGGTTTCCAGGGTTAAGGGCTTTGATTTTTATAGGGTTATGGTTTTATTAGTTTATGATTTAGGTCCGGGTGTTTTTTTTTCCGTATTTTTTAGGGTTTAACAAATACGATATAACACTTTATAGGCTTGTGATCTTAGTGTTTTAAGGTTTAGGTTATTTCCAGAATTTTTGATATTTTAAAGGTTAATTATTTGTTAGGGTTATTTATGAGTCTTTTAGGTTAAGGTTTTAAAACATTTTAGGATTATGGTGTAAATCTTATGGTTTTGTAGGGGTTTTAAATAGGTTTTAGAATTCATTTTAGGTCTTATATTATTTAGGGTTTCTTAAGGTTTAGGGTTTTTGGTTCTTTGGGTTTTATATTTAAGATTTAGAGTTTTAGGTTTGGGTTTACGGTTTGGGGCTAATGGTTTATTAAGTTTAGGGCTTAAGATGATGGGTTTTGTCTTGGTTTTAATACTTTAGGGCATTAGTTTCTTTTGGATTATTTAAGTTTTTTTTTTTTTAGAGTTTAGAATATATGATTTAGAGTTTTATATGGCTTAGAGCTTAAAGTTTTTTTGTGTAGGTTTTTTTTTAGGATAAGTGTGTCATAATTTTTTTAAGATTTAAATCTAAAGGTATTTTTTTTTGTCTTTTTTAGGATTTATGAATTTCTAGGATTTGTGGTTTAAAGCTTAGGTTTTGCAGGGATTTTATCTGATTTTAGGGTTTATTTAAGGATTAAGGACTTCATAATTTTCAAGATTTAGGGTTTTAGGTATAGGATTTAGAGTTTTAGAATATAGGATTTAGGGTTTTATATGGTTTTTGATTTAGAATTTGTTATGGTTTTTTATTTAGGATTTATGTTTTTAAGTTAGGGTTTATGTTTTAGGGGTTAGTGTATATGTTTCTTATTTTAGGATTGCGGTTTTATTTAGGTTTTTAGGCTTTTGGGGTTTGGGTCCTTTGAGTGAATACTTTTTATGGTTTTATAGGCCAAGGTTTCCGTTTAATTGTTTTTTCTAGGTTCTTAGGGCTTATGGCTTTGTTTTTTTTTTGTTAATGTTTGTCAGGGTTTTAGGTATAGTCATTAGTCTATAGTTTTTGTGTTTAGAATATACAATTAAGGGATTCATAGGTTTTTTATTTGAGCATTTGTTCATTTATATGTTTTGGGTTCTTATAGTTTTTTGTGTTTAAGTGTTTCTTACGGCTTTTTAGGGCTAGGGTTTTATTAGAACTTAGTATTGTGTAAGAGTATGAAATATATTTTAGGATTTATTTTAGGGTTTATAGGATTCAGGATTTCTCAAGGTTTATGGTTTAGGATTTAATGTTTTTTTTTTCGGGCTAAGTTTTAAGGCTTTAGTGTTTTTGGGTATCATAGATTAAGATTTTTTAGGATTTTGGACTGAGATTTTTTTTGTTTGTTTTTTAGTATTTAGCATATAAGATTTACAGTTTTATAGGATTTAGGGCTTAGAGTTTTTTAGGTTTAGTTGTTTTAGGGTTTAAAGGTATTTATTCTGTTTTTTCAACTTAGGTTTTATTGAATATATTGATTTACTGTTTAGAGATTATGATTTTGTAGGAATTTTTAATGGTTTAAGGGATTATTTAGGGTTTATAGGATCAAGAGTTTCTTAAGGTTTGGGATTTGGTTTTTTAGGTTAGTGTTTGGGGTTAAGGCTTCACATTTTTTATTTATTAAGTTTTTAAGGTTTTATAGGTTTAGGGTTATTGTATTTTGGGAGATTTAGACTATACGATTGAGTGATATACAGATTTTAGAGGTTAGAGTTTTTTTTATGTTTAGGGGTTTTAGTGATTTTTGGATTCTTTAGGATTCTTAATAGGTAAGTGTTTCTTGGTTTTTTTTAGGTTTTAGGGCTTAGAAATTTATTGTGTGCGAGTTTACGGATTTGCAGTATATAGAGCTTCAAGTTAACGTTTTGTAAGAGCTTTTCAAGGTTTTTAGGATTTGTAAGATATAAGGTTTCTTAATGTTTATAGTTTGGTTTTCTAAGGATTTCAAGTATAGGATTTAGGGTTCAAGATTTTCTTATATTATGAGTTTTAGGTTAAGGATTTTCTTAGGTTGTTAGGGTTTACGATTTTTTTTGTTAAGGTATTTTAGGGTTTTATAGGTTTAGGATTTAGGGCAAAGGATGTTTATTATAGGGTTTAGTATATATGTTTTAAAGGTTTTTAGGGTTTAGATTTTAGAGGGTTTTAGGTTAAGTTGTGTTTGAGATTTCTAACATTTTTAATTATAAAGCGTTTCTAAGGGTTAAGGGCGTGATTTTTTATTTAGAAATAGGGTGCATGGATTTTTAGGATATAGATTTCATGCGTAGGGTTTTTTTGGTTTTTAAATGGTCTGAGGGGTTCATTTTTAGGTTTTACAATCTTTAGTAAGGATCAAGATTTTTGGTTTAGATCTTAGGGTTCTAGATAGGTTTATAATCGATATAGGGTTTATTTTTATGTTCATTAAATTAAGGCTTCTTGAGGTTTAGAGATTATAATCTCTTAGAATTTAAGGTTTTTGGTTAGGGTGCTCTGAGGTTTAGCGTATTGGGTTAATGTAAGGACCTGTTTAGTTGTTTTGAGCAGTAGATTTTAATCTGGTAATAACTGTCTGAGTCGACGGATCCCACGACGGACCGTCATGGGCAAGATGGACCGTCGCGGGGGTCTCGTTCCACAACACTTAGAATTCTGAAATTTGGGTACTAAGATCGACTCTCTGAACTTCGTGACGGAATGGCAGGACGGACCGTCGTTGGAACGACGGACCGTCACAAATCATTCCACAAAATTAACTCTCTGAACTTTGTGACGGACCTGCAGGACGGACCGTCCACAGCCATGACGGACCGTCACAGGTTGCGTAACCCTTACTGGGTCGGATTTCTGTTAAAAGTTTTTAAGGGGCGTTTTGGACTATTCATGCTTATAATTATAAAGTTAGTGGATTAATGTTAATAATTCAATTACTTGGGGGTTAAAGGAGATAACCTTGAAATAAATAGTGGGTTATTTTTATCATCTTTTATACTTAATTATATGACAATTAGGGTAAAAGAAAAAGGTTTGAATAAGAAAAATAGAAAGAACAAGGAGAAGGAGAAACGAACGATCAAGAAGAGAGAACGAAGAGGAAAGCAAAGGCATTGGAATGTATATCGCTTGATCACGATTCTTCGGTGGAGGTAGGTTATGGTTTATACTATCTCATATTAAACTCTTAATAGCGAATGATATGTGTTGGGTAGTATTATAAATTCTTCTATATGCTTAATTGGTGTGCTTGCATGATGTGATTATGTAATCGTAATGGATTGGAAGATGAGGCTGTGAATCTTAAATCGTAAATTTACTTTGTTAATGATGATGCCTTGTATAAAAGAAGGCTTGATGAACTAAAGTAATGAGATTAGAGGATCGGGTGTCACGTTCCGACACCAGGATAGTAATAGAGGATCGGGTCACGTTCCGACACCAGGACAGTATATGGATCGGAGTGTCACGTTCCGACACCAGGATAGTATATGGATCGGAGTGTCACGTTACGACACTAGGATAGTATATGGATCGGAGTGTCACGTTCCGACACCAGGATAGTATATGGATCGGAGTGTCACGTTTCGACACCAGGATAGTAGATGGATCGGAGTGTCACGTTCCGACACCAGGATAGTAGATGGATCGGAGTGTCACGTTCCGACACCAGGATAGTAATGGATCGGAGTGTCACGTTCCGACACCAGGATAGTAAAGAGAATGAATCTTGAAATATGTTAATATACTCAATCTAAAGAACCTGTTTCCCAAATGAGTATGGTGTAGAGGCTTGAGTCCTCATAGATGTGCTTGGCGTTGTGACCAAGGGTTATGGTAATTGTTGTTGTTACCTGTTAAGAATATTAGCTGATTTTATGTTATTATCTGACATATATTGCTTTCTATTTTGAGTTTGCTGATGATACCTACTCAGTACCTGTGCCTTGTACTGACCCCTACTTGTATTTGTTTTTCTTTGTTAATTCGGGAGTGCAGCAAACATGCCATCGTCTTCAACTAAACCTCAACTCTAGCCAGTCTTCATCACGCCAGATTTCAGGGTGAGCGATTGTTTCTAGCTTGGACTGGATCTTCTTCTTCATGTCTTGATGCCTTGAAATTCTGGCATGGACTAGCTCTTAGATACTCTTAGCTTTGGTAATATTGAGGATAGATGTTCTTGTGGTTATGACTTCCAGATTTTGGGAATAATAAGTATTGTTGTTTTAGAAATTATTTAATCGATTTTCATTAATGAGTTATATGTCTTCCGCATTATATTCTATTTATTATGGTCCAAATGTTGGGGATTAGATTGGTTGGTTAGCTCACGTAGTAGAATAAGTGTGGGTGCCACTTGCGGCTCGTTTTGGGTCGTGACAAACTTGGTATCAGAGCATTAGGTTCGTGGTCTCATCACACAAGAACGAGTCTAGTAGAGTCTTAAGGAACGGTAGGGGACGCCTTTACTTTTCTTTGAGAGGCTATAAGACTTTAGGAAAATTCCATTCTTTCTTTCTTTCTTTGTGCTATTACATGGATCCAATTGTTATCTAGGTGATACAAATTGGTATCTGACCATCTTCACTCTATTTCGCAGATGGTTAGAACTAGAGCAACAACTGCGCCAACACCAACACCGGCAAGACAAGATGCGTCTGAGCCAGCCACTGGGCTGTAGCTTGAAGAGGAGTAGTGGCAAGAGGCCGTGGTAGAGGTCGCGGGAGAACGTCCTCTAGAGGTAGAGGAACAGCACCTGGCCCATCTAGTACTAGGGCGGTGACTCCTCCACCGACTGAGGAAGTAGTAAGAGAGGGTGAGGAAGGGGAAAATGAGCAAGTGCAGAATGAGGAATTACCACCCCAACCTACCCAGAGATGATTAATCAGGTTCTTGCTTATCTTAGCAGGTTATCTGATCAAGGCCAGACACCTCTAGTGTTTTCTGCACCAGCACCTCAGGTTTTGGAAGTACAACAGGCAGCTGCTATGGCTCCCCGCATGGATGCCTCATTAGAAATAGGCACGTTTATCGTTTGACTACAGGGCTTATAATGACAAGTGATCAGCATGAAATTTTAAGTAAGTTCTTGAAATTGAAAACTCCAGTCTTCAAGGGTGCTGAATCTGAGGATGCCTACGATTTTCTGGTTGATTGTCATGAGTTACTACATAAAATGGGCATAGTGGAACGATTTGGCGTTGAGTTTGTAACCTATCAGTTTCAGGGAAATGCCAAAATGTGGTGGAGGTCATATGTTGAGTGTCAACCCGCACAGGCACCACCTATGACTTGGGCGTCATTCTCTAACTTATTTATGGAGAAGTATATCCCCCGACCTTGAGGGATAGGAGGAGAGATGAGTTCTTGAGCCTAGAGCAAGGCAGGATGTCGGTTACTGTATGAGGCTAAGTTTCATGCATTATCCAGGTATGCCACCCAGCTTTGTTTCAGTCCACAAGAGCGGATTCACCGTTTTGTGAAGGGGTTCAGGTCAGATTAGCGGATTTCAGACTTACAGGTAGCGGCTACAGCAAAATCCTTTCAGGAAGTGGTAGACTTCGTGATAGAGGTGGAGGGAGTGAAGCCAGATGACTTCACCATGACAACGACATCTAAAAGGTTTCGTAAGGGAGGTGAGTTTAATGGTTCTTACTCTAGAGGGCAGGGTTCAGGAGGTTATCCAGCCCGACCTATTCAGTCTTCACTGCAGGCTGTAGTTGGGGGTCCACCGCAGACCGGTCAACGTTTCTCTGAGTTTGGAGGTTATCCCCATCTTCGTCATTCTCACAGAGACCTATGCTTGAATCCATAGAGTGTTATGGATGTGGGGAGACTGGACACATTAAGAGGAATTGTCCAAAAACAGAGTTACAAACCTCCAATAGTCAGAGGTAGTGTGGTCATGGAAGAGGCCGTCATTCTGGAGGACGTGGTGGCTGAGGTAATGGTGGTCACCAAAACGGCCGGTGTGACCAGCAAACTGGAGACACTACAACACAACATGGTAGGGGCAACGGGCAGACAGGTGATAGGGCCCATTGTTATGCTTTCCCCGGGCAGTCTGAAGCGGAGACATCTGATGCAGTTATCACAGGTAATCTTTTTGTTTGTGATTGCATGGCTTCTGTATTATTTGATCCTGGCTCCACATTTTCATATGTATCTTCCTCATTTTCTACTGGTCATAATTTACATTGTGAATTTCTTGACATGCCTATTCGTGTTTCTACTCCGGTGGGTGAGTCTGTGATAGTTGAAAAGGTATATAGTCTTGTCTGGTGACTTTTGTGGGGAGTAATACTCACGTAGACTTGGTTATTTTAGAAATGGTTGATTTCGATGTAATTATGGGTATTACTTGGCTTTCTCCTAATTTTGCAATCATAGATTGTAATGCTAAAACGGTAACGTTGGCCAAGCCTGGGACAGATCCGTTAGTGTGGGAGGGTGACTACACTTCCACTCCAGTTCGTATCATCTCCTTTCTTCGTGCTAAGAGAATGGTTAGTGAAGAGTGTTAAGCGTTCTTGGCACACCTCAGGGATGATACTACCCAAGTACCTTCAGTTGAGTCGGTTTCGATAGTCCGCGAGTTTCTGGATGTGTTCCCTGCAGGCCTTCCTGGTATGCCACCATATAGGGATATTGACTTTTGCATTGATCTGGAGCCGGGTACTCGCCCCATTTCCATACCCGCTTATAGAATGGCTCCATCAGAGTTAAGGGAGTTAAAGGCCCAACTTCAAGAGTTGTTAAGTAAAGGCTTCATTAGACCAAGTGCATCCCCTTGGGGTGCTCTGCTGTTATTTGTGAAGAAGAAGGATGGGAGTAGGATGTGCATAGACTATCGGCAGTTGAACAAGGTAACTAATAAGAACAAGTACCCCATTCCTCGCATTGATGACTTGTTCAATCAGTTACAAGGTGCTTGTGTCTTCTCTAAGATTGACTTGAGATCCGGTTATCATCAATTTAAAATACGGGCAACAGATGTGCCAAAGACTGCTTTTCGAACTAGGTATGGGAATTACGAATTCGTAGTAATGTCTTTTGGTCATACGAATGCCCCTGCTGCTTTCATGAGCTTGATGAACGGGATTTTTAAGTCATATATGGATGTCTTTGTGATCGTATTTATCAATGATATACTGATATACTCCAAGAGTAAGAAGGAACATGAGGAGCATTTGAGAATTGTGTTGGAAGTATTTAGGGAGAAAAGGCTTTATGCCAAATTCTCCAAGTGTGAGTTTTGGCTAGATTCAGTGTCCTTCTTGCGGCACATGGTTTCTAAGGATGGAGTTATGGTGGATCCTTCTAAGATTGAAACAGTGATAAATTTGGTAAGACCTACTAATGTGTCAGAAGTAAGGAGCTTTGTTGGTTTAGCCAGCTACTACCGTCGATTTGTCAAGGGATTCTCTTCTATTGCTTCCCAATTGACAAACTTGAATAAGAAGAATGTTCCTTTTGTATGGTCGGGTGAATGTGAGGAAAGCTTTCAGAAACTCAAAACCTTGCTTACTATGGCACCTATCCTTACCTTGCCAGTAGAGGGTAAGAATTTCATTGTTTATTGCGATGCATCTTATTCTGGGTTGGGTGCAGTGCTAATGCAAGAGAGGAATGTAATCGCTTATGCTTCAAGGCAACTAAAGGTGCACGAACGTAGCTATCCGACCCATGATTTGGAATTGGCTGCAGTTGTGTTTGAGTTAAGCAATGGAGACATTATATATATGGGGTCAAGTGTGAAATCTACACAGATCATCGTAGTCTACAGTATGTCTTTACCCAGAAAGACTTGAATTTGAGACAGAGGAGGTGGATGGAACTGTTGAAGGACTATGATATTACTATTCTGTATCACCCAGAAAAAGCAAATGTGGTGGCTGATGCTTTAAGTAGAAAAGCAGGATCATGGGTAGTTTAGCCCACTTACAAGTTCTAGACGCCCATTGGCTAGAGAAGTCCAAAACGGGCTAACGACTTTATGAGACTGGAAATACTAGAGGAAGGAGGATTTTTGGCCTGTGTGGAGGCATGATCTTCTTTTCTTGGCAAAATCAAGGGAATACAGTTTGATGATGAGAAACTAAGCCGAATTCGGGATATGGTGTTGCGAGGAGAGGCTAACGAAGAACAAATCGATGAGGAAGGTGTTTTGAGAATTAAGGGAAGGGTATGTATACCCCGCGTCGATGATTTGATCCACACTATTCATGCAGAGGCTCATAGTTCCAGATATTATATACATCCTGGTGCAACCAAGATGTACCTGACCTAAGCAACACTTTTGGTGGAGTAGAATGAACCGTGACATTGTTGATTTTGTTGCCAAATGTCCAAATTGTCAGCAAGTAAAGTATGAACACCAGAGGCCCGGAGGAACACTTCAGAGAATGCCCATTCCTGAATGGAAGTGGGAGAGAATTGCAATGGACTTCGTGGTTGGTCTTCCAAAGACATTGGGAAAGTTTGATTCTATTTGGGTAATTGTGGACAGATTAACTAAGTCTGCTCACTTCATTCCGGTCAAGGTGACTTACAATGCGGAGAAGTTTAACCAAACTCTATATCTCAGAAATTGATCGATTGCATGGAGTTCCACTTTCCATCATATCAGATAGAGGTACGCAGTTTACTTCTAAGTTTTGGAGAACATTGCATGCTGAATTAGGTACTAGGTTTGACCTTAGTACTGCATTTTATTCTCAGACCGATGGTCAGTCTGAGCGAACAATTCAAGTGTTGGACGATATGCTTCGTGCATGTGTGATAGAATTTGGTGGTCATTGGGATAACTTCTTACCCTTAGCAGAGTTCTCATACAATAATAGGTATCAATCAAGTATTGACATGGCCCCATTTGAAGCATTGTATGGGAGGAGATGTAGGTCTCCCATTGGTTGGTTTGATGCATTTGAGGTTAGACCTTGGTGTACTGATCTTTTGAGTGATTCATTAGAGAAAGTGAAATCTATCAAGAAAAGCTTTTAGCGGCGCAAAGTAGGCAAAGGAATTGCAGATCGAAAGGTTAGAGACTTGGAGTTCATGGAGGGTGAACAAGTTTGCTGAAGGTTTCACCCATGAAAGGGGTTATGCGGTTTGGTAAAATAGGTAAGCTAAGCCCAAGGTATATTGGACCATTTGAAGTACTTAAGCGAGTAGGGGAGGTGGCTTATGAATTAGCCTTGCCTCCAGGACTCTCAGGAGTGCACCCGATATTTCATGTGTCTATGTTGAAAAGATACCATGGGGATGGAAACTACATCATTCGTTGGGATTCGGTTCTGCTTGATGAGAATTTGTCTTATGAGGAGGAGCCTGTTGCTATTTTAGATAGAGAAGTCCGCAAGTTGAGGT
Source organism: Solanum peruvianum (assembly GCA_027705065.1). NCBI lineage: Eukaryota > Viridiplantae > Streptophyta > Magnoliopsida > Solanales > Solanaceae > Solanum > Solanum peruvianum. The sequence goes on along the minus strand of JAKWJD010001756.1, from coordinate 8,706,777 downwards.
CAAGGGAGATTGCATCCATCAAAGTTCAATGGAAGAATCGACCAGTTGATGAGTCCACTTGGGAGAAGGAGGCTGATATGCAAGAAAGATACCCACACCTGTTTACAGATTCAGGTACTCCTTTTCGCCCTTGTTTTTCTTCTTGTGATCGTTCGAGGACGAACGATGGGTAAATTGGTATCTATTGTAACGACCTGTTTAGTCGTTTTGACCAGTAGAGTTTATTCTGGTAATAACTGTCTGAGTCGACGGATCCCACGATGGACCGTCATGGGCACGACGGACTGTCGCGGGGGTCTCGTTCCACAACACTTAGAATTCTGAAATTTGGATACTGAGATCGACTCTCTGAACTTCGTGACGGAATGGCAAGACGGACCGTCGTTGGCACGACGGACCGTCAAAAATCTTTCCACAGAATTAACTCTCTAAACTTTGTGACGGACGTGCAGGACCGACCGTTACAGGTTGCGTAACCCTAACTTGGTCGGGTTTCTGTTAAAAGTTTTTAAGGGGCGTTTTGGACTATTCATGCTTATAATTATAAAGTTAGTGGATTAATGTTAATAATTCAATTACTTGGAGGTTAAAGGAGATAACCTTGAAATAAATAGTTGGTTATTTTTATCATCTTTTATACTTAATTATATGAAAATTAGTGTAAAAGAAAAGGGTTTGAATAAGAAAAATAGAAAGAATAAGGAGAGAGAGAAACGAACGATCAAGAAGAGAGAACGAAGAGGAAAGCAAAGGCATTGGAAAGTAGATCGCTTGATCACGATTCTTCGGTGGAGGTAGGTTATGGTTTATACTATCTCATAGTAAACTCTTAATAGTGAATTATATATGTTGGGTAGTATTATAAAGTTTTCTATATGCTTAATTGTGTGCTTGCATGATGTGATTATGTAATTGTTATGGAGTGGGATAATGAGGCTATGAATCTTAAATCGTAAATTTACTTTGTTAATGATGATGCCTTGGTATAAATGAACGCTTGATGAACTAAAGTAATGAGATTAGAGGATCGGGTGTCACGTTCCGACACGAGGATAGTAATAGAGGATTGGGGGTCACGTTCCGACACCAGGATAGTATATGGATCGGAGTGTCACGTTCCGACACCGGGATAGTATATGGATCGGAGTGTCACGTTTCGACTCCAGGATAGTATATGGATCGGAGTGTCACGTTCCGACAGCAGGATAGTATATGGATCGGAGTGTCACGTTCCGACACCAGGATAGTATATGGATCGGAGTGTCACGTTCCGACACCAGGATAGTATATGGATCGGAGTCTCACGTTCCGACACCAGGATAGTAGATGGATCGGAGTGTCACGTTCCGACACCAGGATAGTAGTGGATCGGAGTGTCACGTTCCGACACAAGGATAGTAAAGAGAATGAATCTTGAAATAAGTTAATATACTCAATCTAAAGAACCTGTTTCCCAAATGAGTATGGTGTGGAGGCTTGAGTCCTTATAGATGTGCTTGGCGTTGTGACCAAGGGTTATGGTAATTGTTGTTGTCACTTGTTAAGAATATTAGCTGATTTTATGTTATTATCTGACATATATTGCTTTCTATTTTGAGTTGGCCGATGATACCTACTCAGTACTTGTGCCTTGTACTGACCCCTACTTGTATTTGTTTTTCTTTGTTAATTGTGGAGTGCAGCAAACGTGCCATCGTCTTCAACTCAACCTCATCTCTAGCCAGTCTTCATCACGCCAGATTTCAGGGTGAGCTATTGTTTCTAGCTTGGATTGGATCTTCTTCTTCATGTTTTGATGCCTTGAAATTCTAGCATGGACTAGTTGTTTATTTATTTTAGCTTCTTAGATACTCTAGCTTTAGTAATTTGAGGATAGATGTTCTTGTGGTGATGAATTCCAGATTTTGAGAATAATAAGTATTGAGTTTTTAGAATTTATTTAATCGATTTTCATTAATGAGTTTTAAGTCTCCGCATTATATTCTGTTTATTATTGTTGGAATGTTGGGGTTTAGATTGGTTGGTTCGCTCACATAGTAGAGTAAGTGTGGGTGCCACTCGCGGCTCGTTTTGGGTCGTGACAGTTAAGATCTGTTATTTAATAAGGTTAATGTTTTTAGGGATTTATAGGATTTGGGTTTAGGTCTAACTAGTTTTTAGTTGTTTAACTTATACGATATAGGGATTGATAGGTTTTTGAACTTAGTGTTTTAAGGTTGAGGGAATTTCAGTTATTTTAGTTTTTGCTTAAGGTTAAGTGTTTGTTTAGGTTATTTTTATGTGTTTTTAGGTTTAGGGTTTACAAATTTCTAGGATGAGGGTCTAAATCATAGGGTTTAGTAGGGGTTTTAAATGAGTTTTAGGATTTATTTTAGGGCTTATATGATTTCGGTTTTCTTAAGGTTTAGGGTATTTTGTTCTTAGGGTTTTAGATTTTATATTATGGGTATTACATTAGGGCTTTGGGTTTAGGGCTGATGATATAAAGTTTTTTGTGTGTAATTTTTAGGTACAGGGTTAAATTTTTTTAGGATTTAACATTTAGAGCTTTGGTTTTTGCAGGATTTTAATGGTTTTAGTTTTTTCTAGGGTTTATATAATTATGGTTTCATAATGTTCAAGGTTTAGGGTTTATTAAGGTTTTAGGTATATGATTTAGAGTTTTCGGATTGGGTTTAGGGTATAGGATTTAGGTTTTCTAAGATTTAATATTGAGGATTTCTTAGTGTAGACACGTAATTTCAATTGAACCTAAAATTCTACACCATTTTTAGAGTTGATTTTTTTTTTTATAAATTTGAATTTAATATTTTAACTTTTTTCTTATTTTATAAAGTGAGTAAAGATTTGAAAACAGTAAAAATAGAATCCCGTTTTAAGGTAAGTTTTATATTCAGTTGTTTAAAAAGAAATGGAAGACTACGAAAAATCTATATTATTTTTGTATAAATACACTAAAAATATTTAATTGTTTGTTTTTTTATAGCTCTTTTACTTGGTCTTATATTTTTATGTTTAGTTGATTAATTTATTATTTATAGTTAAAAAAATAAAAATAAAACTAAAATTAACCTAAATAATCTCACTCACTCCTATGCCTATCCCAAAACACATTACACGTAGGTAAAGTAGAAAATAAAAAGGAGAACAAAGTTTGACTTTTTCAAACAAAAGAAAAAGATGCGAAATATGTACACTCCCATTTTCTCGTAACTACCTCAAATCTCCCACTTCATCAATACTTTCCACTCTACATGATACAGCCCATGCCTTATATATACACACCACAACACAAACAAAAAAGGACACAACTATTTAAAAAGAAAACAACATGCATCGTACTTTTATTTATTGTGATAGAAATCTTAACGTCTATTTTCATGGTTTCAAGTTCATGGATCTTAATTATTTTTTTCTCGTAAACTAATTTTCACCAGAGGTAACATTTATTTATGTTCTATTTTTGTATAATGCTTGTATTATTGAGCAACAATTGAATCTTGTATATTAAAGTTTTTTAAATCCAACATGTTGAAACTTCTTAATATTTATTTGAAGTGATGATATTAATCAAGAGTTTTACTTTCGTTAACTATAGTCTAACAATTGTATAATACCTGATTATGTCTTGCATGCTTAAAGATTTTTTTTTATGCAATATGTGAACATTCATGAACTTTATTTTATATATGTTTAACTTTAGTCCATTTGTTGATGACCAATTAAAGTAACGAATGAATAAGGGTAATTTCATTGAATAACTTTTGAATTCCCTATAACTTATAAAAAATATATATATTTGCTTAATTGGTTAAGTTAGAATTTCATTTAATATGTGTTGTTATTGTTTCAAGTAAAAAAAATTGTTAGGTAAAATTAAAAAAAGAAGAAGGAAGGAATAAAAATGTGCAGAACAAAAACTATAAAATAAAGATAAGAATAATAAGATTTTGTTAACTGCAAAGAATTTAAAATCTATAGAATATCAAAAACAGATAATAAAATATTTATTTATTTTATAAAAAGGAACAAAAAAATTTTCTAAAATAAAAAGTAAGAAAAGAAAACAAAAAAAAAAAAATTCAAACCAAAAAAAAAAAAAAGAAAATATTAAGAGAGAAACGTAAAACATAAAAATTATAGAACAAATTGGAAGAATCATAATGAAAAAATACGAGCATAAAAAAAACCAATAAAATAAGAAGAAAAGAAATAAAAATTAATATAAAGAAATTAAAAAAAACAATGTTAAAAATTATTACAATGGTTAGAAAAAGAAAAACATAATCTGTAAAGTTGAAAAATGAATGTTAAAAATTATTACAATGGTTAGAAAAAGAAAAACATAATCTGTAAAGTTGAAAAAAGGTGAATATACCGTCCGATGGAGGGAGCAAGTTGGTAGGGTTAAAACACTAATGAAGGAGTCTGAGAGGATTGACGTTTCCTCAAAGCGCAAGAACCTGATTACTTTAACTATTTGCTCTCTGTCATTGGAAAGACCTTCACTAAATGATGGGAAAATGGTGGAAAATGACATCAACTCTAGAAAGATTGTAAGCAAAGCTAGCTTAAAAGAGACAATACAAGTGCTTCAAAGTGGTTCTTGAAATATTGGAGGAAAGATGAGAAGAGAGGATGTAGAAACTATTGTATCAACGCCTCGGACCAATGTCCAAGATAATACCCCAAAATGCTATTTTCCTTCCTAAAATCCACAATATCGCGTCCTGTACTCTCCATATCCCCTTTTTGCACACAACCAAATGTTTGTCCTTCTTATCCACAATGGTGTGCACCAATTCCTCAAAATCATCCACCACAACAACAAATTCACCAAAAGACAATAAGAATTTCTTCACATCCTAGACCAAAATATAAGAAGGAAAATGGAGCTAAGGATGATTTCACCCTTATTGGAGAGTCATATGCTAAAGCGCTTCAAAAATTTAGAGCGTTGAATATTCTAAATCTTATTGAAAGAAATATGTCAAATCCTCCCCTGAGAAATCTAGATTAATCTCAGCATTGTGCATATTTTGCTTATTCCCCAGGGCACAACATAGATAGATGCTAGTATCGAAAAAGAACAATTCAGGATTTGATCGATACTAATCGAATTATGGTTGAAATTCCAAATGGACCAAATATGAATAAAGATCCATTACCAAGGCATATTGAAAGGAATGTCGTTAACTTCACAAAAATGGCACCTTCAAGGGTAGAGAGGGCGTCATAAAAGTTGAGCTCGTCAAACACACCCATCCTAATTGTGTAAGGAACGCCTGAAGATGTTTGGGAATGTTAGTGGGAGGAAAGATTGGTTGTTCAAAGAGGCCAAACAAGTCTATCTTGATCGTGGAAGGAGCCTATGTTCCACCTGTAATCATCAGGTCGGTGTCACAAATTCCACTAACTGACCCCAAAGTTGTTCCTTGGAATTATAAGCTTAATGTTCTGACATACAAGGGGAAGAAAGTCGATGAAAAAATAGATGAAGTATAAGGAATAACTCGTTCGAGAAGATGTATGTGTTAATGAAATTAAGAAAAACTAAAAATGACCAAATTCAAGTCAAGATTCCAGTCACTGAAGGAGAGGCAGAGGAGTTCTTAAGAAAGATTAAATTATTTGACTACTCTATTGTGGAACAATTAAGGAAGACTCCAGCCCAAATCTCTTTGTTGTCTTTGTTAATAAATTCACATGAACATTGTAAGGCTATAATAAAGATTATGAACGATGAACATGTTCCTAATGAAGTTATAGTGAGTCAACTAGAGAAGATTGTTTGGACAATATTTGAGGTAAACCGTATAACCTTTTTAGATGATATACTACCAGTGGAAGGTACATTACATAACCAAGGCCTACATATCACTGTAAAGTGTGAACTTTTATATGTCACTCGAGTTCTAATTAATGGAGGATCTAGGGAAAATATTTGTCCATTATCTATCCTACAAAATGTGAATGTTAGTGCTGAAAGGGTGCGAACCAACAACGTACGTGTTGGAGCTTTTGATGTGTCAAAAATGGATGTTATTGGTGAAATAGAGTCCGCACTAAAAATAGGGCCTTCCGATTTCACTAGGAATTTTCAAGTGATGAATATCAATACATCCTACAATCCATTGTTGGGGAGACCATGAGTTCATAGGGCTGGGGAAGTCCCCCTTTACGTTGCATTAGATGATAAAGTTTTAATATGACCTAGAGTAAGTGATTGTTCATGCTGAAGGGGATTTGTGAGTCTACAAAGACTCTTCCCTCCCTTTTGTAAGGAAAATAATGAGAATGAGAAAATATTTTATCAAGCTTTTGAGGTAGTGGTTGTTGATCATATCCTCCAGGGGAATCTCATTTCAAAACCACAATTTCTCATGGCCTCTGTGATTATGGTAAATGAAATGCTGAAGCACGGGTTTGAACCAGGTAAAGGCTTGGGGATCTTCTTGCAAGGGAGAGCTTATCTGGTGAGTCCTATAAAGTGCATTGGTACTTTTGATCTAGTCTACCAGCCTAGAGTCTAGGACAAAATGAAGGTAAATAAGCATAAGAGAGATGCATACTCACTTACCAAGCCTATACCACCTATAAACAAATGTTTCATCAATACGCGTGCAACAAAATCTTCTGGCTCACCTATCTTAGCGCCAGTACTGGAAGTTAACGAATAGCTGATCAACTATTTTCGAGATATATTAATCGGTTGAAATTTCAATAATTTTAGGAAAATCCATTTCAATATCTTATATTTTTTTATTTTTTTTTTTTTTCATTTTTCCTCTCTCTTCTTAATTTTAAACAAAAAATATTTATTAAACCATTTATATGACATTAGACATTGATTTTGGTTTTATAGTCTTATTAAAGGTATATTTCTTTAAATCTATCTATAAGAAGTAGCAATTTGACAATCACTCATAATAATAGTTTTAGTTGAAATTATCATTTAAACCTTGATTCAGAGGATGTACTTACTGAAATTATTTTGTCATGTGACTCATATTATATGCACTTGCTTGAAAAAAATAAGTTGTTTGTCAAAAGAAATTCTCAAATAAATTAGATTTTTACCACCCACTTGCACTCTAAGTCTGATTATTCAAATGAGAAACATTCAAATGTATTCACTTTGTAAATACAAGCGTTCATTTCACTAAAAGTCTTAATGTAAAAAGTATTTTGTGTCATTTCATATAAGTTTAATACATCATTTTATTTATTTTATCATTATTTATTTATTTATTTATATATATGTGGTCCCTAAATTAAATATCGTAAATATGAGTGTTTCTTGACCCCTGCATCTTTTTCCATAGGCATAAGATGGTTCATCCCAATCGCAGAAAGTGTCAGAAAACGAAAAGAGATTCGAATGTATCCATTTAGCTTGTAGATTGTATTCCCTGTCAGTTGCGGGAATGGTGGAACGAAATGGTGTTGTTGTAACAAGGTATTATGATATTCAAATATTTGGATTTTTTGAGAAGAATCATATAAGTGGAACCTAGGCGAGATGTGGATCCCACCAACAATGTTTTTCGTTCCTCAAATTTTGAAATAACCCCAACGTTTTAGAAAATAGCTGAGTTTACCGGGTTTGGAGTGAGATTGCACCTTCAGAGGCTTGTAGCATCAAGGGCCATATCTATGAACTAATTTTTTCAACACTTGAACATTTTCAAATCCAAGGACGAATCATTAGACAAAGGTTGGATCTCACTATAATTTTTGTATGATAGGTATGGAAAGGAGATCAGATTCAAGAAACTTGGAAAGAAAGTCAACAATAAAGAATGTTTTGAAACATGGAAAGAGCATAAACGTTTTGCTTTTATGCTAGATTTTTTTCGAAACAAAGATTTCTACAAGGAGAGATGAGAAGGTAAACATACTTTTGACATGAGTAGTGAATTTTTTAGTTTAGAAAAAGAATTATACCATTATTCCCATGATTTTTGTTGACATATATTGTTCTTTGACTATCTTCTAGAAAGGGAAACATTTCAATGAGGGATGCAGCATATTGCTTCAACTATGGATAGTAGAGAATCTCTCCCGACTACCTACAATTAAAAGGTTCATTCAAGATTTGAGTGATTACATTACAATTTATGCCAAAAGGGTAGATAAGTACAAGTGTCTATAATGGGTCTATGCTTGGGTGGAAAATTTTCATATGCTAACAAAAGATAAGATCACTTTGAGTTATCCTTGGTTCCCTTGGGATGAATTCAAACACATGCCCTCTTTTCGTCCTTATTTATTGTTGATGGGTATTAGGGGTGTGCAAATGTATGTACCACTGCAGGTTTTATGATAGTTGGGGCGATGCCAAGTTATACCTATTACTGAGGATAAGAGAGATTTTGTGCCCAAAGTTGGACCAGAGGTCCCCCTTCCTGAAGGATTAGTCCAAAAGATTTGGGATGGTTGTTTAACCATGGGAATTGGAACTATGGTCAAAGAACGACACATAGGAGATACACACCCAGGATACTCCATTGGCTTGATATACAACCTCTGGTACGAGTAAGATAAAAAAGATCTGTAAAAGAACCAAGAGACTATGATACTAGATCAAGTTTGTTGTGGAGATTACCTTGCTGAAAATCAAGAGTTAAGAGCACAATTAGAGCTCGCTAGAGCCGCTCTAATGCAAAAAGAAGGAAACATCGAAGAGAAAAGAGCCATGCCAATTCAGATAAAAACCTTTCTTCAAGGACAAGTTAATCTAGCAACAATTAGGGCAACACAAGTTTCAGAACAACAATTGAGGACATGAAGTCATAAAATCCAGAAAAAATTTAATCAAGAGAGTGCTTAGTGGATCCATGAAAGCGGACGACTTCGAGAAGAAATAAAGTCAATCTATACTAAATAAAGATGTGCTATCGAAATGGTTTCCTTCAGTGATCAACAAATACGAGGATAGGGTCAGACTTGCATTGCAGTTCAATTAAAAGTCCATTTTGGATTACCAAGAGTTGAAAAAGATCAATTTCTGGCTGAAGTATTCGTATTCACTTAATACCTCACGACTTCATTGAAAGAGATATATTAGAGTGTGAGGGGTTGCTTGAGAGCACCATATCCGTGAGTGTGCAGATTTGGCATGTAGGAATGACACTTGTGTCTTTGGGACATGAAGGCTGATGCAAACCTTTGTTTCATTAGTATCGTTTTCTTTAGTTTAAGTTTTACATTTTTTCATTCAAGGTTTCTACACCTTATATTTTATTTTTTATTTATTAAAAAAATAAGTTAAAGTTAATGTATATTCTCGAACTAACATAAATTTTATTCATACGCAAACATTATACGTAGCAACCCAAGGTTCGATCAAAACTTGTAATAAATAAATAAATAGTAATAATAAATAATAAATAACTATAGAGAGAAGAAGCCTAGGAAAGACGAGATGAAACAGAAGGTCTTCCATATGAGAAGTATGTATGTGGCTACAATATTGATAATTTCTTAACAATAAAATGTTTGTTACTCCATTCAGAGAGTGAGAAAATGAAAGAGGGACTTATTAGATATAAGGAACTTAGTTTGTGGTCAAATTGCCATCACATCCTTACAGTATAAGGTCGAAAGTGAAATAGAAAATGGCCCACGAAGACGGGTACGAATTAGACTGCGATGAGATCACCAACCATATGACTTCACAGAAACAGGGTCGACAAAAGAGAAAAGGGCATTAAAACAACAAACTGCAGAGTATATGCGTCTTGGATGAGTGGCCAACCTCCACCGTCTTCTGTCAAGGATTATCTTTTTAAAAATTTGTCGCTCGCTATCTAGGTGTCGACAAGTGATCCAATATATCACCTTGGATTCGTCCCCTAGGCAAACACATCCCATGCTGCTGGAACTTTTATGAAGCGCCTTCCGACTACACCTATGATAAGTAATCCCCATTTACTTTCAATTTCTCCGACTAATAGCGTACTGCAACCACCAATGGTTCCCAATCCAATAACCGTCCTCCGCCCGAAGTTTGTTGTCATCACAGTTACACTCTTGAATAGGCCATTAATATTCCAAGTTCTTCTCACACATTTATAAAAATAGTTCCCCTGTTAAAATTTAGAAGATGGTTAAGAATAAGGAACCTTACGATATGACTAAGAAATTGAAGAGTTTGGAAGAGAGTATAAGAGATATGAAGGGACTAGGAGGCCACAAAGGCATATCATTCAGTGACTTGTGTACGTTTCCCCACTTCCATTTGTCTGCATGTTTTGAAACTCTAAAGTATGAGAAATACGATGGTCACGAATACCCATTAGCTCATTTGATGACATATTGTATCAAGTGACGGGCACAAAGGGGAAAGAAGAGTTACTTATGGTATATTTTGGAGAAAACGTAGTGGGGATAGCATCCGAATGGTTCATATATAAGAATATTATCAACTGGCATACATGAGATGATTTGGCTCGATATTTTGTACAACAATTCCACTATAAAATTGACATCGTGCCAGACCACTCCTCGATATCCAAAATGAGGAAAAAGACAATGGGAAATTTTTGTGAACATACCGTCAGATGGAGGGAGCAAGTTGGTAGGGTTAAACCACTAATGAAGGAGTCTGAGATGATTAAAGTTTTCTCCAAGAGCATGAACCTAATTACTTTAACTATTTGCTCTATATTATTGAAAAAACATTCACTAAAGTTAATAATGATGGGGAAATGGTGGCAAATGACATGAAGTCTAGAAAGATTGTAAGCTAATCTGACTTAAAAGAGACAACACAAGTTCTTCAAAGTGGATCTGGAAATATTGGAGGAAAGAAGAGAAGAGAGGATGTAGAAACTATTGTATTAGCGACTCAAACCTATGTCCAAGATAATATCCCAAAACGCTCTTTTCCTTCCCAAAATCCACAATATCGCATCCCATACTCTCCATATCCCCTTTTTGCACAAAACCAATTGCCCTTTTTTCTTATCCACAATGGTGTGCACCAATTCCTCAAAATCATCCATCACCTTATAAAATCAACAAAAATAATACGAAAATTTCATCAAGTCCTAGACCACAATATAAGAAGCGAAATAGAGCTAAGGATCATTTCACCCTTATTGGATAGTTATATGCTAGAGCTTTTCAAAAATTAAGAGCGTTGAATATTATGATTCTTATTGAGAGAAAGATGTTGAATCCTCCCCCGAGAAATCTAGATTGATCTCAGCATTGTGCATATTGTTCTTATTCCCCAGGGCACAACATAGATAGATGCTAGTATGGAAAAAGAACAATTCAGGATTTGATTGATACTAATTGAATTATGGTTAAAATTCCAAATGGAAAAAATATCAATAAAGATCCATTACCGAGGCATATTTAAATGAACATGTTAGAAATGACGAAGAGGTTTGAAGAATTTCCATTTCCGTACCAGCCAATCCTTAAGGTTGGAACTAACCTTGAAAAATATACGAATGTCGTTAACTTGAAAAAAATAGCACCTTCAAGGTTAGAAACGGAATTATAAAAGTGGAGTTTGTGAAACACAACCGTCCTAATTGTTTTAAGTACCAATTGAAGATGTTCGGGCAAGTTAGAGGGAGGAAAGATTGGTTGTTCCAACAGGGATGATATACAATGGTTTCACTGTATTTTTAATTCTTTTTCCTTATGTTTAGTGCATGTCCAAAAGACTTTGTGTATTGATTTTTATGTAATTTTCCCTCTTTTTGCTGGAATTCAGTCTTAAGATGAACGCCGAAGTTTGTGAGCAAGAAATGCAGAAACGTTACCACCTATGGAGCTTATGATGGTCTGTCGTGCCTGTGACAGTCCCTAGGTGGCATCGTAGTGAAGGTGCTAGAGGAATATGGGGAAGACTTAACAAGTGTGTGCATACGAAGTGCATGACGGACCGTAGTATCCATGACGGTCCGTCCTGCTGGTTCGTCATGATGATCAAAGAATTAGTCCAGTATCCAAATTCAAAGAGTTTAAGTGTTATGCAACGGAGACCCTCAGTGGACCGTCGTGCTTGGAACGGTTCCTCATACCTGCCGTCGATGGTAATGAAGAAAGAAGCAGAATAATTTGCAATGTATAGGATGACGAAGTCCATGACGGCCCGTCATGACCACAACGGCCCATCATGACTACGACGGCCCGTCACAATGTCCGTCGACCCAGTCACGTTTTGAAAGATTTTCAGCAATTAGAGTCCTTCTTTTATTAGGTTTTTATTTTTTATAAATAGTTGTAAAAAGCTCATTTTTGGGGTTAGACTCTTTATTGGTTAGACACTTTTATGTTAGATTCTTTGTTAGTAGATTATTTTGGATATTATAATCTGGATTGTTTCACTTTTCTCTAGAGTTGATTGTTGGTGATTTTGTCGATTAATCAAATAAATTTCTGCATTTTATTCTCTCTCATTTAAGTAAGTGAATGAGTTTTTATATAATATATATATGAATATTGTTATTATGACTATGGGTAACTAAACTCCATAACTAGGGCTATGGGAACCATGGGTGAATAATGAGGTAAAATCAAACTAAAATTACAGTTCTAGAATAGTTCTTGCATATGTTGATAATGCTTTCGTTTAGAAGTCTTTTTAACGGATGTCCAACGTGGCTTAATTCTACTTGCCGGACCAAGGAGGTATATAATAGGAAAAGATTTATCAACATAGATTTAGTGTATACTATCTAATAGGCGAGTGTTGATTGGTACGAGTTAATAACTTAGTCAAATATCGAATACAATGCTTAATATGAAGCAAAGGTAAGGGTTAGTATAGCAACACACGTAGCCGGACCAAGGTGCAGAGTGAAATTTTCTAGAGGCTAGATGAAGGATTTAGAAATACATAACTTTTCACTTTGCATGCAAGATACTAGGAAAGAATTGTTATAGTTAGGATTATCAAATTAGGAACCTGTAGGGAACACTTAAACCCTACTTACTTTTATTATTGATTAAACTCCATCATTTGAATCTGTTAGTTCTTACACTAATTAAGCTAGTTATTTTCATTCATTTAGAAAGAAAAAAACCCTTTTATTTTCTTTGTTTTCTAAGGAAATAATTTACTGAATAATAGTAATAATAGATTAAAGTTAAGGCTTAACTATTTTCCTCGTGGGAACGATCCCAACCTCATTAGTTGGGTTCTTCACTTGATACGAACACTTTACTTCTTATTTGAGAAGTAAGTTTGAGCATATCAAATTTTGGCGCCGCTGTCGGAGAAAGTAGATTTTATATTAACTTAAATTTATTACTATAGTTTGGTCGATATGTTCTTAATTTTACTTTGTTTATTATTTTTTTATTCTTGCAGAACTATCTTCCTTGTATGCCAAATACACGGAGAGGAAGAGAACCCTTGTTTCCCTACGATCCCAAATTAGAGCGTACACTATGCAACATGAATTGAAATTTGGGTATTAATGGTGATGATCCAAACCAAAATATCCCAACTCCGGTTGATGTTCATGGTCAGCTATTACCGGATGCTCCAGGTGAAAACCAACAGAGGAGAAAAAATCCTGCTCCACGTCCTCAAGAATATTACAGAGGCTATGACAATATAGTAGACTTCGATGGGCTACTTGTCTTGGACCCTCTACCAACAGGCCACACCTTTGTGGTAACTAGTAGCTTGATACAAATGCTCACTGTTAGAGCTTTGTTTTCAGGGCTACCTTCTAAGGATCCATATGCCCATATAGCTAGGGTAAGGGTGTAAAACTTGGGTAGGGAGGCCTGATTTTGATTTGGATGTAATTGATCTAAGAGTCTTTCCTCTCTCACTGACGGGAGAGGCTGCTATTTTGTTCACTGAGCTCCCTATAATTCAATTTCCCATGGAACCAACTAAGGGACGTTTTCTTAGCATGTTACTACCTGGTCTCCAAGAAACTAACCACAAAGAGCGAACAACTTTGTGGAACTACCTAGAGAGTGAGTTAGTAGTTCTTGGGATAGATTCACCTCGTTTTTTAGAAATGTCCCAAATCACCGTATAGATGATGAGTCAATGAAGGAATACTTCTACCGGAAACAGGATGATAATAATATAGTGGTGTTGGATAGTATAGCCGGTGGTTCCTATGGGTAGTGTCTTATGCTCAGATTGCCAAAAAGTTTGAGAAAATCTCCCAGAAAAATAAAGCTTGGAGTACTAGGAAGTTATATAATGGGAGAAATACCTTCGCTGTACAATCCACTCACAACCCAGCCACAAATGAGATTCGTGAATAGATGGATCAGATAATAGAAGAGCTTGGGTTGGTATTAAAACATATCACTGGGGTGCAAAAAATATAAATGCAGTTAACTACTTGTCTAAACCACCACCACCAAATGATGAATGTTATTATGAGGAGAATTGCTATGCGGTAAATGAACTGATGGGGGGTTTCTGACCAAGTGCCCAAGGCTCAAATCAGGAGAATTAGAGCCAAGGTCAAGGAAACCAAGGTCAGATCTACGGTAACTATAACCGTGAGGGTCATTATGTCCAAGATAGAAACAACAACCGTGACAAAACATCAACAAGGCTAACTATTGTAACAATAATGATAGGAATGGGCCATATGTCCCTCCTTAAAATTGCATAGTTACTTCTAGGGATGTATGATATAGTATGGCACGAGTTGAGGATATGTTGCACAAAATGATGAGGAGGTTCGATGCTAATGATGTGCACATTAAAGAGATAAGGATTGATTTAGCGGGTATTGGGAAGAAAGTCGATACACATGCACTATCGATTAAGCAACTTGAGTTGCAAATGGCCCAATTATCTGCAATTGTGAACACACGTCAACCGGTCACTCTTCCTAGCAACTCTTTCCAAAAACCGAAAAATTACGGACAATGTATGGCAATCACTACTCGAGGTGGTAAGCAGACCATTGACCCACCTATGTTTTCTAAGGAGGAAAAGGTGATAATAGATAATGATAAGGTAGTAGAGGGTAGTGGTGAAGTAGAAGATAACACTCGAAAAGATGTGGAACTGCCTATAAAGGTAATTCTCATGCCTAGATCGTCACCCCCCTTTTCTCAAAGAATATTGAAAAAGACTGAGGATGGTAAATATCGGCGTTGTATAACAATGTTGAAGCAGCTTTCTATCAATGTCCCTTTGGTAGAAGCTTTAGACCAAATGCCCGGTTATGCCAAGTTTACGAAAGATGTGGTTACAAAGAAAAGATCGGTCACTTTTGAGATGATGATAGAATGCAGCATTGTAGTCCTATTGTTACAAGATCTCTGGTACAAAAGAAAGAAGATCCGGGTGCATTCACTATTCCTTTTACAATCGGGTATTACATTTTGCGAAAGCCCACTGCTCAATTTACAAGAAGTTGGGTTTGGGTTACCCAAAGCCTACTGCGATGTGGCTACTGATGGCCGATCAAACATTAAAAAGGCCTATAGGTATATAGCCCATTTTTAGCCTAATAAAAGAAAACCAAATGAAATTTATCTTTCTTTGATCCAAATGATTTGAGCTTAAATTAGACCTTTCTTTTTCACCCCAACTAATCTTTTTTGGGAATAATCTGTTGGCCCTGGTCCCTTCTTGGACATGTGCACCTCAACTTATGCCAAAAGCATAAGTTGAGGCTGGCTAATGTAGTAAACAACCTTTTTATGGCCCTGAATCAACTTTGGGTATTGTGTACTTTGACTCATGGCAAAGCCATGAGTTGAGGGTGGCTATTATGAGGAATGCTCTGGAAAGTGGGGTGTAACGACCTGTTTAGTCGTTTTGAGCAGCAGATTTTATTTCTGGAAAACTGGCTGAAATGGCAGACCCCACGACGGACCGTCATGGTCACGACGGACCGTCATAGGGTCTCGTTTCAAAACACTTAGAAATTCTGAAATTGGGTACTGAAAATCGACTCTATGAACTTCGTGACGGACTTGCAGGACGGACCGTCACAGACCCTTGGTGGAAATTTGGGTCTCTGAACCTTGCGACGACCTGCAGGACGGACCGTCGCAGGCACGACGGCCCGTCACAGGTTGCGTAATCCCGGTCTGGGTCGGATTTCTTTACACGTTTTAAGGGACGTTTTGGACTATTCCTACTTTAATTATAAAGTTAGAGGGTTAAGGATTATAAGTATAATTACTTGGGGGTTAAAAGAGGTGACCTTAAGTTAATTAGTGGATTATTATTGCCATCTTTCATTCTTAATTATATGCTAATTAGGGTAAAAGAAAGAGGGTTTGAATAAGAAAACTAGAAAGAACAAGAGAGTGGGAGAGAGGAGCGATCGAACGAGAAGAAGAAGAAAGCTTTGGGGAAAATTCTTGCTTGATCACTAGTCTTCGGTGGAGGTAGGTTATGGTTTCTCTTAAGATATTCGTAGTAAAACTCTTAATAGCGAAAGATATGGATTGTTGATATTGTAAACCCTGTTATGTGCTTGATCGTATGCATGCATGAATGTGATTATATAATTGTGATTATATTAAGTATGATGAAGCTATTGAATCCCAAATCTTGCAAAACCCTAATCTCTTGTTAATCATGAGGCCTTGGTATAAGGAAGGCGTGATGAACTAAAATAATGAGATTGATGATGCCTTAGTGAGAAGAAGGCTTGATAAATTGATAGAAGGAGATTAGGTGATCGGAGTGTCACGTTCCGACACATAGAATTAAGGGATCGGGTGTCACGAACCGACACGTAGATTTAGGGGATCGGGTGTCACGAACCGACATGTAGATTTAGGGGATCGGGTGTCTCGAACCGACACGTAGATTTAGGGGATCGGAGTGTCACGAACCGACATGTAGATTTAGGGGATCGGAGTGTCACGTTCCGACACATAGTAGTAGGGGATCGGAGTGTCACGTACCGACGCAAGAGGATTAAAGATGTATGAGGGAGCGGAGTGTCACGTACCGACACAAGAGAAATAAAGATAATGAATCTTGAAAGATGTTAATATACTCAATCTAATGAATCTAATTCCCAAATGAGTATCGTATAGAGGCTTGAGTCCTCATGTGTGAACTTGACGGTAATTGTTAATGATATAGTACTTGTTGTTGCTACATGTTGAGTATCATAGTCGGTTTTATAATATTACTTGATGTATATTGTTTTCTATTTCGAGTTGGCCGATGATATCTACTCAGTACCCGTGTTTTGTACTGACCCCTACTTTTATGTTTTCTTCTTTGTTATTTGTGGAGTGCAGCAAACGTGCCGTCGTCTTCGACTCAACAGTAATTCAAGCCAATCTTTACTACATCGGAAATTTAGGGTGAGCTAATGCTTCTAGCATGGACTGGATCTTCTTCTTCAAGTCTTGATGCCTTGAGCTTTCGGCATGGACTAGCTTTTACTTATTTTAGCTGTTAGAATACTCTTAGTTTAGTCATTTGATTATAGATGTTCTTGTGGTGATGACTTCCACATTTTGGGGATAATAATACTTATTGATTTGATTTTATTAATGAGTTAAGTCTTCCGCATTACGTTCTGTTGATATATGTTAAAATGTTAAGGTTTAGATTGGTTGGTTCGCTCACATAGGAGGGTAAATGTGGGTGCCAGTCGCGGCTCGGTTTTGGGTCGTGACAAACTTGGTATCAGAGCCTTAGGTTCGTTGGTCTCATCACACAAGAACGAGTCTAGTAGAGTCTTAAGGAACGGTAGGGGGACGCCTTTACTTTTCTTTGAGAGGCTATGAGACTTTAGGAAAATTCCATTCTTTCTTTCTTTCTTTCGTGCTACTACTTGAATCCAATTGGTATCTAGCTGATACAAATTGGTATCTGACCATCTTCAATCTATTTCGCAGATGGTTAGAACTATAGCAACGACTGCGCCAACACCAACACCGGCAAGAGAAGAAACGCCTGAGCCAGCCACTGGGGCTGTGGCTCGAAGAAGAACAGCGGCAAGGGGCCGTGGTAGAGGTCGTGGGAGGACGTCCTCTAGAGGAAGAGGACAAGTACCTAGCCCATATGATGCTAGGGAGATGACTCCTCCACCGACTGAGGAAGTAATGAGAGAGGGTGAGAAAGGGGAGAATGAACAAGTGCAAAATGAGGAATTGCCACCCCAACCTACCCCAGAGATGATCAATCAGGTTCTTGCTTATCTTAGCGGGTTATCTGATCAGGGTCAGGCACCTCCAGTGTTTTTTGCACCAACACCTCCGGTTTCAGAGGTATGACATGCCGCTGCTGGGGCTCCTCGTATGGATGCCTCATTGGAAATAGGCACTTTTCCTCGGTTGACTACGGGGCCCATAATGACAAATGATCAGCATGAACTTTTCAGTAAGTTCTTGAAATTGAAACCTCCAGTCTTCAAGGGTGCGGAATCTGAGGATGCTTACGATTTTCCGGTTGACTGTCATGAGCTACTACACAAGATGGGTATAGTAGAACGGTTTGGTGTTGAGTTCGTGACTTATCAGTTTCAAGGGCACGCCAAAATGTGGTGGCGGTCACATGTTGAGTGTTTAACCAACAGAGGCACCACCTATGACTTAGGTATCATTCTCTAACTTGTTTATGGAAAAGTACATCCCACGGACTTTGAGGGATAGGAAAAGAGATGAATTCTTGAGCCTAGAGTAAGGTAGGATGTCGGTTAATGCATATGAGGCTAAGTTTCGTGCTTTATCAAGGTATGCCACTCAACTCTGTTTCATTCCACAAGAGCGGATTCGCCGGTTTGTGAAGGGGTTGAGATCAGAGTTGCGGATTTCGGCCTTACAGGTAGTGGCTACGGCAAAATCCTTCCAAGATGTGGTAGACTTCGTGATAGAGGTGGAAGGAGTAAAGCCCGATGACTTCACCTCGACATCGACATCAAAAAGGTTTCGAAAGGGAGGTGAGTTTAATGGTTCCTACTCTAGAGGACAGAGTTCCGGAGGTTACTCAGTTCGACCCATTCAGTCTTCACTACAGACTGTAGTTGGGGGTCCACCTCAGACCGGTCAACACTTATCTAAGAGACCTATGCTTTACTCTAGAGAGTGTTATGGATGTGGGGAGACTGAACATATTAGGAGGAATTGTCCAAAACAGAGCTATAGACCCCCAATAGCTAGAGGTAGAGGTGGTCATGGTAGAGGCCGTTATTCTGGAGGACGTGGTGGTCGAGGTAATGGTGGTCACAAAAACGGCAGAGGTTATGGGCAAACTGGAGCCACTACATCACAACATGGTAGGGGCAACGGACAAACAAATGAAAGGGCCCATTGTTATGCTTTCCCTGGGAGATCGGAGGCGGAGACATCTGATGCTGTCATCACAGGTAATCTTCTGGTTTGTGATTGCATGGCTTCTGTATTGTTTGATCCTGGATCCACATTTTCTTATGTATCTTCCTCATTTGCTAATGGTATTAATTTACATTGCGAATCACTTGACATGCCTATTCGTGTTTCTATTCCGGTTGGTGAGTCTGTGATAGTTGAAAAAGTGTATAGGTCTTGTTTGGTGTCTTTTGTGGGGAGTAACACTTATGTAGATTTGGTTATCTTAGAAATGGTTGACTTTGATGTAATTCTGGGTATGACTTGGCTTTCTCCGAATTTTGCGATCTTGGATTGTAATGCTAAGACTGTGATGTTAGCCAAACCTGGGACAGATCCGTTAGTGTGGGAGGGCGACTACACTTCCAATCCGGTGCGTATCATCTCCTTTCTTCGTGCTAAGAAAAAGGTTAGTAAAGGGTGTTTAGCTTTCTTGGCACATCTCAAGGATGACACTACTCAAGTACCCTCGATTGAGTCGGTTTCGTTAGTCCGTGAGTTTTTGGATGTGTTCCCTGCAGATCTTCCTGGTATGCCACCAGATAGGGATATTGACTTCTGCATCGACCTTGAACCGGGCACTCGCCCCATTTCTATACCCCCTTACAAAATGGCTCCCGCGGAGTTAAGAGAGTTAAAGGCTCAACTTCAAGAGTTGTTGAGCAAAGGCTTCATTAGACCAAGTGCATCTCCTTCGGGTGCTCCGGTTTTGTTTGCAAAGAAGAAGGATGGGAGTTTTCGGATGTGCATAGACTACCGGCAGTTGAACAAGGTAACTATTAAGAATAAGTATCCTCTTCCTCACATTGATGACTTGTTCGATCAATTACAAGGTGTTTGTGTCTTCTCTAAGATTGACTTGAGATCCGGTTATCATCAATTGAAAATACGGGCAACAGATGTGCCAAAGACTGCTTTTCGAACTAGGTATGGGCATTATGAATTCGTAGTGATGTCTTTTGGTCTTACGAATGGCCCCGCTGCTTTCATGAGCTTGATGAATGGGATTTTTAAGCCATATTTGGATCTCTTTGTGATCGTGTTGTTGACGATATACTGATATACTCTAAGAGTAAGAAGGAACATGAGGAGCATTTGAGAATTGTATCGGAAATGTTGAGGGAGAAAAAGCTTTACGCCAAATTCTCTAAGTGTGAGTTTGGGCTAGAGGCAGTGTCCTTCTTGGGGCACGTGGTTTCTAAGGAGGGAGTGATGGTGGATCCATCTAAGATTGAGATGGTGAAGAATTGGGTAAGACCTACAAATGTGTCAGAGATAAGGAGCTTTGTTGGGTTAGCGAGCTACTACCGCCGATTTGTCAAGGGATTCTCTTCTATTGCTTCCTATTTGACGAACTTGACTAAGCAGAATGTTCCATTTGTATGGTCGGATGAGTGTGAGGAAAGCTTTCAGAAGCTCAAGACTCTGTTGACTACCGCACCTATCCTTACCTTGCCAGTAGAGGGTAAGAACTTCATTGTTTATTGCGATGCGTCCTATTCGGGTTTGGGTGTAGTTCTAATGCAAGAGAAGAATGTGATTGCTTATGCTTCAAGACAATTAAAGGTGCATGAACGTAATTATCCGACCCATGATTTGGAATTGGCTGCGGTAGTATTTGCATTAAAGCAATGGAGACACTATCTATATGGGGTTAAGTGTGAAGTATACATAGATCATCGTAGCCTACAGTATGTCTTTACTCAGAAAGATTTGAACTTGAGATAGAGGAGATGGATGGAACTACTGAAGGACTATGACATCACTATTTTGTATCATCCGGGGAAGGCGAATGTTGTGGCGGATGCTTTAAGTAGAAAGGCGGGGAGCATGGGAAGTCTAGCTCACTTGCAAGCTTCTAGACGCCCATTGGCTAGAGAAGTTCAGATTCTGGCTAATGACCTTATGAGAGTAGAATTAAATGAGAAGGGAGGATTTTTAGCTTGTGTGGAGGCAAGATCTTCCTTCCTTGACAAGATTAAGGGAAAGCAGTTTAATGATGAGAAATTGATCCGGATTCGAGATAAGGTGTTGCAAGGAGAGGCTAAAGAAGCAACAATCGATGAGGAAGGTGTTTTGAGGATTAAGGGAAGGGTATGTGTACCCCGCATCGATGATTTGATCACCACTATTCTGATAGAGGCTCATAGTTCAAGGTATTCTATACATCCGGGTGCAACCAAGATGTACCGTGACCTAATGCAACACTTTTGGTGGAGTAGAATGAAGCGTGATATTGTTGATTTTATTGCCAAGTGTCCAAACTGTCAACAAGTAAAGTATGAACACCAGAGGCCCGGAGGAACACTTCAGAGAATGCCCATTCCTGAATGGAACTGGGAGAGAATCGCCATGGACTTCGTGGTTGGTCTTCCAAAGACAATGGGTAAGTATGACTCTATTTGGGTGATTGTTGATAGGTTAACTAAGTCTGCTCATTTCATTCCGGTCAAGGTGACTTATGATGCAGAAAAGTTAGCAAAAATCTATATCTCGGAGGTGGTTCGGTTGCATGAAGTCCCACTCTACATCATATCAGATAGAGGTACGCAGTTTACTTCTACGTTTTGGAAAACATTGCATGCTGAATTGGGTACTAGGTTGGATCTTAGTACCGCATTCCACCCTCAGACCGACGGTCAGTCTGAGCGAACGATTCAAGTGTTGGAGGATATGCTTCGTGCTTGTGTGATAGAATTTGGTGGTCATTGCGATAACTTCCTACCCTTAGTGGAGTTTTCATACAATAATAGCTATCACTCAAGCATTGATATGGCTCCATTTGAGGCATTGTATGGTAGGAGATGTAGGTCTCCCATTGGGTGGTTTGATGCATTTGAGGTTAGACCTTGGGGTACCGACCTTTTGAGGGATTCAATAGAGAAAGTCAAATCTATTCAAGAAAAGCTTCTAGCGGAGCAAAGTAGGCAAAAAGAATATGCAGATCGAAAGGTTAGAGACTTAGAGTTCATGGAGGGTGAACAAGTCTTGTTGAAAGTTTCGCCAATGAAAGGCGTGATGCGGTTTGGTAAAAGAGGTAAGCTAAGTCCGAGGTACATTGGGCCATTTGAAGTACTTAAGCGAGTAGGGGAGGTGGCTTATGAGCTAGCCTTGCCCCCAGGGCTGTCCGGAGTACATCCGGTATTCCATGTGTCTATGTTGAAAAGATACCATGGGGATGGAAACTACATTATCCGTTGGGATTCAGTTTTGCTTGATGAAAATTTGTCTTATGAGGAGGAGCCTGTTGCTATTTTAGTTAGAGAAGTTCGCAAGTTGAGGTCAAGGGAGATTGCATCCATCAAGGTGCAATGGAAGAATCGACCGGTCGAAGAAGCCACTTGGGAGAAGGAGGCAGATATGCAAGAAAAATACCCACATCTGTTTAAAGATTCAGGTACTCCTTCTCGCCCTTGTTTTTCTTCTTGTGATCGTTCGAGGACGAACGATGGGTAAATTGGTATCTATTGTAAATACCTGTTTAGTCGTTTTGAGCAACAGATTTTATTTCAGGAAAACTGGCTGAAACGACGGACCCCACGACGGACCGTCATGGTCACGACGGACCGTCGCAGGGTCTCGTTTCAAAACACTTAGAAATTCTGAAATTGGGTACTGAAAATCGACTCTCTGAACTTCGTGACGGACTTGCAGGACGGACCGTCACAGGCGTGACGGACCGTCACAGACCCTTGGTGGAAATTTGGGTCTCTGAACCTTGCGACGACCTGCAGGATGGATCGTCGCAGGCACGACGGCCCGTCACAGGTTGCGTAATCTCGGTCTGGGTCGGATTTCATTACACGTTTTAAGAGACGTTTTGGACTTTTTCTACTTTAATTATAAAGTTAGAGGGTTAAGGATTATAAGTCTAATTACTTGGGGGTTAAAAGACGTGACCTTAAGTTAATTAGTGGGTTATTATTATCATCTTTCATTCTTAATTATATGCTATCTAGGGTAAAAGAAAGAGGGTTTGAATAAGAAAACTAGAAAGAACAAGAGATAGGGAGAGAGGATCGATCGAACGAGAATAAGAAGAAAGCTTTGGGGAAAATTCTTGCTTGATCACTAGTCTTCGGTGGAGGTAGGTTATGGTTTCTCTTACGATATTCGTAGTAAAACTCTTAATAGCAAATGATATGTATTGTTGATATTGTAAACCCTGCTATGTGCTTGATCGTATGCATGCATGAATGTGATTATATAATTGTGATTATATTAAGTATGATGAAGCTATTGAATCCCAAATCTTGCAAAACCCTAATCTCTTGTTAATGATGAGGCCTTGGTATAAAGGAAGGCGTGATGAACTAAAATAATGAGATTGATGATGCCTTAGTGAGAAAGAAGGCTTGATAAATTGATAGAAGGAGATTACTGGATCGGAGTGTCACATTCCAACACATAGAATTAAGGGATCGGGTGTCACGAAGCGACACGTAGATTTAGGGGATCGGGTGTCACGAACCGACACGTATATTTAGGGGATCGGGTGTCACGAACCGACACGTAGATTTAGGGGATCGGGTGTCACGAACTGACACGTAGATTTAGGGGATCGGAGTGTCACGTTCCGACACATAGTAGTAGGGGATCGGAGTGTCACGTACCGATGCAAGAGGATTAAAGATGTATGAGGGAGCGAAGTGTCACGTACCGACACAAGAGAAATAAAGATAATGAATCTTGAAAGATGTTAATATACTCAATCTAATGAATCTAATTCCCAAATGAGTATGGTATAGAGGCTTGAGTCCTCATGTGTGAACTTGACGGTAATTGTTAATTATATAGTACTTGTTGTTGCTACATGTTGAGTATCATAGTCGGTTTTATAATATTACTTGATATATATTGTTTTCTATTTCGAGTTGGCCGATGATATCTACTCAGTACCCGTGTTTTGTACTGACCCATACTTTTATGTTTTCTTCTTTGTTATTTGTGGAGTGCAGCAAACGTGCCGTCGTCTTCGACTCAACAGTAATTCAAGCCACTCTTTACTGCATCGGAAATTCAGGGTGAGCTAATGCTTCTAGCTTGGACTGGATCTTCTTATTCAAGTCTTGATGCCTTGAGCTTTCGGCATGGACTAGATTTTACTTGTTTTAGCTTTTAGAATACTCTTAGTTTAGTCATTTGATTATTGATTTGATTTTATTAATGAGTTAAGTCTTCCGCATTACATTTTGTTGATATATGTTGAAATGTTAAGGTTTAGATTGGTTGGTTCACTCACATAGGAGGGTAAATGTGGGTGCCAGTCGCGGCTCGGTTTTGGGTCGTGACATGGGGTTGAAAGAATAAAGAGAGATAAAGAACAAAAGTAAAGTGATTCAAGAATTTGTTGAAACAAAAGTAAAAAAAAACAAAAACAAAATTTTAAGAAATACAAGAAAGAAAATAAGAGAGTCACTTACACAAATAGAGAATAAAAAGGGAAAATATCAAAGTGAAATAATATGGGAAACTGGGCAAAATAAAATGATAGAAAATGGTATGCTTATCCGATATGTCAAGGAGGGCAAAAAGTCACTAAACTACACTTAAATATGCCCTACATGACCCTGGCCCTATGTTACAAGCTAAGAAAGTCCTATCGTGATCCTAAGGGTTGTATAGCGAACTTAATGCTACTTGTCGGACCAAGGAGGTAGATAATAGGAAAAAAATTATCAACATAGATTTAGTGTATACTATCTTATAGCTAGTTTTGATTGGTACGAGGTAATAACATTGTCAAATATCGAATACGATGCTTAATATGAGGTAAAGATAAGGGTTAGTACAGCTACACACGTAGACGGGCCAGGTGCGGAGTGAAATTTTCTAGATGCCGGACCAAGGATTTAGAAATAAATAACTTATCACTTTGCATGCATAATACTAGGAAAGAATTGTTATAGTTAGAATTATCAAGTTATGAACCTGTGGGGAACATGTAAACCCTAGTTACTTTGATTAATTGATTAAACTCCAACATTCAAAGTTGTTAGTTGTCTCTTTTAATTTCGCTAGTTATTTTTATTTATTTAGACATAAAAAACCTCCCTTTTATCATTTTTGCGTTTCAAGGAAGTAATTGACTGAACAATAGTAATAATAGATTAAAGTTAAGTCTAAACTTTATTCCTCGTGGGAACTATCTAAACCTCATTAGTTGGGTTATTTACTTGACACAACCATGTTACTTCTTATTTGAGAAGTAAGTATGAGCGTATAAAATTTTGTGAGGCAATCCAATACTTATAGTTTTTTTCTTTCTGGTAATGGTAGCATTTTCTACTAACGGGTTTTAAATTTGCAGGCACATCACTAGGAAATTATGCAGAAAATAACTTTTGCAGTTGTCACTGACGGATAAAGTGACTGACCGTTGCTCCTGCGACGGTCCGTCGCATGAATTCGTCGTGCCAGGTACATCTTTCTATTATTTTCAAACTAGGGCACACACTATGGAACCAACGATGAACCGTCACGACTGAGACGAATGGTCGTCGTGGAATTGTCTCGTCATTAATGAAGCGTAACCGACTTGACCCGGTTGGGGTTTTTTAAAAATTTATCATTTACAAACCCTACCTTTATTTCACCCCCATTCTTTCACTCTTTTTCCCATTTCCCTCCCTTTTCAACTTTCAAAGCTCTCTTAGAATCGATCATCCCTAAATTGTCCAAATTCCTCAAAATTCATCATCTACTAGTCGGAGTTGCTGATGTGGGTGTCTACTTGATCACCAAGTACCTTTACCTCTTGTTTTTCTCAAATTTTCAGGTATGTGTCTCTAATTTCTACTCATTTATATTGAATTTTTGTTTATAAATTAGTATTAGCCTTGTTCTTCTTGATATGTTCATTCTTTATAAAATTTTGTTTCACCTAGGTTAATAAATCCTTGAAATTGCAGTGTTAAAACCCTAGAAATAGGTGCTTCAGCATTACTAGTTTACTATGTATTTGGGTAAGACAAATGTAGGTTACAATACTACCAATTAAATTTGGGTCATAAGGGATAAATGGGGCATCTCCAGTTCTGCCACTCAGTTGCAGTTAGAGACCCCGATGACAGACCGTCGTACCCACGATGGACCGTCGTTGGGTCCGTTACAACAGCCCTAACACCCCACTGTCCAATTCTCTCCAAGAGTCCACCAACGGCCACATGCGACGGACCGTTATTCCCACGATCGTCCATCCTGCACAACTTCTCTAGTTGCTAGAGACCCTATTCCTAAGGGTCTAACTTTTTCTAAGTGTCCTTCAACGGACACATGTGACAGACCGTCATCCCTACGATGTCTGTCCTGCATTACCGTTATGATGGTTAGAGACCCCTCTCCTAAGGGTCTCCATATTTTTTTCAAGTGTCCTCTGACGGACACCTATGAAGGACCGTCGTACCTGTGTCGGTCCGTCCTACACATACAGTCATACTTATCAGATATTTTCCTTCAGGTTCTCCATATAAACATTGTCTAAGTAAGAAACGACGTACCCCATGACGGTCCGTCGTACTCACGACGAGCCGTCACCTGGTCCGTTGTGTTTCACTGTTACTAT
This sequence comes from Solanum peruvianum, assembly GCA_027705065.1. NCBI lineage: Eukaryota > Viridiplantae > Streptophyta > Magnoliopsida > Solanales > Solanaceae > Solanum > Solanum peruvianum. The sequence goes on along the minus strand of JAKWJD010001756.1, from coordinate 8,679,911 downwards.
AGCAATGTGATTTTATTTTCATTTTTTTTATTTTGTGTGGGGTTTTGCTTGTATTGTTTGCTCCTTCTAGTACTAATATTGATTCTTTTCAGGTACTATCAATTATGGAACCAAAACAAGATCGAGTCTACTCACGCGGGCGATAGAAGTCTGTCGCCCCGTATGCCTGCCTGGTTATTGGCTTTGATGATGAGCGTGACACCGAGTACATGCCCCCAGGAATTTCCACCCCATTCCGTGTTGCACATGCTTCAAGTGCCACACCCAAAAAGGTGGCGTCCGGCGTAGTCACTGCCTCCCAGTCTGATGAGGAGCGCACAATGACCGACACACCTTCTAGGTCAGCTACCAATGAAGAAGGAGCGTATGGCTTCTTACTAGTTTCGTGGTCGGAGGAAACCTCCGTATATGCTAAGGTTCCCACCCCCGCCCCCGCTTTAGAGTCTGCCTCGTCTTATGAGGCTGACAGTTCAGAATCCACACCCGGTTCACTGAATCGTGCTCTCACCCCGGTGACCGACTAGCCCAACCGGTGGTGTGTCGATGGGCAGTTTCAAGTCCATTACGATGCAAAGTTCCTGAATGACAACGGAGTTATGACTCGAACACTTACATTGGAGCTGCGGGTCTGTACGGGAAGTCTCCCGACGATGCTTGAGTTCCACAATATCTTCATCAGACATCGACAAGAGTGGACAGCTGGTTCATTGGGACGTTATAGTGAAGAGATGGTCCAAGAGTTCTATGCATCCTACGTAGAGAATCTTCGATCACAGATTGAAAGGCAGGCTGCCCCCGCCAAACAGGACCCATTGGAGCAGGCCCGAGTACGTGGAATTCAGGTTGATATCTCCGTGCCAACCATCCGCCAGTTTCTATACGGCGAGAATACTGATGCTAATCGGACCCCTCTCACTGCCGAGTTTTACTAGCGATGGCAGATTGTTAAAGATGGCCAATTCCTGCGTGAGCCATCGCTGAGAGAGACCACCAAGAGACGGATGACCCTGCACTTGTTCATTGATAGAGAGGGTGCCGACTGGGTAATCGAGCCAAAGGGTGCCAGCAAGAAGGCCAACCTGACTTACACGACGAAGTTTTTTTTGTTGATTGTCCGCCACTGCCTTTCCCTCATAACCGCTGATAATATCGTCACATGCGATCGAGCACTAGTGAGTGCGGCGATGATAGCCGGGATTGAGGTGGATTATGTGTGTCTTCTACAGGTGGTCATGCACGAGAGGGATTTTAAGGTAACAACTACTTACCATTTCCCGTGCATGATATTTTCTCTATGCAGGTCCGCAGGTGTGCCTATATGGCATGTTGATTAGCTCAAGACCCCTCTAGGAACTGTTGATATCGGTCTCATCAGGGATGAGGCCAATGAGTTGGCTCCACAAAGAGGGCCCTGTCCAGAGTTGCCTCTACTTGGTGACAATCTTGATGATACAGTAGCACAGGCCCGCACGGCTACGGCCAGGCGGCTTCCACTGATACTACCTGGTCGAGTCTATACCGGGTAGTAGCACTGCCCCGAGCTCCTCTCGCTCAGCCCCTTTACCCGCTCTTGTCTCGTTTGCTAGGGTCTCAAAATTATAGGCACAAATGGCTACACTTCAGCATCATATCCAGCCTTGGATGCAGAGGTTTATTGGAGAGGCAGAAGAGTGCTTGTAGCGGAGAATGGTCCAACACACAGAGAGGAAGATCGCTGATGTTCATCAGCGCTTGGACGCTTTTAAGTTGCGTGTGCTAGCCTGTCTAGCCCCTCCGGTGGATGTGTCGACCCTTCAGAAAGCGGTCGACAGTCTTCGCGCAGATATTGATTTGATCTTAGAGGCTAGGGTGCCTGATTCTGAGGTCCCTTCTGCAAAGCATGCTGAAGACATAGTGATAGCGGCCCTATTCGCCACTTTAGAGATTCCACCACCCCTCCCCTCGAGATCATGCAAAGAGGTGTAGGGGTCGATAGGAGGATGAAGCTCTATCATGGAAGAAGGAGCGCCGTGAGATAGAGGCTGCGAGGAGAGCATCGCTTGTTGAGGAGAAAGCGTGTCACATGAGAGCAGGAGAGTTTGCTGCTAGGGCGTCTAGCTCCAGAACTGTGGAGATAGCGAGAGTCACTGCTGATAGTGCTGTTGATGGTGAGGAAACCACTAAGGGTGTCCAGATTAAAGAGGTAGTGGGTTCCAGGGAACTGGACCCACTAGCTTGCTGATCGTCGGCGCTTTGCGCCCTAGGTTTGCTTCACCTACCACTCTAGTATTTCAATTTTTTTATGCATTGGGGACAATTGCATGTCTTTTTGTTGGGGGTGGGGTAAATGGAAAGAAAGTGCTAGGGTAAAGTCCGAGTAGCCTAATTCACTATCCTCTTTTGGGGTTTTCTTGCCTGTGTTCTTTTTCCCCAAGAGACTGATTACTTTTTTAGTTGAACCGGCATGTCTATATCTTGTGTACATAGTTTACTTCTGGAGTATGATGGCTACAATGATATCCTGATAAAATTGAAAATGATGCAGGACTACGAATAGTAATTGATAAATGTGTGGGTCTAAGCATGACATAGAGGTACACCACCGCATGACCCTAAGTCTAAAATTCAAACTACGTGTCTGATAATCTGGTAGAGTGATGAGATGTCAAGTGAGTGTGAGGAACATTTGAATAGTCCACTATTTGTAATGAGCTAGAACTTGCCTAGTTAGTCCTGCTAAAAGTAAGTTGTAATAGACAATTAGGAAAGGATCATAGACCTTATTCAATATAGCCAATTTTTAGCCTAAATAAAAGAAAACCAAAATAAATTTATCCTTCTTTGATCCAAATGATTTGAACTTAAATTAGACCTTTCTTTTTCACCCCAACTGATCTTTTCTAGGAATAATGTGTTGGCCCTGGTCCCTCCTTGGACATGTGCACCTCAACTTATGCCAAAAGCATAAGATGAGGGTGCCTAATGCATTAAACAACATTTTTATTGCCCTGACCCAACTTTATGTATTGTGCACTTTGACTCATGGCAAAGCCATGAGTTAAGGGTGTCTATTATGAGGAATACTATGAAAAGTGGGGTTGAAAGAAAAAAGAGAGAGAAACAACAAAAGTAAAGTTACTCAAGAATTAGTTGAAAGAAATGTGAAAAAAACCCTAGTTTGAAAATAACAGAAAGATGTGCCTAGCACGACAGATTCATGCGACGGTCCGTCGCAAGAGCAACGGTCCGTCGCTGTATCCGTTAGTGACTTCTGCAGAGTAATTTTTTGCAGAACTTCCTGGTGATGTAACTGCAAATTTAAAACCCATTAGTAGAAAATGCTACCATTACTAGAAAGACAAAAACTATAAGTATTGGGTTGCCTCCCAACAAGCGCCTAATTTAACATCGCGGCACAACTGAGGACACTTGATTACTCAGCCTTCATCAAGATGGTATGCCTCTATCACTTCGTTCACCGTCCTTGTAGTATACAGTTCATCGGTGAACCATATAGAAGCCTCTCTCGTCAGTTAGAGAGGAAACAATCTAACCCCTATTATATCCAAGTCTCATTCATGCCTCCATACACAACTTTTACACACTGCCCTTACCTTAGCTATATGGGCATGTGGATCCTCAGATGGTAGCCCTGAAAACAAACCTCTGGCAGTGAGCATTTGCATCAAGGTACTAGTTACCATGAAGGTGTTGCCTAGTGATAGAGGAGGCAAGACAAGTGGCCCATCAGAGTCTGCTACGTTTTCATAGCCCCTGTAGTATGCTTGGGGCCGTGCAGCGGTATTTTGTCCCCTCTGTTGGTGTTCACCCACAGCATCGGGTAACAACTGACCATGAACATCAACCGGAGCTGGGATGTTCTGGTTTGGTTTATCATAATTTATTCCCAAGTTTCTATTCATGTTGCGTAGTTTACACTCTAAATCGTTATCGTAGGGAAACAAGGATTCTCTTCGTCTTCGTGTATTTAGCATACAAGGAGGGTGGATCTTCACGAATCAAAAACAATAAAACAAAGTAAAATCAAGAAAATTTCAACTCAAATAGAGTAATAAGTTTAAGTTAATCTAAAAGCTACTTTCCCCGGCAGCAGTGCCAAAATTTGATACACTAAAACATACTTCTCCAATATGAAGTAAAGCGGTCGTGTCAAGTAAATAACCTAACTAATGTGGTCGAGATCGTTCCCACGAGGAAAATAGTTTAGACTTAACTTCAATCTATTATTTCTATTGTTCAGTCAATTACTTCCTTGGAAAGAAAAAATGATAAAAGGTTTTTTTTTTAATTTCTAAATAAGTGAAAATAACTGGAGAAATTAAAGGAGACCACTAACAGCTTTGAATGCTGGAGTTTAATCAATTAATCAAAGTAACTAGGGTTTACATGTTCCCCACAGGTTCATAACATTATATTTTACTATAACAATTCTTTCCTAGTATCTTGCATGAAAAGTGATAAGTTATGTATTTCTAATCCTTGGTCCGGCATATAGAAAATTTCACTCCGCACCTTGGTCCGGCTACGTGTTTTGCTTAAATAACCATTATCTTTACCTCATATTATGCATCGTATTCGATATTTAACTAAGTTATTACCTCGTACCAATCAATTCTAGCCTATTAGATAGTATACACTAAATCTATGTTGATAATACTTTTCCTATTATGTACCTCCTTGGTCCGGCAAGTAACCTTAAGGTGAGTTCTAACATTGGCCATCAGTTAAAAAGACTTCTAAGAAAAAAAATTATCAATACATACAAGACACTATTGTAGAATTGTTATTTCAGTAAGATATTACCTCATTATTTGCCTATGGTTCCCACAACCCTAGTTATGAAGCTTAGATACCCATAGTAATAATTACAATATTCAAATATATGGTATAAGAATTCTTGTACTTACTTCAATGAGAAAGGATAAAATCCAAAAGTTCTCTTGATTAATCAACAAAAATCACAATCAATCAATTACAAGAATCTCAAAATAACCAAGAATCTCACAAAGGTATAAAAAATAATCAAGAGTCTAACACTAATCAAGGGCCTAACCAAATAATCCAGATTCTTACCTCAAAAACGAGGTTTTTCGAAGTATTTATAAAAAATAAAAAACCTAATTACATAAGGACTCTATTTGCTGGAAATCTATCAAAACGCAGCTGGATCGACGGACATCGCGACGGATCATCACGGTCACGACAAACCGTCATGGACTCCGTCGTCCCATACTTGATGCAATTTCTTCTGCTGATCTCTTCATTACCCTTGACGGCAGGTATGCCAGATCGTCACAGGCACAACAGTCCGTCGAGGGTCTCCGTTCCAAAACACTTGAACTCTTTGAATATGGGTACTGGGACTACTTCTATGAACTTCATGACGAAGCTGCAGGACGGACCATCATGGATACGATGGTCCATCACGCTTTTCGTACCCCACACTTGGTCAGACTTCCCCATCTTCCTTCAGCAGCTGCACTATGCTGCCACCTACGGACCATCACGAGCATGATGAACCGTCACACGCTCCGTAGGTGGTCTCTTTTGCATTTCTTCGCTCAAAAACCTCCGCATTTATCTTTGGACAAATTTGGTGCAAATAAGGAGAAACTTATATAAAAATTAGCACAAAAAGGCTTTTGGACACACTAAACTTAAGGAAATAGTATTAAAAATATCGTGAAACCTCAGTATATCATTACTCCACGATGTGCTAGTAAAAGTGTAGTCTTTCAAATTTCGACAAATTATTTTATTCTTGATTGTGAAGTCAATTTTTAAGTGCCCATTAATCTTTGGAGTCCATTCCTTGCTGTTGGAAGAGCCTTAGTAGATATAGAAAAGGGGAAGATGAAATTTTGGTTGAACAATGAAGAAGTGACCTTCAACATTTGTAGGTCAATGAGGCAGAGTGGCGAGCTCCAACCGGTATCTGCCATATTCTATAACGTTGGTGAGTCATCTGAGACACAAATAGAAAAACGTCTAGGTGTAGAAGCATTATTGGCAGTGATAATGAATTTTGATAACAATTGTATTGAAGAGTATAAGTCATTAGTCGCGGCTCTTGGTCGAGGTGATGTTTGGTTTAGACCGAAGAAAAATGAGTTAGACATGAAGAATCGCGAGTCTCCACCCGAAGAAATATGAGTTAGAACTAAAATCTCTCCCACCTCATCTCAGGTATGAGTTTTTAGGAAATGGTGACACTTTGTCGGTAATCATAGCATCAGACCTGAATGAGCAACAAGTTGATAGTTTGGAGAAAGTGCTAAAAAGGTTCAAAATAGCTATTGGGTGGACTATTGCGGACATTATTGGGATACCTCCTGGTAATTTTTCTCATAAAATCCAACTCATGCTCGATCATAAGCCAAGTATTGAGAAGCAGAGACGCTTAAATCCACCTATGCAAGAGGTCGTGAAGAAGGAAATCGTTAAGTGGTTAGATGCTGGAGTAATCTATCCGATCGCCGATAGTAGTTGGGTATGCCTTTTTTAGTGTGTACCTAAGAAAGGGGGAATGACTATGGTCCCCAATGAGAAAAATGAACTTGTTTCAACGAGACCGGTTACTGGATGGAGGGTTGCATGGATTACCGCAAATTAAATGCATGGACTAAAACAGACCATTTCCTATGCCCTTGTTTGATAGACTTACCGGAAAAGGGTTGTACTCTTTTCTTGATGGATATTCGAGGTATAATAAGATATCTATTGTACCAGAAGATCAAGAGAAAACAAGTTTTACTTGCCCATATGGGACCTTTGCGTTCAAGAGAATGTCGTTTGCGTCGTGCAATGCACCCGCCACATTTTAGAGATATATGATGTTGATATTCTCCGTCATGGTGGAAGATACTATAGAAGTTTTTATGGATGAATTTTCTGTAGTTGGTAATTCATTCGAGCGATGTTTGAACAATTTATCGGAGGTCCTTAAGAGATGTAAAGACTTCAATTTAGTACTAAATTGGGAAAAATGCCACTTCATGGTTAAAGAAGGTTTTGTTTTGGGTCATCGCATTTCAGGAAAGGGAATAGAGGTTGATCATGCTAAAGTTGAGGTAATATAGAGCCTTTCCTTACCTATCTCTGTAAAAAAGGCGAGAATCTTTCTTGGGCATGCAGGGTTTTACCAGAGATTCATTAAAAAAATTTCAAAAATTGCACATCCGTTGTGCAAACTGTTGGAGAAAGATTGTAAATTTTATTTTTATGAATCCTGTCTCAAAGCAGTCGGCAACCTAAAAGAAAAATTGGTGTCTGCACCTATCATTATTTCTCCGGATAGGAACAGTCCATTTGAGGTGATGTGCGATTAGTGAGGTTGCTCTTGGTATAGTATTGGGTCAAAGAAAGAACAAAATCCTTCACCCCATTTACTATGCTAGTAAAACCCTAAATGAAGCTCAGAGGAACTACATAGTGACTGAGAAAGATCTCCTTGCAGTATTTTTTGCTTTTGAAAAATTTCGCACCTATTTACTAGGTACTAGAGCTATACTGCATACTGACCATTCAACATTGAGATATTTGATGGAAAAGAAGGATGAAAAAACCGAGGTAGAATCGTTGGGTATTACTGCTACAACAATTTGACTTTAAAGTAAGGGATAGAAAAGTGACCGAAAATCAAGTTGCCGATCACTTTCCCGACTAGAATATGAAGCTATGAGAGAGTTAGGGGATAAGACTGATATTGATGATACTTTCCCCGATGATCATGTATTGGCTGCCTAACAAGGCATGATTCCATGGTTCACAGGTTTCCCAAACTATCTGGCTAGTGATATTATTCCATCTGTTTTTTCTTTTCATTAAAGAAAAAAATTTCATGTACAATGTGAAGAAGTTCTTTTGGGATGACCCATATTTATACAGGAGTTGTGGTGACGGGCTTATTCGGCGTTGGTGTGCCAGAATGTGAGATGTTGAGTGTTTTAGAGGCATGACATTCCTCACCGTTGGTGGACATCATAGTGGTATCCTTACCACTCATAAGATATTAGAATGTGTGTACTATTGGCAAACTCTTCATCAAGATGCTCATGAGTTTTCTACAGCACGAGATAGATGCCAAAAAAGATTGTGGCATTTTAAGAAAGCAATAGTGTCACGACAACCGAGCCGCGACTGGCACCCACACTTACCCTCCTATGTGAGCGAACCAACCAATCTAAACCCCTAACATTCATTATAATATCAACAGAAAGTAATGCGGAAGACTTAAACTCATTAATAAAAACCAATTCAATAACTTCTAAAATTCAACATCTATTATTTCCCAAAATCTGGAAGTCATCACCACAAAAACATCTATGATCAATTACTAAACTAAGAGTATTCTAAGAAGCTAAAACAAGTAAAAGCTAGTCCATGCCGAAACATCAAGGCATCAAGACATGAGGAAGAAGATCCAGTCCAAGCTAGAAGCATTAGCTCACCCTGAAGATCCGATGTGACGAAGAATGGCTAGAATTCCGATTGACTTGAAGACGACGGTCCTTTTGCTTCACTCCACAAATAACAAGGAAGAAAACATAAAAGTAGGGGTCAGTACAAAACACGGGTACAGAGTTGATATAATCGGCCAACTCAAAATAGAGAACAGTATATATCAAGTAATATCATAAATCAACTACAATACTTAACATGTATCACAACAAGTACTTTCATCATTAATAAATACCGTCAAGTTCACACATGAGGACTCAAGCCTCAATACCATATTCATTTGGGAATTAGGTTCATTAGATTGAGTATATTAGCATCTTTCAAGATTCATTATCTTTAATCCTCTTGTGTCGGTACGTGACACTCCGATCCTCATTATCTTTATTCCTCTTGTGTCGGTACGTGACACTCCAATCTCCTACTACTATGTGTCAGAACGTGACACTCTGATCCCCTAATCTATGTTTTGGTTCGTGACACCCGATCCCCTAAATCTACGTGTCGATTCGTGACGCCCGGTCCCCCTAAATCTACGTATCGGTTCGTGACACCCGATCCCCTAATTCTATGTGTCGGAACGTGACACTCCGATCCCCTAATCTCATTCTATCAATTCATCATGCCTTCTCTTATACCAAGGCATCATCATTCTCATTACTTTAGTTCATCAAGCCTTCTCTTATACTAAGGCATCATCAATCTCATTACTTTCGTTAATCAAGCCTTCTCTTATACAAAGGCATCATCATTAACAAAGAGATTAGGGTTTTTCAAGATTTATGATTCAATAGCTTCATCATGCTTATTTTATCACAATTATATAATCACATTCATGCAAGCATACAATTAAGCATATAGTAGGGTTTACAATATTATCAATACATATCATTCGCTATTAAGAGTTTACTACGAATAACATAAAAACCATAACCTACCTCCACCGAAGACTAGTGATCAAGCAAGCAATTTCCCAAAGCTTTGTGTTTTCCTCTTCTTTTCACCTTCTCGTTCGATTCTCCCTCTCTCTCTCTTGTTATTTCTAGTTTTCTTATTCAAACCCTCTTTCTTTTACCCTAATTAGCATATAATTAATTATAAAAGATGACAATAATACCCCACTAATTAACTCAAGGTTACCTCTTTTAACCCCCAAGTAATTAGACTTATTAACATTAACCCACTAACTTTATAATTAAGGCAGGAATAGTCAAAAACGTCACTTAAAACATTTAAAGAAATCCGACCCAGCCTCGGATTACGCAGTCTGTGACGGCCCGTCGTGCCTGCGACGGTCCGTCCTGCTGCTTCGTCACAGAGTTCAGAGACTCAATTCTATTAAAGGGTCTGTGAAGGTCCATCGTGCCCACGACAGTCCGTCCTGCCATGTCGTCACGAAGTTCAGAGAGTCGATTTCAGTACCCAATTTTAGAATTTCTAAGTGTTTTGAAACGAGAACCTGCGACGGTCCGTCGTACCCATGACGGTCCGTCGTACCCATGACGGTCCGTTGTGGGGTCCGTCGTCTCAGCCAGTTTTCCAGATATAAAATCTGCTGCTCAAAACGACTAAACAGGTCGTTACAATAGATACCAATTTACCCATCGTTCGTCCTCGAACGATCACAAGAAGAAAAAAAAGGGCGAGAAGGAGTACCTGAATCTTTAAACATATGTGGGTATCTTTCTTGCATATCGACCTCCTTCTCCCAAGTGGATTCTTCAATCGGCCGATTCTTCCATCGCACCTTGATGGATGCAATCTCCCTTGACCTCAACTTGCGAACTTCTCTATCTAAAATAGCAACAGGATACTCCTCATAAGACAAATTTTCATCAAGCAGAACTGAATCCCATCGAATGATGTAATTTCCATCCCCATGGTATCTTTTCAACATAGACACATGAAATACCGGATGCACTCCGGACAGCTCTGGAGGCAAGGCTAACTCATAAGCCACGTCCCCTACTCGCTTAAGTACTTCAAAGGGACCAATATACCTTGGGCTTAGTATACCTCTTTTACCGAACCACATCACCCCTTTCATGGGCGAAACCTTCAACAAGACTCGTTCACCCTCCATGAACCCTAAGTCTCTAACCTTTCGATCTGCATATTCTTTTTGCCTACTTTGTGCCGCTAAAAGCTTTTCTTGAATAGATTTTACTTTCTCTAATGAATCCCTCAAAAGGTCCGTACCCCAAGGTGTAACCTCAAATGCATCAAACCACCCAATGGGAGACCTACCTCTCCTACCATACAATGCTTCAAAGTGGGCCATGTCGATACTTGAGTGATAACTATTATTGTATGAAAACTCCGCTAAGGGTAAGAAGTTATCCCAATGACCACCAAATTCTATCACGCATGCACGAAGCATATCCTCCAACACTTGAATCGTTCTCTCAGACTGACCATCGGTCTGAGGATGAAATGCGGTACTAAGGTCCAACCTAGTACCCAATTCCGCATGCAGTGTTTTCCAAAACTTAGAAGTAAACTGCGTACCTCTATCTGATATAATGGAGAGTGGAACTCCATGCAATCAAACCATTTCTGAGATGTAAATTTTGGCTAAGTTCTCTGCATTGTAAGTCACCTTGACCGGAATGAAATAAGCAGACTTAGTTAACCTATCAACAATCACCCAAATAGAGTCATACTTACCCAGTCTTTGGAAGACCAACCACAAAATCCATTGCAATTCTCTCCCACTACCATTCAGGAATGGCCATTCTCTGAAGTGTTCCTCCGGGCCTCTGGTGTTCATACTTTACTTGTTGACAGTTTGGACATTTGGCAATAAAATCAACAATATCACGCTTCATTCTACTCCACCAAAAGTGTTGCTTTAGGTCACGGTACATCTTGGTTGCACCCGCATGTATCGAATAACTTGAACTATGAGCCTCTGTCAGAATAGTGTTGATCAAATCATCTATGCGGGGTACACATACCCTTCCCTTAATCCTCAAAACACCTTCCTCATCGATTGTTGCTTCTTTAGCCTCTCCTTGCAACACTTTATCTCGGATCCGGATCAATTTCTCATCATTAAACTATTCCCTTGATCTTTTCAAGGAAGGAAGATCTTGCTTCACACAAGCTAACAATCCTCCCTTCTCATTTACTTCTAACCTCATAAGGTCATTAGCCAGATTCTGAATCTCTCTAGCCAATGGACGTCTAGAAACTTGCAAGTGAGCTAGACTTCCCATGCTTCCCGCCTTTCTACTTAAAGCATCTACCACAACATTCGCTTTTCCCGGATGATACAAGATTTTGATATCATAGTCCTTCAGTAGTTCCATCCATCTCCTCTATCTCAATTTCAAATCATTCTGAGTAAAAACAAACTGTAGGCTACGATGATCTGTGTATACTTCACACTTAACCCCATATAAATAGTGCCTCCATTGCTTTAATGCAAATACCACCGCGGCCAACTCCAAATCATGGGTCGGATAGTTACGTTCATGCACCTTTAATTGCCTTGAAGCATAATCAATTACATTCTTCTCTTGCATTAGCACTGCACCTAAACCCGAATAGGATGCATCACAATAAACAATGAAATTCTTACCTTCCACGGGCAAGGTGAGAATTGGTGCAGTAGTCAACAAAGTCTTGAGCTTCTGAAAGCTTTCCTCACATTCTGTCCGACCATACAAATGGAACATTCTGCTTAGTCAAGTTCGTCAATTGGGAAGCAATGGAGGAGAATCCCTTGACAAATCGACGATAATAGCTAGCTAAACCAACAAAGCTCCTTATTTCTGACACATTAGTAGGTCTTACCCAATTCTTCACTGTCTCAATCTTAGAAGGATCCATCATCACTCCATCCTTAGAAACCACGTGCCCCAAGAAGGACACTGCATCTAGCCAAAACTCACACTTAGAGAACTTGGCATAAAGCTTTTTCTCCCTCAACATTTCCAATACAATTCTCAAATGCTCCTCATGTTCCTTCTTACTTTTGGAGTATATCAGTATATCATCAATAAATACGATCACAAAGAGATCCAGATGTGGCTTAAAAATCCCGTTCATCAAACTCATGAACGCAGCAGGGGCATTCGTAAGACCAAAAGACATCACTACAAATTCGTAATGCCCATACCTGTTTCGAAAGGCAGTCTTTGGCACATCCGTTGCCCGTATTTTCAATTGATGATAACCAGATCTCAAGTCGATCTTAGAGAAGACACAAGCACCTTGTAACTGATCGAACAAGTCATCAATGCGAGGAAGAGGATACTTGTTCTTAATAGTTACCTTATTCAGTTTTCTATAGTCTATGCACATCCGAAAACTCCCATCCTTTTTCTTCACAAATAACACCGGAGCACCCCAGGGAGATGCATTGGTCTAATAAAGCCTTTGCTCAACAACTCTTGAAGTTGAGCCTTTAACTCTCTTAATTCCGCGGGAGCCATTCTATGAGGGGGTATAGAAATGGGGCAAGTACCCGGTTCCAAATCGATCCAAAAATCAATGTCTCTATCCGGTGGCATACCAAGAAGATCTGCAGGGAACACATCCAAAAACTCACGGACTACCGAAACCTACTCAATCGAAGGTACTTGGGTATTATCATCCCTGAGGTGTGCCAAGAAAGCTAAACAACCCTTACTAACCATTCTTTAGCACAGAAGAAAGGAGACGATACGAACCGATTGGAAGTGTAGTCGCCCTCCCACACTAATGGATCTGTCCCAGGCTTGGCTAATGTCACAGTTTTAGCATTACTATCACAGACTCACCCACCGGAGTAGAAACACGAATAGGCATGTCAGGTAATTCACAATGTAAATTTAGACCATTAGCAAATGAGGAAGACACATAAGAAAATGTGGATCCACAATCAAACAATACAGAAGCCATACAATCAAAAATCAAAGGATTACCTGTGATAACAGCATCAGATGCCTCCGCTTCCGATCTCCCAGGGAAAGCGTAACAATGGGCCCTATCGCCTGTCTGTCGTTGCCCCTACCATGTTGTGCTATAGTGGGTCCAGTTTGCCCATCACCCCGGCCGTTTTGGTGACCACCATTACCTCGACCACCACGTCCTCCAGAATAACTGCCTCTACCATGACCACCTCTACCTCTAGCTATTGGGGGTCTATAACTCCGTTTTGGACAATTCCTCCTAATATGTCCAGTCTCCCCACATCCATAACACTCTCTAGAGTCAAGCATAGGTCTCTTAGAGAAGTGTTGAACAGTCTGAGGTGGACCCCCAACTACAGTTTCTAGTGAAGACTGAATTGGTCGAACAGAGTAACCTCCGGAACCCTGTCCTCTAGAGTAAGAACCATTAAACTCACCTCCCTTTCGAAACCTTTTGATGTCGACGCCATGGTGAAGTCATCTGCCTTTACTCCTTCCACCTCTATCATAAAATCTACCACTTCTTGGAAGGATTTTGCCGTAGCCGCTACCTGTAAGGCTGAAATCCGCAATTCTGACCTCAACCCCTTCACAAAATGGCGAATCCGCTCTTGTGGACTGAAACAAAGTTGGGTGGCATACCTGGATAATTCACGAAACTTTGCCTCATATGCAGTAACTAACATCCTACCTTGCTCTAGGCTCAAGAACTCATCTCTTTTCCTATCCCTTAAAGTACGGGGGATATACTTCTCCATAAACAAACTAGAGAATGAGGCCCAAGTCATAGGTGGTGCCTCTGTTGGTTGACACTCAACATGTGACCGCCACCACATTTTGGCGTTCCCTTCGAACTGATAAGTCACGAACTCCACACCAAATCGTTCTACTATACCCATCTTGTGTAGTAGCTCATGACAATCAACCAGAAAATCGTAGGCATCCTCTAATTCAGCACCCTTAAAGACTGGAGGTTTCAATTTCAAGAACTTACTGAAAAGTTCATGCTAATCATTTGTCATTATAGGCCCAGTAGTCAGACGTGGAAACGTGCCTATTTCCAAAGAGGCATCCATGTGGGGAGCCCCAGCAGCGGCATGTCGCACCTCTGAAACTGGAGGTATTGGTGCAGAAACCACTGGAGGTGCCTGACCCTGATCAGATAACCCGCTAAGATAAGCAAGAACCTGATTGATCATCTCTGGGGTAGGTTGGGGTGGCAATTCCTCATTTTGCACTTGTTCATTCTCCCCTTCCTCACCCTCTATTACTACTTCCTCAGTCGGTGGAGGAGTCACCGCCCTAGCATAAGATGGAATAGGTGCTTGTCCTCTTCCTGTAGAGGACGTCCTCCCACGACCTCTACCACGGCCTCTTGCCACTGTTCCTCTCCGAGCTACAGCCCTAGTGGCTGGGTCAGACGCTTCTTTTCTTGCCGGTGTTGGTGTTGGCGCGTTCGTTGCTCTAGTTCTAACCATCAGTGAAATAGAGTGAACATGGTCAAATACCAATTTTTATCACCTAGATACAAATTGGATCCAAGTAATAGCACGAAAGAAAGAAAGAAAGAATGGAATTTTCCTAAAGTCTTATAGCCTCCCAAAGAAAAGTAAAGGCGTCCCCCTACCGTTCCTTAAGACTCTACTAGACTCGTTCTTGTGTGATGAGACCAACGAACCTAATGCTCTGATACAAAGTTTTTCACGACCCAAAACCGAGCCGCGACTGGCACCCACTTTTACCCTCCTATGTGAGCGAACCAACCAATCTAAACCCCTAACATTTCATTATAATATAAAAAGAATGTAATGCGGAAGACTTAAACTCATTAATAAAAACCAATTCAATAACTTCTAAAATTCAACATCTATTATTCCCAAATCTGAAAGTCATCACCACAAGAACATCTATGATCAAATTACTAGACTAAGAGTATTCTAAGAAGCTAAAACAAGTAAAAGCTAGTCCATGCCGGAACTTCAAGGCATCAAGACATGAGGAAGAAGATCCTTTCCAAGCTAGAAGCATTAGCTCACCCTGAAGATCCGATGTGACGAAAACTGGCTAGAATTGCGATTGAGTTGAAGACGACGGTCCTTTTGCTGCACTCCACAAATAACAAGGAAGAAAACATAAAAGTAGGGGTCAGTACAAAACACGGGTACTGAGTAGATATCATCGGCCAACTCAAAATAGAGAACAGTATATACCAAGTAATATCATAAATCAACTACAATACTTAACATGTATCACACCAAGTACTTTCATCATTAATAAATACCGCCAAGTTCACACATGAGGACTCAAGCCTCAATACCATACTTATTTGGGAATTAGGTTCATTAGATTGAGTATATTAGCATCTTTCAAGATTCATTATCTTTAATCCTCTTGTGTCGGTACGTGACACTCCGATCCCTCATTATCTTTATTCCTCTTGTGTCGGTACGTGACACTCCGATCCCCTACTACTATGTGTCGGAACGTGACACTCCGATCCCCTAAATCTATGTGTCGGTTCGTGACACCCGATCCTTTAAATCTACGTGTCGGTTCGTGACACCCGGTCCCCCTAAATCTACGTGTCGGTTCGTGACACCCGATCCCCTAATTCTATGTGTCGGAACCTGACACTCCGATCCCCTAATCTCATTCTATCAATTCATCAAGCCTCTCTTATACCAAGGCATCATCATTCTCATTACTTTAGTTCATCAAGCCTTCTCTTATACTAAGGCATCATCAATCTCATTACTTTAGTTCATCAAGCCTTCTCTTATACCAAGGCATCATCATTAATAAAGAGATTAGGGTTTTTCAAGATTTATGATTCAATAGCTTCATCATGCTTATTTTATCACAATTATATAATCACATTCATGCAAGCATACAATTAAGCATATAGCAGGGTTTACAATATTATCAATATATATCATTCGCTATTAAGAGTTCACTACGAATAACATAAAAACCATAACCTACCTCCACCGAAGACTAGTGATCAAGCAAGCAATTTCCCAAAGCTTTGTGTTTCTTCTCTTCTTTTCACCTTCTCGTTCGATTCTCCCTCTCTCTCTTTGTTCTTTCTAGTTTTCTTGTTCAAACCCTCTTTCTTTTACCCTAATTAGCATATAATTAAGTATAAAAGATGACAATAATTCCCCACTAATTATTTAAAGGTTACCTCTTTTAACCCCCAAGTAATTATACTTATTAACATTAACCCATTAACTTTATAATTAAGGCAGGAATAGTCAAAAACGTCCCTTAAAACATTTAAAGAAATCCGACCCAGCCTGGGATTACGCAGTCTGTGATGGCCCGTCGTGCTGCTCTGTCACAGAGTTCAGAGACTCAATTCTATTAAAGGGTCTATGACGGTCTGTCGTGCCCACGACGGTCCGTCCTGCCATGTCGTCACGAAGTTCAGAGAGTCGATTTCAGTACCCAATTTCAGAATTTCTAAGTGTTTTGAAACGAGACCCTGTGACGGTCCGTCGTGCCCATGACGGTCCGTTGTGGGGTCCGTTTTCTCAGCCAGTTTTTCATAAATAAAATCTGCTGCTCAAAACGACTTAACAGGTCGTCTAAACCCCTTTCCTATGATTGAGTTATTTGATGTTTGGGGTATTCACTTTATGGGTCCTTTTGTGAGTTCTCATGGAATCAAGTATATTTTAGTAGCGGTTGATTATGTTTTTAAATGGGTGGAAGCTATCGCTCTCGCAAACAATGAAGGGAAGAGTGTCATTGCATTCTAAAAAATATATATACTCTCTCGTTTTGGCACCCCAAGGGAAATTATTAATTATGGGGGCTCGCACTTCTGCAAAAGATTGTTCAAAGGATTATTGGAGAATATGGGGTTCGCCATAATGTGGCCACTCCTGACCATCCTCAAACTTGTAGGCAAGTTGAAATGTCAAATAGGGATATCAAACAGATATTGTAAAAAACAGTGAACGCTAGTTGAAAGGATTGGTCAAGGAGGCTTGATGATGCTCTTTGGGTCTACCGGATAGCATATAAGACTCCCATAGGTATGTCCCTATACAAACTTGTATATGGGAAAACTTTTCATCTTTTCATCCATATGGTCTATGAAGAAGTTTAAAATTGATTGGAACGAAGCTGCAGAACAACGGTTAACTGGGTTGAATGAACTCGATAAATTTTGCCTGAATACTTATGAAAGATCAGCCCTCTACAAAGAAAATATGAACAAATACCATGACCTAAAAATTGAAAAACGAGAGTTTATGGTTGGGGATTTGGTTCTTTTATTCAATTCTAGATTGCGCTTGTTTTCGGACAAGCTCAAGTCCAAATGGACTGGTGCTTACTTGGTTACCAAACTATTCCCTTATAGAGCAGTTGAGTTGGAAACTAAGGAGGGTGTGTGGTTCAAGGTGAATGGAAAATGCATAGAAATCTATTACGGGCATGTTGAATAAGCAAAGGAAGTAATATAGGCATACCATCTTGATGAATTCTGAGAAATCAAGTGCCTTTAGTCGTGCCGGGACGTTAAATCAGGCGCTTGTTGGGAGGCAACCCAATACTACAGTTTTCTTTCTAGTAATGGTAGCATTTTCTACTAATGAGTTTTAATATTGCAGTCACATTATCAGGAAATTCTTCAGAAAATCACACTACAACAGTCACTGACGGACACATCGACGGCTGTCGCATGAATCTATTGTGCCAGGTACGTCTTTCAATTATTTTCAAAACTAGGCCACACGTGAAGGAATCAATGACGGACCGTCGCTTCTGCGATGGACCATCGTCAAGGTCTCATTGTGTCATTAATAAGCATACCCGACCCTACCTGTTTGGGGGTAATTTAAAAAATTGGCAACCGTTAAAAAACCCACTCCTTAATTTCACCCATTTTCTTCCCCCTTTATCCCATTTCCCTCCCTTTTCAACTTACTTCTTCCTACCTGTCTTCTCTATCAACTGATTACTTCCCCAATTCCCCAAATTCCTAAAATCTACCCTCTACTAGTTTGAGTCTGCTGCTGTGGTTCTGTTCCTGGTATCCAAGAACCTTCCTTGCTTGTTTTTCTAAAATTCTCATGTTTGTGTTTCTAATTTCTACCAATTTACCGCTTTAGAGTCTGCCTCATCTGATGAGACTGACAGTTCTGATTCCACTCCCGGCTAACCGACTCGTGCTTTCACCCCGATTGCCTACCAGCCCAACCGGTGGTGTGTCGACGGGCAATATCAAGACGCGGGTCCTTACGGGAAATCTCCCTACCATTCCATAGATACAAAATCGCTTCACTAGACACCGACTGGAGTGCACAACGCGTTCTTTAGGCCGTTATAGTTAAGAGTTGGTGAGTGATTTCTACGCCTCTTACGTGGCTACTCTCAGATCACTGATGGATAGGCGGGCTGCCCCCACAAAATAGGCCCCACTTGAGCATGTCCGATTACGTGGCATTCAGGTCGATATCTTCTTGCCTGCCATCCACCGGTATCTATACGGCCAGGATGTTGATGCCAACCGGACCCCTCTCACCGCCGAGTTCGACTACCGGTGGCGAATTGTCAAAGATGGCCGACTGGGTTATAGAGTCGAAGGGATCCATCAAGAAGGCTAACTTGACCTTTACGGCTAAGTTCTTATGGTTTATTGACCGCCACTGCCTTTCCCCCACGGCCACTTATATTATAGTCACATGGGATCGTGTTTTTTTGATGGCGGCGATGATAGACGGTGTTGACACCCAATTTTGACCGACCTTTAACAATTTTTAAGGATTATATTTAATTTAATATGTGTTTTAAAATTTACTTATAGTTTTGAATTTTTAGTCGATTTTGCTTGAAAATTATATATTTTAGTATGTTTTACTTTATAAAATTATCATAAATATTATTAAAATATTTTAAAATTATTAATGAATTTTATTGTTATATATAATTTATTCGTTCTTTATTTTTACTTGTAATGTTTGTACAACTCCTTAACTCTCTATATATAACATAAGATATTTTGGGGAGGGATCACCTAAGGGAAGGGAATTTATATGCTACTTGTTTATTGTAATATTTAAAATTAGAAATCTTGCCCATAGGTTTATTTTATTTTAAATCTTCAACCACCTAGAGTTCTTGTTTGTAGTTTTTGTAATCTAACAAATTTTCAACAATCTTGACACTTTGTTTGTTAATAAGTTTTAATATTCAAATAAAATCCTAAATAATTTAGTAGGAAGTTAGATGTTAAAAAATATGTTATAACTTTTCAGCATTGTCTTATCACGTAGAAACCATGCCTAAGGATTAAAATGCTCATATCATTTAGATTTACAAAATCATGCATATATGTGTTACTCCGTTTTGAACACCTAAAAATCATATTTGTAGGTTTGTAAATGAATTTTTAGCATAACCACTCCAATAAAACTTGTTGTGCATATTTTGCCCCCTTATTAATTAGCTAATATTATAAATTTGACATTTTCAAGATTTCCGCACTAATGATGCAATATGTTGTTTTCTTAAAATAATAATGTTATTAAATTAAAATCATTTCATGCATTTAACAAATTACTTGGCTTTTGAATATGTTTCATAGTAAAATCTTTGCATTTAAAAGATTTACTACATTAATGTTCTACTAGTTTTTCTTCTTACAAAGTTTTGCAACATGATTTTTTAAAAAGTCATTATTCAATCTTCCTTTAAAAGTTTGGATTGATTATGACATTGTTTATTTTTAAAAATAAATTATAAGCACTATCTCCTAACCTATCGTTATGGGAAAGTGAAAGGAACTACGAGGTTTAGTTCCAATTTTTAAATTATACCGACACGTCCCCGGAAGTACCACCTACCCATGAATTTCAAAAGGAATTATGTGTATTTACATGTAAATATTTATGTGCCTATGCAAACTGAATCTTTTAAATTATTTTAAAAAATATATACTTTTATTATTTTTTCTAAGACCGACCTCAAAACAAAATTGTTTTAATGGTAGAGGAGCACGATTAACAGTATCGTGGCATCTCCCCTATAAAGAAACAAACATTGTTTTTTTTAAAAAAAAATTCTATTCAAAACATGCTCAATTTTTCAAACTTTACTTTCACAAATATTATTCTTGTTTGGTGTAGCATAATAAATTAAATGGAGCTATTTTCTATATCTTTTGTGCATATTATATTTTCTTGTTTATCCCTTTATTAATCGCTTAATATTTGCAATATTTGATCTTATGCTCAAATAATAAATAATTGAAGTAATTTTAATTGTTTAGTAATTTACTTGCAGTTGATTAATATAAATTTAATAAAATTGTTTGCTTATTTATTTTCCTCTTTTCTATCCCCTCGCTTATCTTTAAATTTTTATTTAATATTTATCACTTATTTTGCATGCTTAATTAAATAAATAAATAAATAAATAATTCTTTTTTCTCAATTGTTTAATATTTATCACTTAGACTCGCATATTTAAATATTAATTAAAATAATAATATGAACTATTTGTTTGATTTGTTTAACACATAGTCTTGTATGTTTAAATAAATAAAAATAAACTTGGTTGTTTATTTATTGCTATAACCTAGGCTTGCATGTTTAAATTAATAAAAATAATAAAATTATCTTAATTGTTTTATATTTGTTATCACTTAGCGATCTTAAATAAACTAATAAATGAAGTGACCTTAGTTGCTACTTGTAACCCCCACATAGATTGCATGAGTCAAGGCCAGGACCCACATTTGTGGACCTCGAGGGATGCCTAAAACCCTCTCCTCGAGGTAATTAGAACTCTACCCTTATCTCTGGCTCGTTGACCTTTGCTAGACTTAGTTAGGTTAGATAGGTGCCCTAACGCGCCTTAATTCGTAAGGTGACGACTCCTTAAACTCAAAATTCCAAAAGAGTTGTTAGATCGTGCACAACCCGTTTTTTATAAAAATGGGGCGCGACAGAATGGCGACTCCGTTGTGGATATTAGGTTCTTACCATTACGTGTTTCATGCTTAGTTATGTGGGGTTTACTTTATTTTGGTTATTTCATTATTTGCTAAATGTTTATCATGTTTGGTTATCATTTTTTAGCTTTTTTACTATGTCATTCCATGTTCCACCCCTTTCCCTCTTTCTTATTTGTTTATTACCATGTTTCACATTCTCCCATTTCCCTTATTTGTTTACTTATACATTTATTATCATACTCACTTTCTTTATTTGTGTGATTTTTTTACACCTTTATATGTTTAAATTTTGTATTTATTCACGCTTATTATTATTTATTGTTTTATATACTGCCTATATGTTACAGCCTTCCAATTTAAATGCTAAGTGTTTATTGCTTTGATAACTGGCATTCCGCTCATTTCCACCAATTGAGACCCTCTTCCTTTTTTTTATTTTGTTCTCGTGATGTTCTGTCTTTGCACCACTCACAACTACTCAATTCTATTAATAAATACACAGACTTTCTCTAGACATCTTTCTTTTATTTAAGTCATTGATCTCATATCTTAAGCAGGGGGGTCTACGAAGAGGCACCAGATCAGGGGGCTCATCTTCTCCCCAATTGGAGAAGCGCTTTTTCCTCTTTTAATATGATCGGGATGAGGAGTGACCTTTTACTGGACCACGAGGATCGGCCTAAACTTGAACTACTGCCTCTGAAGCAAAGAGAGGCAAAATAATAGAATTTATGGAGTCCTTCTACAAGGAAGTTTTGGTCCAAGGGTATGGATCGGGGCCAGGGTCGAAGCGAGCGAGTTCGTTTGTGAGGGTATACCTGTGCGAGCATGCTATTCATGAATGTCTTACCTATAGAGTAAGTAGGGCCGTACTTGGACTGCTTTAAATGAGAGATTTCTCTTAGCCATCGGTCAACTTACTCCCAATCCTGCGCGAAACAGAAGTCCTATACCACGTCTGAAGACAAAAATTCTCTCGTAGGATCTTTTACTGTAATAGTAGATATCAGGCCTTTTAGCAGGTTAGATCACGTTATAGAGAGTCGTCATATGTCTGGACGTAACGGATAGTTTTACTACCGCGAAACTATGACTCTCTCGCATAGAATCCCTTTCCACTCCGTGTCAAGCAAACTCTTAGAAGTCCTTGTTAGGTCATACATGCTGCATAAGCCCTAGGTGGTTTGACCCTTGGTGTAAGTCCACATAATTAATAGTCACCTTCTCGTCTAAAAGGCACCAACTCCTTTTAGACAAAAATGCACACTTATATGTCAATGTGATCATAATAATTAAATCAAGCCAATTTGCCAAAATGGAGTTTAGAAGTTGTTTATTGTTTTATTTGCAGAGTCATGGATGAGTATGAACCTCCAAACCCTAAAATGGTGACAAAAGTGAGTCAGAGCCTAAGACCTAGTGGATGGATATAAGGAGAGATAGGAAAAGGGAGATTCATCATTGTTGGGTGGCCTCACATTTCTTATTTTTCTCATACCAAACCCTCACCTGACTAGGGCGCTACTAGAGTTTTGGCACCCTGTGAGGATGGTTTTCAAGAACACAGATTACAAATTGACACCAACAATTGAAGAAATCAGCGGTTTCATCGACCTTTCATACCATGAGTGTCAAATGATGGTACCTTATAAGCCATCATCAAGGGAATTTCTAAAAAGTATGGGGGTGAAGTCTAATCCAACCTAGATTTCTCTAGACCTTGGGTGGACTAATTTAGACTTCTTATACTCACGATTCAGACGAGATGATGGCTAGTACTATCTGATTATGAATTTGAGTGCTCCGTTGAAGAATGGGAAAAGTATCGCCTGAATGCCTTTGCCATCCCCTTATTGGGATCCTTGTTTTTCCTAAATCAAGGGGAAGAATCAATACATGTCTAAGGTACATGGTTCGAGACCTAGCTCAAAGAGGGGGCGAGCCTAGGAAAACCATAGTGCCCATGATCCACGCTAGATAATGAGTAGCCTGTCAGCATGTGTTGATGGTAGAATGTTCTTCTAGGGATGCAATCATCTACTTAGACTATGGTCTATCGATAACTTCCACAAGCGATCTGACGTGGTAGATACCTATCTTGGTCAAGGAAACAAGATTTATAATCATCCAAGAAGGTTGGCACTTTCTCCGCACCTGTAGGATTTTTGGATTGGCAGATATTTCTGACTGAGCTTGAGAGCCACCGAATTCAATGGAAGCTTCATTGGTTGTCCACGCGTAATGTCATAGTAAGAGGGGATGACCGATATTTCATCGAGCTTATTGGGTTAAAGGGTGTCCAACCATATGCAGCTCTTCGTCTACTGCGCCAATTTGGGCAAACGGATATCATACCACTTTGAACTGACATGGAGCCATTTAAGTATGAGTTTGGACTAGATATACCGCAAGTCTAAACATACTTTGACGATGGGAGCGTGTGTTGACCATTCCTATTGGTGCACAACAGACTTTATGCACGCATGAATATCACATATGGATCTTGATAGAATCTGAAGTCCCAATATCAAGTGGAGAAGGATACCATGGGCTTGTTGATGAAAGGGAAAACATATGTGCATGGAGTGTGTTGAACATGAGACAAGAAGTCCATCCCATCACAAGAGGTGAATTGGCGCCAAGCTCTTGGAGTCGATACCTCCAAGATTTTTGAATTAAGGATGATTCTCCCAAGTTATCCCTTTTCCCTTAGTTTATTTCATTTTTTATGATATATTGATTGAATTTTATAATAAATGAAAATTATTTAGTTTCTTCTTATCTAAACTACAAATTGGCAAATAAGGCTTGAATTAATTATTGTGAATCACTTATGTGTCTCTTAGGCCTACCTCTGGCTCAACGAGGATCCTTTGCATATAGGGCGTTTATCTTAAAATAACGTGTTTGATATCCCAATTTATTCAATGTTCTAACTTAGGATTGTTTTTTATTTATTTTTATTTTCATTAACCTCTCCCAATGGTTGATCTGTAGACCATGGTTTACCACACACGATCAACAGGTTAATTCCTTCTCTTCCGACTGAGGATTGAAAAGGAAAAGTGAAAGTGACTAATGCTAAGGTTATATGCAAAACTGTTGAAAAGAAGTGTCTTTTAGACAAGTTGGTACAAAAGCTTGAGCAGAAAATAAAAAAGTTGGAAGATGAGTTGTTGGACATGTGCAAGTGGGCAAAGTTGTTACTCTCTCGCCAATCAAACTTTGGAGACAAACAACGATATGTCACCTTTCGCAAGCCAAGACACTCTCCAAAATAATCCTTCTCCAGATTACTCTACCTCTCAAAGTCAACTGAGCTCCATTCAAATACCCCCAAAGAACGTCTACTTTCCAAACCACCCATATCTTCCGCAACATCATGCATATGGTCCAAACCTCAACCTCAACACCTTGCTTTACACCCGCATCATCCCACTATGCAAGATCCTCAATACGAAAGACCTTTGAACAAAGTCCCCTGGCATCATGCGCCTCTCATGCCATTTCCAATGCATCCATATCAAATGTCTCTGTACCAAAGGTCTTCTATGCCATATCGACAAACAACATATCCTGGCCACAATGCCAAAGTCACTCGACGCATATCCTCAAAAAACTCTTCAACGTTGAGGACAGACTTAATAAAAATATACTCCTCTGACTGAGCCTATAGGCCAACTTTATGAAAAGTTGAGAATCGTTGGTCACATAGCTCCTATGAATGAAATAAAGATGACTACGCATGCATTGTGGATTGAACCCTCCAACATTTGTGGTTATCATTCAAGAATGGAAGGACATACAATAGAAGAATGTCGTGATCTGAAAGATAAAATTCAGTAATTGATTGATACTAAGGCCATACACTTGGAGGACTTTGCAGCAAAGAAAGTTCAGATGTGAACGCACCAACGTCTACTTGATCCAGTTTCTCAAATAAGGCTTGCGCCGGTTAAGTTCATATTTTCCATATTCATACACCCATGACAACATATCGGCAAATAAAGTTGGTCAAAATCTACCATTCAATGCTGCTCAAGAATGTTCTAAATATCTCTCTTATTAACTTCTTGTAATTGGGAACTACGTTAGACCTGTTTCCCATTTAAGAGGGGATACGTAGGCGCTCCTACGGGGTTCGTTCTTATCATAAATAAAACTTTCATTTTCCCTTTCTATTGATAACTGGGGCAGAATTTTTTAGAGGGTCTCAGAAATTCGATCAAGATTTCTACTTGCCCATCTCCATACTGGGGCAGAATTTTTTAGTAAGCTCAAAAATTCCATCAAAAAAATTTCTTCTCAACAACTGGGGCAGAATTTTGAGGGGATCTAAAAATTGCTGAAAATCAAGACTAGGTAGAAATTTTGGAGAATCAAAAAAGAAAAAAAAAGTTCAGTAGTCGAGCTACAACTACAACAGATCAAAATAACCGAAGTTCTACACTGGGGCGGAAATTTTGAGGGGATCTCAAAATTTTCTACAACACTCCGAGGAACATCTTATCAGACACCAATAGAGCACGTTGTGCCAAATCATGGATACCGATCAACCTCCCCCCTATAAACTAACTATTTTTTTTGAATGTAGAAATACAGGTACATAAACAAAGGAAAATTCAACAATCAACATACCACATTTGAGCACGACAAATGACACTCGACCCTTCCAATAAGGCAGACGTCCAAGCTACTGTACGCCCTAAAGCAACTGCTTGCTGGCAATACATTCTGTCTGATATTGAATCATTTGCACCTAAGCCTGATATCGCATTATGCTAGAAAAAACTACATCATTATATTATGCCCGAGATCGCAGAAATGCATCATTTCATGTGCTCGATATTGCATGTGCCTGAAGAAATGCATCATTTCATGTGCTCGATATTGCATGTTCCCAAAGAAATGCATCATTCCATGTGCGCGATATTGCATGTGCACGAAGAAATGCATCATTGCATGTGCCCGATATTGCATGCTCCCGAAGAAATGATTCATTGCATGTGCTCGATATTACATGTGCCCAAAGAAACACATCGTTGCATGTGCCAGATAATGCATGTGCCCAAAGAAATGCATCATTCAATTGTGCCCGAAGTTCGCATAAGCCCAATTGCATCATGATGAAGTTTGCATGTGCCCGAATCAAATCAAGTCACAGGTATCAATATATGCCTAAAACAGATACGCTCTCTTTACTCATTACTTATATTCCAAATGTGTCATCCTCCAAAGGCATCATCTTTCATGGCCTACGGACTTCATTTCATGGCCTGCAGACTTTTTTTTGCTTACCATGTCCCTAAGGTATCATAGTCGAAAGGCATCATCCTCATGTCCTGCGGACATCATATCATGGCCTAAGGGTTTAATTTTCTGTCTATCATGATCCGAAGGGGTCATAGTCTAAAGGCGTCATTTTCATGGCCTACAAACAACATTTTCATGACATAAGGATACATTTTATGTATCATGGCCCTAGATATCATAGCCTAAGACATCATTACATGGTCTTAAGGCAAACATTCATGGTCAACATGGAATCGCATCATGTTTACATTTACCGCTTATTTTGATATATATGTTTTAATTACTCTATTTAAGTTATATTACAAGTTACAGATGTGCAGATCATAGACAAAACCACCTTGTGCACGGCTATTCACTTGCTTAGAAACAAAGGCTCCGACAAATTCTTGGTTACTTCGCGCACTATTATTCGCTACTCATCCATCGTTTAGGATACCATGAAGATATCTCCGGATTCAACTAGCCACTGTGACCTACTGTCTCTTCATCTAGGCTCGTCCTCCTTGCAATGCGACATTTAGGCTCGTCCACCTTAGAATGCGATATTTAGGCTCGTCCGCCATACAATGCGACATTTAGGCTCGTCTGCCTTACAATGCGACATTTAGGCTCATCCGCCTTACAATGCAATATTTAGGCGCGTCCGCCTTACAATGAGACATTTAGGCTCTACCTAGAAATAGGACTTCTAGGCTCGTCCTCCTTACAATGCGACATTTAGGCTCGTCCACCTAAAAATAGGAGTTCTAGGCTAGTCCGCCCTATAATGCGACATCTAGGCTCGTCTACCTTACAACGCGATATTTAGGCTCGTCCGCCTTACAATGCGACATCTAGGCTCGTCCGCCTTACAATGCGACATCTAGGATTGTCCGCCTTATAAAACAATGTTTAAGCTCTTCCTCCTTACAACGCGACATTCAGGCCCGTCTGCCTTAAAATGACAGTTAGGCTTGTCCATGTTATAGGAAATTTATGGCGTCCGCCTCATAGGACATTTATGTTTGTCCGCTTTATATGATATTTAGGCCGTCCGCCTTAAAATGACACTTAGGCTTGTCTGCCTTAAAATGACATTTAGACTCTTTTAACAACCAGACATTTTTCTTACATTATTATATGTTTGACGTTATTCTTCAGAGATGGGTTTCAATCCTTCAAGAAGTTAAAGACAATCAAGGCTTGCACTACGTCTAAAACAGATACGCTCTATATCACCTCATGTCCTTTATTTAAACTCATATTTTATTATTGGTAATACTTTATCTATTTATAAACAATCATTTTATCTAGAATTTGCAGATATGATCGATCTCCCCGGATTACAAATATCATGTTATCACCTATCACAACAAAGACACTATCAATTATTTGCTCCAAACATTGCTCAAAGGCTGATAACCTCACTCTATCATGCTCTTCCTGCTTTTTTGTCATAGTTCTTTTAGCCTCTCCATCTCTCTTCTCGCAGAACTAATCTTATCCATTCAAGCCAATATCGTGCCTTTCAAATACCTTAGCGCTCTTTCAATCTTTAAGAGTTTCATTTGCTCTTGAATCTAGAACTACACACGACATGATTCTCGTACATCCAGAGATATGTAGCCGACTTAATACCAAAGTCTCGGTGATACCCTTTTTCAACTCTATATCGTTTAAATTTATCTAACAGACATTTCTCGTCGTTAGGACAAATCGGCTAGTAAGTCAACGTTGATTGCCTGACAATTCATTCTTCATTCTCAATCAACCAAGGGGCAGCAGTTGACACCCAATTTTGACCAACCTTTAACAATTATATTAGGATATATTCGATTAAATATGTATTTAAAAATTTACTCTTTTGAATTTTAAGTCGATTTTTTCTTGAAAATTATATATTTTATTATGTTTTTACTATATAAATTATCGTAATATTTATAAAAATATTTAAAAATTATTAATAATTTTGAATGCTTTAAAATTTAAGTGATTTTCAATTATATAAAAATAGTTTAAGATATGTAGTATTTTAATTAAAGAGTAATTCCTAAATTTACCTCAAAATCATTTAAATCTTAAACCATTCTATTATAATTTCTTTCAATTCTTGCCACTCAAATTTAAATCTTATTTTAATCATAGCCATCTCTTTCGTTCAATTCTAGCAATTTTAAATACAATTTTAGCCATTCCGTATATAACTCATCTAATTTCAAGACTTCATCTTTTGATCACATCCATCTATTTAATTAATTAAATCCTATTACAAATCCTAACCCTTAATCTCTTATTAAACAAACGGTTGTGATGAAATATCCTATTGTCTTTCTTCATCACCAAAAGACCCCAAAACCTTTTAAAAATATATTGTCATTCTCTTCTTTTTCCCCTCTCTGGCAGCCTCCCTCTCTCTTCTTCCCTCCATTCTTTCCGGCTAAAATCGCCTCTCTCCAGACGCCTTCATTTAATCCCCCTCTCTTGTTCTCCCCTCTCATGTCGCTCCTCCCTCACGCTCCATTTTCTGACAAGCATGTTGCCTCTCTTCTCTCTAGCGCCACCCTCCCTCTTCTCCTGTCCTTTTCGTCTCCCTTTCCCTTTCCCCCTCCCCGCTTCCCCTCTTTCTCTTCTCCGGCGGCCCCTCTTTCCTCTCCCCGACTCCTCTTCTCCACTTTCCTTTTCCCATCACTGGAGGCACTCAGGCGGGCTGCCAGGCACCAACGAACGAAGCCGGACAACAGCTCCAGCCACCAGCCGCCTCCCTCTCTCCTTCTCCCATCGCTATTCTTTTTCTACTCCCCTTCTCCGCCTCCCTCTCCCCTCGCTTCCTCTCTTCTCCCTCTCGCTCCCTTTCTTTTCAACTACTTTTTTTTAAAGGCAGCAACTCGAGAACCAGCAGCCCCAGCAAGAATTCCGGTCAACAGCAGCTGCTGGAAAAGAAACAGACGCTGCAAGACGAAGGCCTCGGCGATCCCGTCCACTCATCTACTATATTTGGTAAATGGCTATTCAAAACCAACAACAACAACGTGAATCCCGCTTCAATATTTTTGAGCAAGAATTGAATCCGAGTTTTTTAAAAAAAAAAAGACATATCAATACATATCTCTCTCTTGTAATTTTCTCCAATTTTACTACTATCCTATCTTCTCAATCCTCTTTGAATCACATATTATGTTTATAATTTTTTTTATTACTATGCCTATTTGTTTAAATTGCTCATCATTTGTGTACGTGTTATGAGATCGATATCTTATTGAGCATGAACTTGTGATAACTTGTTAATTATTTGAGATCACCAATTTCCAGCAACATTTGTTTTAAACTTAATCTTATTGCCCACTATTCTTTCCATATCGCCACTGCTTAATTGAATTTGCACCGTGTTGAAATAAAAATAAAGTAAATTGATCATCCAACTTAAGGAATATTTAGAGTTAATACCTTCATGCCTATTTAGTTATTTTAGACTTGAAGATCCTTTAAGATTAATGTTACAAGGTTCAAGGTCGGTTGACTAATTCCTTATTTTAAATTATATCCATAATTTATGGTATATGTTTTCATGATTCGGGTTCTTTTTTTTTAGCATACTTGAATAGGTTGTTTAGTAGGTTGAATAATAGAACACTTTTCTGTGTTTGTGATTGAGGCATTTTGATAAATTGGAACTGTTTTTTTTCTCTTCTAAAAGACTTTAAGAAAATGCTTAGAATCTGTTCTCGTGAAATGTTCAAATGATAAATTAAAACTTTTATCAATGTCCTTTTGTTTATGGTAAAATATTATTTACTCTTCCTAATGATGTTCCTATTTATTATATTTGGTAATATTTTTTTTTAATATGGTAAAATATTATTTACTCTTGCTACATTTTTTTTCATTCTCCCATATTGATTCTCTCAACTCATCATACAAGTTGATAATCTTTTCTGCATAATTGTTTAGTCCTCTGTATTAATTTCAATTTGATTTTTTGCATATTTATAATATCTTGTGTTGAGAAACGAAAAAATAATGAAGCATCCAAGTTAGTTTTATTATCCTTTTCGTTTAATAATATAATTATGGTTACTCTTTATCTCTTTTTGTGTGTTATGTACGTATATATTAGAATAATTTGCTACTATAATTCTACGTCATTACAATTATTTCCTCATCATATTTGTGTTAAATTATCTCTTCTTCCAGGTTTTGAACACAAAGTTCAAGATGTTGAAGATTTGCCTCGAAGAATTGTGGATGAAGCCTAGTTTATTTTATTGTTATATATATGTTTATTTCGTTCTTTATTTTTAGTGTAATGTTTGTACAAATCCTTAACTCTCCCTATATAAAATAAGATATTTTTTTTTGGGGGGGGGGGGATCACCTAAGGGAAGGGGATTTACATGATACTTGTTTATTGTAATTTTTAAAGTTAGAAATCATGCCTATAGGTTATTTTATTTAAAATCTTTAACCACCTAGAATTCTTGTTTGTAGCTGTTATAATCTAACCAATTTTCAACATGCTTGACACTTTGTTTGTTAATAAGTTATAAAATAACTAGATTCCATTAATTTTTTAATATTAAAATCAAATCCTAATAATTTAGTATAGATGTTAAAAAATATGTTAAAACTTTTCAGCATTATCTTATCACGTAGAAACCATGCCTAAGGATTAAAATGTTCTCATCATATAGATTTTCAAAATCCTGCATTTATGTGTTACTCCGTTTTGAACACCTACAAATCATATTTGTAGGCTTGTAAATAAACTTTTAGCATACCCACTCCAATAAAATTTGTTGCGCATATTTTTGCCGCCTTTTAAATTGGCTAATCTTATTAATTTGACCTTTTCAAGATTTCTGCACTTCTGATGCAATATATTGTTTTCTTATAAAATTAATGATATTAAATTAAAATCATTTCATGCAATTAACAAAATACTTGACTTTTGAATATATTTTATAGTAAAATCTTTGCATTTAATAAATTTACAACATTAATGTTCTACTAGTTTTTTTTCTTACAAAGTTTTGCAACATGATTTTTTAAAAGTCATTATTCAATCCTCCTTTAAAAGTTTGGATTGATTATGAAATAGTTTATTTTTAAAAATAAATTATACGCACTATCTTTCAACCTATAGTTAGTGGGAAAGTCACAGGAACTACGAGGTCTAGTTCCATTTTTAAATTAAACCGACGCGTCCCTGGAAGTATGTAACGACCTGTTTAGTCGTTTTAAGCAGCAGATTGTAATTCTGGGAAAACTGGCTGGGACGACGGGTGTCACGACGGACCGTCGTAGTCACGACGAACCGTCGTAGTCACGACGGCCCGTCGTGGAGATTTCGTTCCATGACACTTAGAATTCTGAAATTGGATACTGAAAATTGACTCTCTGTAAATTGTGACGGACCTGCAGGACGTGCCGTCACATCCACGACGAACCGTCGTGAGTTTCCGTTGCAAAACACTTCAACTTTTGAGAATTTGGTATAAGAAACGAGTTTCTGACCGTCAGGACGGAGGTGCAGGACGGACAGTCACAGGTGTGACGGGCCGTCACAGCCCACCTGGAATCTGGGGAGATTGCGACGACCACCGTGACGGACCGTCGCAGGCACGACCGCCCGTCACAGGTCACGCAGATCCCAGTTAGAATAGGATTCCTCTACACGTTTTAAGGGTCGTTTTGGACTATTCTTTCCTTAATTATAAAGATTGAGGGTTAATATTAATAAGTCTAATTACTTGGGGTTTAAAAGAGGTAACCTTAAGTTAATTAGTGGGTTTTATTGTCCTCTTTTACACTTAATTATATGTTAATTAGGGTAAGAGAAGGAGGGTTTGAATAAAACAAAAGAGAAAGAACAAGAGAGAAAAGAGAGACACGAATTGAGAGAGTATTGATCGATCAAAGAGGGAAGAGGAATAACAAAGCTTGGGAGATTTCTTGTTGATTCCAATTCTTCGGTGGAGGTAGGTTATGGTTTATGTTACGATATTCGTAGTGAACTCTTAATAGTGAATGTTATGTGTTGATAGCATTGTAAACCTTGCTATGTGCTTAAATTGTATGCTTGCATGATTATGATTATGAAATTGTGATGAATTAACAAAGCATGATGAAGCTATTGAATCCCAAATATTGAAAGAACCCTAATTCGCTTGATATATTATATGATAAGATTGATGATGCCTTAGTATGAAAGAAGGCTTGACATATTATATAATGAGAACGATGATGCCTTAGTGTAAAAGAAGGCTTGATGAATTAGGGGATCGGGTGCCACGTTCCGGTACCAGGATAGAATGAATATGAGGATCGGAGTGTCACGTTCCGACACCAGATAGAATATGAGGATCGGGTGCCACGTTCCGGTACCAGGATAGAATGAATGTGAGGATCGGAGTGTCACGTTCCGACACCAGGATAGAATATGAGGATCGGGTGCCACGTTCCGGTACCAGGATAGAATGAATATGAGGATCGGAGTGTCACGTTCCGACACCAGGATAGAATATAAGGATCGGGTGCCACGTTCCGGTACCAGGATAGAATGAATATGAGGATCGGAGTGTCACGTTCCGGCACCAGGATAGAAATAGAGGAGCGGAGTGTCACGTACCGACACAAGAGGAAGAAAGATAATGAATCTTGAAAGATAATGAATATACTCAAACTAATGAACTACATTCCCAAATGAGTATGGTATTGAGGCTTGAGTCCTCATGTGTGAACTCGGTTGTATTCATTGATGAATTAAACATTGCTATTGCTACATGTTGAGTATTGTAGTTGATTACATTGTTATTGATATATACTGTTCCCTATTTTGAGTTAGCCGATGATATCTACTCAGTACTTGTGGTTGTACTGACCCCCTACTTTTACGTTTTCTTCTTTGTTATTTGTGTAATGCAGCAAACGTTCCGTCAACTTCAACTCAACAGTAGATCAAGCCAGTCTTCAGTTCATCGGAAATCAGGGTGAGCTAATGCGTCTAGCTTGGACTGGGTCTTCTTCTTCAAGTCTTGATGCCTTGAACTTCCGGCATGGACTAGCTAGTTTGTTTTAGCTTCTTAGACAGTTTTAGTTTAGCAATTTGAGATAGATGTTCTTGTGATGATGACTTCCAGATTTTGGGGATAATATAATAGTTTTGAATTGTTTTTATTAATGAGTTTAAGTCTTCCGCATTTCTTTTGTGATATTGTATTAAAATGTTAAGGGTTAGATTGGTTGGTTCGCTCACATAGGAGGTAAATGTGGGTGCCATCGCGTCCTCGATTTTGGTCGTGACAAACTTGGTATCAGAGCATTAGGTTCGTTGGTCTCATCACACAAGAACAGGTCTAGTAGAGTCTTAAGGAACGGTAGGGGGACGCCTTTACTTTTCATTGAGAGGCAATAAGACTTTAGGAAAATTTCACTCTTTCATTATTCCTTTCGTGCTACTACTTGAGTCCAATTGGTATCTAGGCGATACGAATTGGTATCTGACCATCTTCACTCTATTTCGCAGATGGTTAGAACTAGAGCACGACCGCGCCAACAACAGCACCTGCCAGACAGAAACGACTGAGCCAGCCACTAGGGTTGTGGCTCGAGGAGAACAGCGGCAAGAGGCCGTGGTAGAGGTCGTGGGAGGACGTCCTCTAGGGGAAGAGGACGAGCACCTAGCCCATCTGATACTAGGGCGGTGACTCCTCCACCGACCGAGGATGTGATAAGAGAGGGTGAGGAAGGGAAAACTGAACAAGGGCAAAATGAGGAAATGCCACCCCAACCTACCCCAGAGGCTCAACCAGGTACTTGCTTATCTTAGCGGGTTATCCGATTAGGGTCAGGCACCTCCAGTGGTTCTGCACCAACACCTCCGGTTTCAGTGATACGACATGCGGCTACTATGGCTCCCCGCATGGATGCATCATTAGGAATAGGCACATTTCCACGTCTGACTACTGGACCTATTATGACAAATGATCAACATGAACTTTTCAGTAAGTTCTTGAAATTGAAACCTCCAGTCTTTAAGGGCGCATAATCAGAGGATGCCTACGATTTTCTGGTTGATTGTCATGAGCTACTACACAAGATGGGTATAGTAGCGCGGTTTGGCGTTGAGTTCGTGAGCTATCAGTTTCAAGGAAACGCCAAAATGTGGTGGCGATCACATGTTGAGTGTCAACCAACAGAGGCACCACCTATGACTTGGGATCATTCTCTACCCTGTTTATGGAGAAGTATATCCCAAGGACTTTGAGAGATAGAAAAAGGGATGAGTTCTTGAGTCTCGAGCAAGGTAGGATGATGGTTAACGCATATGAGGCTAAGTTTTGTGCTTTATCAAGGTATGCCACCCAACTTTGTTTCAGTCCACAAGAGCGGATTCGCCGTTTTGTGAAGGGGTTGAGGTCAGAATTGCGGATTTCAGCCTTACAGGTAGCGGCTACGGCAACATCCTTCCAAGAGGTGGTAGACTTTGTGATAGAGGTGGAAGGAGTGAAGCCAGATGACTTCACCACTACATCGACATCAAAAGGTTTCGAAGGGGAGGTGAGTTTAATGGTTCTCACTGTAGAGGACAGAGCTCCGGAGGTTACTCAAGTCGGCCAATTCAGTCTTCACTACAGACTGTACTTGGGGGTCCACCTCAGAACGGTCAACACTACTCCGAGAGACCTATGCATGAACCCCGAGAGTGTTATGGATGTGGGGAGGTTGGACACATTAAGAGGTATTGTCCAAACCAGAGTTACAGAGCCCCACTAGCTAGAGGTAGGGGTGGTCATGGTAGAGGCCGTTTTTCTGGAGGACGTGGTGGTCGAGGTAATGATGGTCACCAAAACGGCAGAGGAGATGGGCAAAACAGAGCCACTACTACACAACATGGTAGGGGCAACGAACAGACGAATGATAGGGCCCATTGTTATGCTTTCTCTGGGAGATCTGAAGCGGAGGCATCTGATGCTGTTATCACAGGTAATCTCTTGGTTTGTGATTGCATGGCATCTGTATTATTTGACCCTGGCTCCACGTTTTCATATGTATCTTCATCATTTGCTAATGGTCTAAAATTGCATTGTGAATTACTTGACATGCCTATTCGTGTTTCTACTCCGGTGGGTGAGTCTGTGGTAGTCGAAAAAGTGTATAGGTCTTGTTTGGTGAATTTTGTGGGGAGCAACACTTATGTAGATTTGGTTATTTTA
The DNA here is from genome assembly GCA_027705065.1 of Solanum peruvianum. NCBI lineage: Eukaryota > Viridiplantae > Streptophyta > Magnoliopsida > Solanales > Solanaceae > Solanum > Solanum peruvianum. The sequence goes on along the minus strand of JAKWJD010001756.1, from coordinate 8,644,086 downwards.
GAAATGGGTGACTTTGATGTAATTCTAGGTATAACTTGGCTTTCTCCGAATTTTGCGATTTTGGATTGTAATGCTAAAACTGTGACGTAAGCCAAGCCTGGGGCAGATCCGTTAGTATGGGAGGGCGACTACACTTCCAGTCCGGTGCGTATTATCTCCTTTATTCATGCTAAGAAAATGGTTAGTAAAGGGTGTTTAGCTTTCTTGGCACATCTCAAGGATGACACTACTCAAGTACCTTCGATTGAGTCAGTTTCGGTAGTCCGTGAGTTTTTGGATGTGTTCCTTGCAGATCTTCCTGGTATGCCACCGATAGGGATATTGACTTTTGTATTGATCTTGAACCGGGTAGTCGCCCCATTTCTATACCCCCTTATAGAATGTCTCCCGCAGAGTTAAGAGAGTTAAAGGCTCAACTCCAAGAGTTGTTGAGCAAAGGCTTCATTAGACCAAGTGCATCTCCTTGGGGTGCTCCGGTCTTGTTTGTAAAGAAGAAGGATGGGAGCTTTCGAATGTGCATAGATTACCGACAGTTGAACAAAGTAACTATTAAGAACAAGTACCCCATTCCTCGCATCGATGACTTGTTCGATCAGTTACAAGGTGCTTGTGTCTTCTCAAAAATATACTTGAGGTCCGGTTATCACCAATTGAAAATACACGCAACGGATGTGCCAAAGACTGCTTTTCGGACTAGGTATGGGCATTATGAATTTGTAGTGATGTCCTTTGGTCTTACGAATGCCCCTGCTGCTTTCATGAGCTTGATGAATGGGATTTTTAAGCCCTATTTGGACCTCTTTGTGATCGTATTTATAGATGATATACTGGTATATTCTAAAAGTAGAGAGGAACATGAGGAGCATTTGAGGATTGTGTTGGAAATGTTGAGGGAGAAAAAGCTTTATGCAAAATTCTCCAAGTGTGAGTTTTGGCTAGATTCAGTGTCCTTCTTGGGGCACGTGGTTTCTAAGGATGGAGTGATGGTGGATCCATCCAAGATTGAGACAGTGAAGAATTGGGTAAGACCTACAAACGTGTCAGAAATAAGGAGTTTTGTGGGTTTAGCTAGCTACTACCGCCGATTTGTCAAGGGATTCTCTTCTATTGCTTCCCAATTGACGAACTTGACTAAGCAGAATATTCCATTTGTATGGTCGGATGAGTGCGAGGAAAGCTTTCAGAAACTCAAGACTTTGTTGACTACCGCACCTATTCTTACCTTGCCAGTAGAGGGTAATAATTTCATTGTCTATTGTGATGCATCCTATACGGGTTTGGGTGCAGTGCTAATGCAAGAGAAGAACGTGATTGCGTATGCTTCAAGACAATTAAAAGTGCATGAACGTAACTATCCAACTCATGACTTGGAATTGGCCGCGGTAGTGTTTGCATTGAAGCAATGGAGGCATTATTTATATGGGGTTAAGTGCGAAATCTACACGGATCATCGTAGTTTACAGTATGTCTTTACTCAGAAAGATTTGAACTTAAGACAAAGGAGATGGATGGAACTACTGAAGGACTACGATATCACCATCTTGTATCATCCGGGGAAGGCAAATGTTGTGGCAGATGCCTTGAGTAGAAAGGCGGGAAGCATGGGAAGTCTAGCTCATTTGCAAGCTTTTAGACGCCCATTGGCTAGAGAAGTGCAGATTTTGGCAAATGACCTTATGAGGATAGAAATAAGTGAGAATGGAGGATTGTTAGCTTGTGTAGAGGCAAGATCTTCTTTCCTTGACCAGATCAAGGGAAAACAGTTTGATGATGAGAAACTAAGGTGAATTCGAGATAAAGTGTTGCAAGGAGAGGCTAAGGAAGCAATAATTGATGAGGAAGGTGTTTTGAGGATTAAGGGAAGGGTATGTGTACCCCGCATCGATGATTTGATCGCCACTATTCTGACAGAGGCTCATAGTTCCGGATATTCGATACATCCTGGTGCAACCAAGATGTACCGCGACCTAAAGCAACACTTCTGGTGGAGTAGAATGAAGCGTGATATTGTTGACTTTATTTCCAAGTGTCCAAACTGTCAACAAGTGAAATATGAACACCAAAGGCCCGGAGGAACACTTCAGAGAATGCCCATTCCTGAATGGAAGTGGGAGAGAATCGCAATGGATTTTGTGGTTGGTCTTCCAAAGACCTTGGGTAAGTATGACTCTATTTGGGTGATTGTTGATAGGTTGACTAAGTCTGCTCATTTCATTCCGGTCAAGGTGACCTACAATGCAGAGAAGTTAGCCAAGATCTACATCTCAGAGATCGTTCGGTTGCATGGAGTTCCACTCTCCATCATATCAGATAGAGGTACGCAGTTTACTTCTATGTTTTGGAGGACATTACATGCGGAATTAGGTACTAGGTTGGACCTTAGTACTGCGTTTCACCCTCAGACTGATGGTCAGTCTGAGCGAACGATTCAAGTATTGGAGGATATGCTTCGTGCATGTGTGATAGAGTTGGTGGCCATTGGGATAGCTTTTTACCTTTGGCGGAGTTTTCATACAATAATAGCTATCACTCCAGTATTGATATGGCTCCATTTGAAGCATTGTATGGGAGGAGATGTAGGTCTCCCATTGGTTGGTTTGATGCCTTTGAGGTTAGACCTTGGGGTACCGACCTCTTGAGGGATTCGTTAGATAAGGTGAAGCGCATTCAAGAAAGCTTCTAGCGGCGCAAAGTAGACAAAAGGAGTATGCAGACCAAAAGGTTAGAGACTTGGAGTTCATGCAAGGTGAACAAGTCTTGTTGAAGGTTTCACCCATGAAAGGGGTGATGCGGTTTGGAAAAAGAGGTAAGCTAAGTCCAAGGTATATTGGACCATTCGAAGTGCTTAAGCGAATAGGGGAGGTGGCTTATGAATTAGCCTTGCCCCCAGGGCTGTCCGGAGTGCATCCGGTATTTCATGTGTCCATGTTGAAGAGATACCACGGAGATGGAAACTACATCATCCGTTGGGATTCAGTTTTGTTGGATGAGAACTTGACTTATGAAGAGGAACCGGTTGCTATATTACATAGAGAAGTTCGCAAGTTGAGGTCGAGAGAGATTGCATCTATCAAAGTTCATGGAAGAATCGACCGGTTGAAGAGGCTACTTGGGAGAAGGAGGCAGATATGCAAGAAAAATACCCAAAGCTGTTTACAGATTCAGGTACTCCTTTTCGCCATTGTTTTCCTTCTTTTGATCGTTCGGGGACGAACGATGGGTAAATTGGTATCTATTGTAACGACCTGTTTAGTCGTTTTAAGCAGCAGATTGTAATTCTGGGAAAACTGGCTGGGACGACGGGTGTCACGACGGACCGTCGTAGTCACGACGGCCCGTCGTGGAGATTTCGTTCCATGACACTTAGAATTCTGAAATTGGATACTGAAAATCGACTCTCTGTAAATTGTGACGGACCTGCAGGACGTGCCGTCACATCCACGACGAACCGTCGTGAGTTTCCGTTGCAAAACACTTCAACTTTTGAGAATTTGGTATAAGAAACGAGTTTCTGACCGTCAGGACGGAGGTGCAGGACGGACCGTCACAGGTGTGACGGGCCGTCACAGCCCACCTGGAATCTGGGGAGATTGCGACGACCACCGTGACGGACCGTCGCAGGCACGACCGCCCGTCACAGGTCACGCAGATCCCAGTCAGAATAGGATTCCTCTACACGTTTTTAGGGTCGTTTTGGACTATTCTTTCCTTAATTATAAAGATTGAGGGTTAATATTAATAAGTCTAATTACTTGGGGCTTAAAAGAGGTAACCTTAAGTTAATTAGTGGGTTTTATTGTCCTCTTTTACACTTAATTATATGTTAATTAGGGTAAGAGAAGGAGGGTTTGAATAAAACAAAAGAGAAAGAACAAGAGAGAAAAGAGAGACACGAATTGAGAGAGTATTGATCGATCGAAGAGGGAAGAGGAATAACAAAGATTGGGAGATTTCTTGTTGATTCCAATTCTTCGGTGGAGGTAGGTTATGGTTTATGTTACGATATTCGTAGTGAACTCTTAATAGTGAATGTTATGTGTTGATAGCATTGTAAACCCTGCTATGTGCTTAAATTGTATGCTTGCATGATTATGATTATGAAATTGTGATGATTTAACAAAGCATGATGAAGCTATTGAATCCCAAATCTTGAAAGAACCCTAATTCGCTTGATATATTATATGATAAGATTGATGATGCCTTAGTATGAAAGACGGCTTGATATATTATATAATGAGAACGATGATGCCTTAGTGTAAAAGAAGGCTTGATGAATTAGGGGATCGGGTGTTGCACGTTCCGGTACCAGGATAGAATGAATATGAGGATCGGAGTGTCACGTTCCGACACCAGGATAGAATATGAGGAT